>JAHTMQ010000088.1:0-420309 GCA_019327925.1 Leucocoprinus sp. KB1807203
TCTGGCCATGAAATGATGCACTCACAAAGTCCCTATACCCAAGTCAGATATTACCTTATGAAGAATGGACACTTCACACAAGATATATAGCCCCTTCATTGGGTATTCGCCATAGCACGACGATCTCATCACCCTAGACTATTATGAGCTAGGCAGAAGGAAGCTGCACCTGGCAGCGCACCTGTAGGAACATGAGATTATCTGAGTGCTCTGCAATGTAGTCGTCTACAGCTATACATGTTCCAACGCCACCCTCCGCAGAAAAGTGTCCGAGCTTCTCAGGCTCCATGCGAAGAGCGAGCAGAGTGTCAGACATGATAATTTGGAAAATTAATATATTATTATTACATAAGATCTGGACAATTTGCAGCTAAATATGGTAGGTGAGCCAGTGGTATATAGGTACCAGTCGAACATCAGCCAAAAACCCTGGAAAGGACAAAAAAAATAAGAATTAGATGATATGATAAAAAAAATGACATACTCTTCATGTATTTCGATTCCACCAACACGACTCCTTCTATCTCCATCCACACCTCCAACAGCATCTATCACATCCCTCGCAAGTTCAACAGGTCCACAAACACCAACTACAACACCCGTTATATCCTGAATATCTTCCTTCTCTCTCGGCTCAGATGCAGCATCAACATCAATATGCAACTTTCTCATAGCCTTTTTTTCATAGAATACACCGTCATGACCCCGACGAGCATAATGCGGTTTTCCTGTACTGCCTTTAATAAACTTCTCATTGAAGTTATTGGTCGTATTCATATCTGACATGTCAAAGCGAGCGCCGAGAGATAATGCTTTGGAAACCACGTAATCGATAACTTTTCCAATACGGGGACGACCTGGGGAGAACGCAAATCCCGGGATGGTAGGAACACTGGGTACAGTGTGTGATGCACGGGTGTAATGGACCGAGATGCGGAGAGGAGTGAAAACAGATTGGTTAATGAGTGATGCAAATGTTGGAATAAACGGGACAACGGAAGCTAGGCGTAGTATTTATTGGGTATCAACCATAGGGCAATAGAAAGGCAGACTTACCAGCATCAGGAACTGTCCAGATGAACTCGATCACTTTAGCTCTACTTTTCCCTTTTAGATCTTTGTCGACAAGGTCCTTGATCACACTTAAACCAAACGTGATACCACTGCCACCTACAACAATCATAGTAGCAGAGAAACTCGCAAAGTTTGTATGACCGGGACCGCCTGCATGACATCAATTACCATCTCGTGCATAATAGGAATCGGCCAAAACAACGCACCGTATGGACCCTCAATCCATACCTTGACCTCACGACCAAGAAACCCATCCACATAAGCACTCATTTTCGCCATCTCATACAACCTCTTCGTCCATGTTCCAGTTCTCTTACACATCAGTATCATACCTTCTTCGCCATTCCTTCGACGGATATTGCCACCAATCAAAGTATCCGAAGCACTGACTGAAGCGATAGTGAAAGGATGCATCTCAGACCAGCCGAACCACCCTAAACCGTTGGTAAGGATCCGTACCCGCACGTGTTGACCTGCACGCCAGCCAGAATTGATATTCGAAACCTCGATCCTTGTGAGATCCAGCTCAGGGAGAGGGCGGATAGTGGCTGTTACAATGCGAGTTTTGAGGAGACGAAGGACGTAGTCGAGGCCAAAGATACCAACGGTAGCCAGCACGTAAGGCATGAGTTCTGGTTTGTGTAAGTAGAGCTGGTACGGGATAACGTCAAATAAGAATAATTATGATCTGAGCGGCATAACCTACCCCTGGAATAATGAGACTAAAACACAAGACATGTGTCATCAAAAATACATTATACATTCGTTGCCTGAAGAAACTCAGGGAGAAGACCCAAAGGACATCAAGGAAAATAAGGGAAGCAAGACCCCACACGTTTTGAGGATGACGAATAAAGGTAGAAAAAGTGCCGGCCAGCGACCACTTATAAACTGATAGGCAGGTGTAGTCAGAATGTCATGATGGAAGCGAGAGAATTGCAGTTGTTCTCACCATAACCCAAGCCATGCAAATTTGCTGTCAAGACTACCACTCGACCGGCATAGCGGTGAAGATAATTCAGCTTGATTAAGAAGCTCTCATCAACTAAAACTGAAAAACATCAAAGTTGGACATACACGTTTATAGCCCACTCCGAGGAATGTCCCCACAACATTATTCTTTGCTCCATAGGCAAGTACAAATGGCAATTGACCGATCGAAACCCACCCTACGCGGTTATACTTGAGAAAAAAATTTGATTTATATAGAGTCGCGTAAATCAGGATCCAAGAATAAGCAGTGAGGACAATGACTTGGCCAAAGGAATGATTCGGAGTGATTCGATGTCGAAGGAGAGGTAGCGTCCAGCGCAAGAAGGAAGGGCACGATGCGATATGGGTTGGATACTGCATTTCTATTGGACGTCCCATGGAGTCGACTCGTTTGAACGTTTGTTGATGATTCGCAAGCGTATGTGACTCATCAGAAGCAACATCATGTGAAGGTCTCTGAGGTGTTGGAGAGGGTGGTTGAGTAGCCAGACCACGTGTTGTATGTGCAGCTCGGATGATGCGTCGAGAACGAGAGGTTGATCGTGGGGGTCGATAGGGGATATAGCAGAGTATGTGTCCGATGCGCCAGTCATCAGAACCAAACAGGGCGATGCCCCTAGGCAGCCTAAAGAGAACGACAGCCCCTAGAGCGGCAAGAAGAAAGAGGGTGACATGAAAAATGAAAGACTCTGAGTCAACTTCTTGGGGACTGGATGAAGCAGCAGAGGCAGCCATACAGCTGAGAACGAAGAAATAAAAGGCAATACTCAAGGAGACCGTGAAAAACTGTGCACCAGGCCTCAAGAGACCATTCCGACCCCACTGGCCTAGATATACGAAAAAAAATGAGGCATGGCCCAATCAGGGCATATCCGATCACCTTCCTTTCTAAGGCAGTTCTAAATATGAATCTCAATCATTATTCAAAGCTGCCGAACAGCGGATACCTGTGTGCGGAAATGAGACAGACATCATGCAAAATTGCCTTACTCAAAATCATTAGAAATATGAGAATGGCAATGTAACCACACTCGTGGCGACTCTGAAATAGCAGTTCCATGTAGTGACAGCTTTGGTAGATCCAAAGATCTCAAGTCGTTCCTTCTTCTGCCTGGCGTACGCAACAATGTTTTAGTATTCGAGCCACCGAAATCGTCAAGAAAGGTCAGTCTCAAACAGTCTACCATATTCGGTGATCTTGGCCAGTGCGGTCAGAATCGTATCCAAAATACGGAAGAATTACCACAGATCGTGTTCCGCAGTTACAACGACAGTGACCTTCAACTTTACTTTGATCGGTTGCACTGCTTGGAGAGTGAAAGTGGATTCATTACTCATCGGATGATATTCCGATTGGGCTGAAAGCAAACATCAAGACTCTTTCCATGTCGAAACGGAACTATTCGAGACGTCTAAATGAACTCCCGTATTGGAATATTTCCTGTTGAGGAACCCAGGAGTGCAGTGCAAACCTTAAATTTTGGGACAAATATACAATCCGCCACTCACACGAACCGTCATCAACGCAAAATTCTCACGCAAAGATATGGACGTGTATACTGCCATCCAGCAAAAATAACCCACCTGGTGAGAATTTGATTATCAAACTTGTTATGTTGATGTTCCATCAATCATCATTGTATATATATTCGGGATAGTTTCAACACAAAAAGCTTTTTTTTCCTGTTTTCAAATCCTTTATCAATGTCATTTATTGGTTCCAAATCAAGAATTACATTCTGTACATGTGGGGGTCATATAGAATCATCAGACAAGTTGTGTGCCTTTTCGGCGAACAAGCATTTCGCGAGTGATGGTTAATCCAATTGTGGATATTAACATTGCCACCTATCCTGGGATGAACGTACAATTGCTCAATACAAAGAAAGAAAAACATACACCACTGAATGTCACAGGCCTTATCCAAGGAAAAGTGTTTCCAAGGAGCGCTCCATCGACTGGGTTTCCTATCAAAGCACCAAAAGAGGCCAACGCGAAGGCGATCCCGAACCGAACTCTAATAATCCATACATCAGCGTCTGAAAGAACATACAAAAGATGAGACCAATTTACCCTACTTCACTTGGGTCCTTGGATAGGACGGCAAAGGCAGGAGCAGCCAGTGCAAGAACTACCGTTCGCACCAAAGTCATGAAGAGGCTAACCATGAAACATGGTACATACCAGCACCAGACACAAATCCATAAAGGATGGCAAAAACAATCATGCTAGCAACAGTTCTTACGGCGATCATTGCAAAAATGAGTACCGCGGAAGATAACATGCAGGGAATCCCGACATTGTAAACGCCGAAATGATCAGCTAACATGTTCGGAATGGTCCGTCCAGCAAGGGCAGATGCATTCAGAATCGCGACCTATAAGCCAACGGTGAGATTGAACTGACGGTAGAGAAAGGGAGACTGACACAGTAGAATGCAATCTGGGGGTCTATGCCATGAAGGATAGAGAATAATTGCAAGTAAAAATCTACGAGAGCGCTCATCTTCCAGATTTGGGTATACACAAGTCATAAAAAAAACACACATGGAAAGAAGATGCCCCAGTTTGTCACAAAAAATCTTTTATGGTATGACTGATGTGATCAAGACGATTTTTAGAGATCAAACTCACGAGAAGACAGTAATCAAGTAGGGTACGTCAGTCATGATCTGTCTGAGATTGACCTTGGGGGGTTTAGTGGTCGAAGTATGTGGCCTGGGTTTCATAAGCAAGTTGGCGAATAGCAACATGCCGAGGACAATGAAGGCAGAAGCGCGTACTCCCCACTGGAAGCCAGCAGAGCTCTTGAATAGGCGATTGAGCATGATTGGGAAGATGACGCCACCAATGGAAGAACCTGAATTGTTAATTGGATCATATGAATAGAAGTATGCGTATTGAGCGGAATTGTGAGCAGGGGAATGAATAGAAGGATGAAGAAGACAGACCAGAGGCAACAATGCCCATGGCAAAGCTTCGATGGGTACGCCAATGATGTGCTTGAATGGCAACACTGGGGACATAGAGAAGGCCAGCACCAATGCCCATGCCTAATCCCTGTGCAAGATATAACTGGTAGAACTTGTCCATGTGACATAGAGATAACATGAACATTCTGGGATAGTGAGAGAGAGGGGGGATAAATGGAAGAGAATGGGCTCACGAAAAAACATAGATTAGGGTTCCAACGATAGTAGTGAACCGAAAGTAACCCATATCGAGAAGTTTACCGGCAGGAAGTGCCATAGCAAAAATGAAAAAAATCTGTGTGGCGCCGATCCAGCTGACAGCAGAGGCAGAGGCAGTGTTAGAACGGGTGTAGAGATCCTGGTATACGCCAAAACTATTGCTATAGCCAAATGTAGTTGCCACAGTCAAGAGACTGGAGGAATTGAGAGAGAGAATGGATGGGACTAGCTGATGAACTCACCCACCGATGACGGTGAGCCATGCTTGGAGACCACCATCGAGAGGCTTTTCTTGTTCCATGATGGGGAATATGAGAGCGAAATTGGGTTATATACATAGGATGGACAGTAAAAAAGCATTCTTTCCTAACACACGTCGGAGATGCTTTTGTGATTTTTTAAGACACTTGTCATGATGATTCTGAACCAGTCATCCATCATGACTAGAAGCATACTGATGGCATGAAAGCCAAAGTGTCGTCTATGCAGACAATAGTGTGACTTAGTCTTATTGGACATATGATCCACGTGACTTATGATAACCTCCACGTGGAGTAGGGAGAATTGATGGAATTTTTGATAAGACCGAACTGCAATGGCAAACGATGAGGATGCGTTCGTGCGGCATCTCATCCTCCTGCTATCTGTCTATGAGCTGGGCTCAAAGTCTGCCCCTGTCCCTGTCTGGAACGGTCCTCGCACCTGGCAAAGTGATGCCATTATCCGTGCCATCGTCGGCCTTGGTCGCCGTCTCTGGGGAGCAGAGGATCAGGTTCGTCGCTGTCGGGCTGAACACACCGAGAAGAAACCCGCAGTCTCTCTCCCACCCGCAGCAGGTCGTGGCGACGGCGTCGACAGCTACTTTCCCCGTGTCGGCGACAGCGTCAACGAACTCTACGTCGTCGAGCACGATGCCAAGCCTGCTACCTCAAAGCCACCTCCTCCCTCAACTACCACCACCACCGCTACAACTTCTACTGCACGTGCAAAACCAGCTCTTTCTCTTGGCTCATTGCCTGAGCAGCCTCTTGCCCGTGACTGTCCAGGCTGTGGCAGGCCTCTGCTCCTCGGACTAGACACAGACTGCGAACCTGTAATTCATTCTAATGACTCTTCTCCCATGATCGTTCCCTCTATGGGCCCCCTCGCCCATGCTGCCTTCGAGTCTGGCATGTCCGCCGTCGAGGAACTCAAACTACTCAAGGCCCAGGTCCAGGACGTCGCTCGTGTTTGCAATGCCGTCGCTCGTGGCGACCTCTCTCAGAAAATAACCGTCCCAGTCCAGGGTCTCGTCATGGTCCAGCTTAAAAACGTTATAAACACCATGGTCGACAAACTCAAGCTCTTCGCCCGTGAAGTCACCAGAGTCAGTCAGGAGGTTGGCACAGACGGTAAACTCGGTGGTCAGGCCCACGTTGTCGATGTAGAGGGCACTTGGCGCCAGCTCACCGGTGTCGTCAACAAGCTCGCAGCAAACTTGACTTCCCAGGTCAGATCCATTGCAAAGGTCACAAAGGCCGTCGCTCTCGGCGATCTCTCAAAACAAATCGAAGTTGATGCCCGTGGCGAAATCCTCGATCTCAAAAACACTGTCAACGGCATGGTCATTCGGTGCGTCTCCCTCCTCCCTCCTCCCTCTCTCCTCTTCTCATCATCTTCCCCCCTTCCCTCTACACACAGCCTTCGTGCTCTCGCCGCAGAAGTCACCCGCGTCACTCTCCAGGTCGGTTCTCAGGGAATGCTCGGAGGTCAGGCCGATGTTCCCGACGTAGAGGGTGTCTGGTTCGAGTTGGTCCGAAATGTATGTCCTGGCTCCCTCCAATCCTCTCGTGTCCTCATTTTCCCTCTTCTAGGTCAACCTCATGTGTTCAAGTCTCACAGATCAAGTCCGCTCTATTGCCGTCGTCACCACTGCCGTCGCCCGAGGCGATTTGACCCAGAAAATAGAAATACAAGTAGAGGGTGAAATGTCTACTCTCAAGAGTACGTCTTCCCTCCCTCCTCCTTCCTCTTTTCTTTAACTTCTCTATCAAAAGGTACTGTCAACTCCATGGTTGACCAGCTCTCCGCTTTCGCTTCAGAAGTCACCCGCGTTGCTTTGGAAGTCGGCACCCAGGGTATACTTGGTGGCCAGGCCAAAGTTGAAGGTGTGCAGGGCACTTGGGCAGATTTGACCAGGAATGTCAACGTACGTTTTCTCGTCTTATTAACCCGTCTCGTCCTACTATTCCTCCAGAAAATGGCCTCCAACCTCACTAACCAAGTCCGTTCCATTTCCGAGGTCACCAAAGCTGTTGCACTCGGAGATTTGAGCAAGCAAGTCAACGTCGATGTCCAGGGCGAGATGCTCGATTTGAAAGAGACTGTCAATAGCATGGTTCATCAACTCAACACACTCGCCAACGAAGTCACCAGAGTCAGTTTGGAAGTCGGAACAGAGGGTATTTTGGGTGGCCAAGCTTCTGTACCTGATGTTCAGGGAATGTGGAAGGTCTGTATCTTGCTTTTCTTAATACATACTCCTTACCAACACGGTCATTCAGGTCTTGACTGACAACGTCAACCTCATGGCCATGAATCTCACCAACCAAGTCCGTTCCATTGCCGAAGTCACGAAAGCTGTAGCAGGTGGTGATCTCACAAAGAAAATACAAATCGATGTCAGGGGCGAGATATTAGACCTGAAAGAGACCGTTAATGGCATGACTGAATCCCTGAATGTCTTTGCAGACGAGGTCACTCGCGTTGCCAGAGAGGTAGGAACAGAGGGTAGGTTGGGTGGTCAGGCTAGAGTTACCGGTGTCGCTGGCACTTGGAAGGATTTGACCGATAATGTCAATGTCATGGCTAATAATCTAACCTTGCAAGTGAGGACCATTGCTGTTGCCACAGTGAGTTCTTGATTTCTCTCCGTTCCTCCCTGTCATCGTTTAAAAATTCGACTAGACCGCTGTTGCCAGAGGAGATCTAACTCAGAAAATTCGTGGTGTATCGGTTTCTGGAGAAATGTTGAATTTGGTGAATACCATCAATGATATGATTGATCAGTTGGCCATTTTCGCTGCAGAGGTGAAAAAGGTGGCTAGAGAAGTGGGCACAGAGGGAAAGTTGGGTGTTCAGGCCGAAGTTGGCAACGTACAAGGAATCTGGCAAGAGATCACGTACGTCACTATCTGTTTTTCCGATACACTCATCTTGTTCACGCTCAATCAGGCTGTCTGTGAATACTATGGCAGGTAACTTAACAACACAAGTGCGCGGATTTGCACAGATTTCGGCAGCAGCTATGGATGGCGATTTTACTCGGTTTATTACCGTGGAGGCGTCTGGAGAGATGGATTCATTGAAAACTCAGATAAATCAGATGGTGTTCAACTTAAGGGATTCCATCCAGAAGAATACAGCTGCAAGGGAAGCAGCCGAGTTGGCCAACAGATCCAAATCCGAGTTTTTGGCCAATATGAGTCATGAGATCAGGACACCTATGAATGGGATTATTGGGATGACCGAGTTGACGTTGGATAGCGATCTGAACCGATCTCAGAGGGAGAGTTTACTGTTAGTGCATAGTCTGGCGAGGAGTTTGTTGCTGATTATCGATGATATTTTGGATATCTCCAAGAGTACGTTTCTTGCTCCTCTCTTCTTTCCTGACTCATCAGAATGCTTTAGTTGAGGCTGGAAGAATGACCATGGAAGCCGTTACATACTCATTACGCCAAACCGTTTTTGGGATTCTCAAAACACTCGTTGTACGAGCGTCGCAGAACAATCTGGACTTGACGTATGAGATCGAAAGTGATGTTCCTGATCAACTTATCGGAGATTCGTTGAGGTTGAGACAGGTCATTACGAATTTGGTGGGAAATGCGATTAAATTTACGCCTAGTAAAGTGACGAGGAAGGGACATGTAGCGTTGGGGTGTAGGTTGTTGAGTTTGGATGATCAGATGGTGACGGTCGAATTTGCGGTGATGGATACTGGGATTGGAATTGCGAAGGATAAATTGACGATGATTTTTGATACATTTTGTCAAGCGGATGGATCGACAACGAGAGTGAGTGCCAGCAATTTTTGTTGCTATCATTGTTAATATGTTATTAGGAATATGGAGGCACAGGACTTGGACTGTCAATCTCGAAACGACTAGTTAATCTCATGCAAGGCAATATGTGGGTTGAATCAGAAGTATTGAAAGGATCCAAGTTCTTTTTCACCATTTCGTCACAAATATCGATATCGCCAATGGAAGCAGTTTTATCCAAGATGGCGCCGTTTTCGAAAAGGACGATATTGTATGTGGATACGTTAGGAGATACGACGAAAGTGGACGATGTGATGAGGGTGCTGGGATTGAAACCACATGTGGTACATAGCGTTGCAGAGGTTGTGGATAAGGACAAATGTCCGCATGTGGACACGATTGTGGTGGATACGTTGAACACAGTGAGTGATAGTTTGGATTGGATCGAAGTTTTTTTCTGATAACAGAGTAGACGGAAAGTGTGAGAGAATTGGAACATTTGAGGTACATCCCGATTGTACTCTTGGCACCCAAGATGCCACGATTAAATTGTATTTCACTCCATTCATTTGATTGTTTAACGCGCGCGACTGAAATTATCTTTAGTGAAATGGTGTTTGGATAATAGTATCTCGTCCCAAGTGACAACGCCTGTTACACCACAAGATCTATCCTCTGCGCTGATAACAGCCTTGGAATCCAATACAGTTTCACCTGTTTCTGCGCCTAATGATGTCACGTTCGATATTTTGTTAGCGGAGGATAATCTTGTTAATCAGAAATTGGCGGTGAAGATACTGGAAAAGTATGGCCACACTGTTGAGATTGCCGAGAATGGAAGTTTGGCTGTGGATGCGTATAAGACGAGGGTGGAACAGGGCAAGGCATTCGACATAATACTCGTGAGCTTTTCTTTTTTTCGTGAAAAGAAAGTGTGCATTGATTGTGTTAGATGGATGTGTCCATGCCATTGATGGGAGGAATGGAAGCTACGGAAGTGATTAGGTCGTATGAGATGCATAGAGGGATACAGCCAATACCGATTATAGCGCTTACGGCACATGCGATGATTGGAGACAGAGAGAGATGTTTGCAGGCTGGTATGGATGATCATATCACGAGTGCGTGTATATTTTCTCTCTCTCTCTTCCTCATGTTGACTCTATTGATGTTGTTTTTTTTTAATACCCGGGCGATAGAACCATTGAGGAGAGGTGATTTATTGAATGCGATTAATAAGTTGGCTAGTGAGAGGGGAGCAACGGGTGGATTGAAAGGACATTTCTTGTTGAGGAGGGCGGCGGCGGCTGTCACGAATTTACCCCATTATACCTGAAAGGTGAGCTGTGGTTTATCACGACTCACTAACCGAGTAATTGGATTGATGATGGATTGATTGTGTTGCTGAGATATTCGCATTTTTTTTGGATAGGAAAGAATATTCTTTTTTGCTGTTACTGACCAAATTACTTACTGTTAGTGCTACCGTTATATATTAGATATGTGTATATATATCCATGCTTTGAGGAGCTTTGTTTTCTTCTCTTTCGCTCTTCTCTCTCTCCGTCTCTTTTTCCTTTTTGTTACTTCTAAGTTCGATGATTTTTGATGTGGACTTGTGTGCACGTGTGTGTATGTGTGAGTTTGGGAAAGGTTTTCTCTTTGTGAAGATTGTGCTCTTAAGGGGAAAGATGTATGATAGCTTTTTTTGATTGAATTTGCGGAGGATCGTGTATTTGTATTTTTTTGGCAATGAAAATGAGCATGTGGAATATAGTGATATTCTTTTATGTTTGGATTTGATATGGTGGCTCATTTTATTTTGAGTTTAGTAGTGGGACCTCTGCGTGTGTGCATTGATGTTACTACAAATGGTTTACTATTCTTATCATGCTCGCCAATGCTTCTCGATTCCGACATTAGGCTAGGAACTCAATTATTCAGGGTGTTCTGACGACAAGATCCGTCACCTGCGTATCGACCTCTGTCACGTGGCCGGGCCGCCCGTAAAGACGCACTGCCGTTATCGGTGGGTACCAACTTTCTCCTTACTTTCTTCGATATAAGACTTCAAAGCTTTACAAAATAAAAATGCCTACTAAACGCCAGTATCAGGTATGAAGCTGTCCCATTCGCCTGATTTCTTTGATTGCGCGTTATCCATGTTATCAATCAATGATATTATTCTTATCTTTATAATTTATAAACATCATTGTCACAGGCCGTTCCAGGATTCTTTGTACACGATGCAGGAGATCATAGTTCACTGACTGTACCAGCTGTAAGTATCAACATATTTAGAATAGGCATACAAACATTTGCGATGCTAGGTTCCACCAAGGATGGGATTGCTCGACGACTCACCGGAGCGGTGGGATAATTTTCGAGCGAGAATCATCCAACTGAATGAGCAGCTAAAAAAAGAGAATGCAGAGGCTAAAGTGTTCTTTTTTGCCAGGCACGGTCAAGGGTGGCGTACGTTTGTCCTTGTATATCGTTACATCTCTTCTTCTTGTTCTTCTTCCCAGATAATGTCGCAGAAGCCAAATATGGAACACAATATTGGGATGAGTGAGTATTTCGTTTTTTTTCCATTCATGAAAATGCGTTTTTTGAAATGCCGTACCAGAGAAATGAGTAAAAGATGTCGAGATAACGAGATAACTTGGGGTCGTATGTTTTTCTCGGTCTTTGCTATCGATTTTGATGTTGAAGGTATGGTGTTAGCGGACCCTGAGCTTACCGAAATTGGCATCAATCAGGCTCTCGAAGCAAAACGTGGCTGGGAAGCTGAGTTGCCGTTCAAAATCACGCTTCCGGAGAAACTATACTCGAGCCCGTTGACCAGAGCGTTAGACACGCTTCGGATTACGTTTCAAGATATCACTACAGGGGAGGTAGAGAATAAACGAGTGGTAAAGGTTTTAGAGGTGAATTTCTAAAAATAAAATCACACTCAGGCAGCGGAAGATGTTGACAATAGTCTTTGTCAGAACTGTAGAGAAGAGAATGGAGTGCACACTTGCGATAAACGCAGGACACGCTCGTGGATACATGAACGATTTCCCGATTTTGACTTTGAAACGGGATTTTCTGAAGAGGATCTACTATGGGATCCAGATGTTAGAGAAACCGAGGCCGAGGTAGTAGAGCGTGCTCGAAGGGTATTGGATTATATTTTTGAGGATCCTGCGACATACTGTATGTTTGGTAGCTATCGGCGGACAAGTATGTTTTGACAGGCTTGCAGGTGTCTCAGTTACTGCACATGGGGGAATCATTAGCGGATTTCTCCAGGCAATTGGACGTCAACCATTTGGAGTTTCTACTGGGGGTAAGCTAACACTTAATTCTACGTGCTAGGTATTGATTGGTTGATTTTTACAAAGGTATTCTACCGGTTGTCATCAAATGTCAGAAGGTTTAGGAATGGTTTGTTGAAATATTAAACACTGTGTTAAATTAGGTTTTGTCTCATGTTTTTATATTCGCATATTTCACTCTAGGTAAGAAAGGGCTCATTGCACATTTGCCAACTTCCTCTCCCTTTTTTTGCTTGCTCTTAACTCAACATGGCTGGTGTGGTGCCACTGACTCACTAAGATGGGCATATCTCAGCATTATCAATAACCTTGCACAAGTGCATGATGAGGGCAAAGATCCTCTGCACACCTACTAAAGCAAATTGAATGCAAATTGAAGGTACGACTTACCCTTTTTTCGATACATAAGACTAGTTTAATTCTAATACCTTCTCATTTTCTGATGAAGAATAGGCATCCATGCTGCGCAGTGGGATGTGCTCTAGGTCTTACCTTTACAGTGGGCTTAAGGATCATCACTACAACACTTTAATTCCGCCCATACCATACTTTGGCACTAAGCCTCCTGTAGATACACCCCCAGTTGATGGACCATATTCTAGGCCCTCCGCGTCTTAGTACTAGCTTGCCTGTTTGCTTGTTGCGGGATAAAAATGCTGAATCCAAACAAAAAAAAGAACAGGGCATGTGACTCAGATCTAAAAGATATGACGTCACTGGCAGAAATTGTGCGCTGCGCCAAGCCAAGCCAAGTCAAGTCAAAACCTTGGCTATGAAGGAGTCCCAATGTCAACGAAATTATGAGGAACGTCTTTTTTTTGTGCTTCTTAATTTACTTATTCACCTTCCTTGCAGGCTGTATCAGGATTTTTCTCTCAGGATGAGCCAACACCAGGACTCCCAGTATTATTCTTGCCACCTCTGAAGGAGACATGCTAAGACACCCCATATCAGATACAACCACAATTTGGACTCCTTGATGATACCGCTCAAAGATGGTCAAACTTTGAGAAGAGAATTCGAGAACTCAACAGTTCCGCAATGCCAGGGGAATCGTTCAAACTTATCTTCTTCTGTAGACACGGTCAGAGCTACCGTATGTGCTCGATATTTCAAGAGTTGGCTGGTTTTCATCTTAATTATTTCTACAGACAACGTCGGAAAGGATAAGTACAATGCTGTGGACTGGAAAAGGTGAGCACTCGTAAGATCCATGCCCATGGTGTTGATGAGAAACAGCTATTGGAGAAGAACGAACGGTGATGACGAGATTACCTGGGGTCGTAAGTTTCCCTCAAGTATAGTTAGTTTCATCATTACATGTATCAACTGCAGCAGATCCAGATCTCACTGTAACCGGAATAGCACAAGCACTCCGTATCAAGAACGAGTGGGAGAAAGAGCGGGCTTTTGGTATCCCTTTCCTTGATAAAGTATACACAAGCCCTCTCACGCGAGCACTCCAAACTTGCAATATTGCATTTGGGTGGCTCAAGAAGTGTCAACCTTGGTTGCCAATCCTAGTCGTAGAGGTGAGTACAAAGGATGGTGTCCGTCAACCTGCTTTGGAACCTTTGATCCGCAGAATTGCAGAGAGCAAAACGGCGTCTATACGTATGACAGACGCGGTTCGAAGACATACATCAGCAACAGTTTTCCCGAGTTTCATTTAGAGGATGGATTCTCTGAGGAGGATATGCAATGGCTGTGTGATATACGAGAGACGAAGACGCAAATGGTGGCTCGTGCGCAGTCTGTTTTTGATATGATCTTTAATGAAGAACCTCCTGTTACATGTGAGCATGCACTGCATATTCATCATTCACGTGCTCATGGCACCACCTGCCGGAAAGATGCTTGCCTAACAATACATGGAGGATTGATAAATGCGTTTCTATCTGTCTTGGGTTGCCCAAGGAGGTCGTTACCTACAGGAGGTAGGTACTTCTAACGTTTTTCATGTTTTACAACTTATTTTAAGCCAAGGTATCTATCCCGTTGTAGTAAGAGGGTACAAGTAATCTGGTTAGCCAATATTGAGTAATTGTCATCTTGTTTTGAATTATGAAAAGTTTGTATCTCAACGTCAGAACTGACTAATCCGAGTCCGCCTTAGCTTTTCCTCGTGCTATGAAATCCTCTCGAGGTGATGCAAAATTCAGGCATTCTGCTGCCAGATCGATGACTTTACCCTGAGCAATTTTTCTAGGGTCTCCTGATCGAGACCCTGGTGAACATCTTCAGAAATGATATTATCAAGGTGAATCCAGATCCATTCGAATGACCTCCCCTCATTCTCTCTTGTAGACTGATAGATGGGTACCAATTTAGGACAGCCAGGGCCTTCTCACTGTTCGAATTCGAAGAAGCGACGTCCAACGGTTCGGCGGTATCATGCATCAACTCCGCTTGTGCCTTCGCACAGCCCAAAACAATCTCTGATTTTATGTTAACCAGTTCTGAGCACAAAGAAAGGAGTTCATAATGGCGTCTATAGCATCATCGCCAACATGGGTGGAAATGAATACCATATATGGTGACAATGATACGGAAATTTACGCACAAAATCATACCATGACACAGGGCGTACTCAAGGCAGCGCCCCTTCCTAGAAATACGATAGGAAATTTTTTTTTGCATCTTCTGCTTGCGTCTACCTTCAAGCAAAAAGACATTTTTCTCAAAAAGAGAGACGCCTTTGCCTGTGGGTGTGGGGTTCTATTCCCAGCCCGCAAGGCCTCTTGTTAGAGCTCCTTGCTGCACAATATGCACAAAAGTTCGAATTTCGATTTGATGAGAGAGAAAAGTCCAGGTAAGTACTGGCTGAGAGATTAGATCGTCAATACGGACAAACCTGAAGTCTAGTTGGACTTTAGAAGACAGTGGGTTCTTATAAACGTGTGAAAGAATAATCAACACCAAATAAAATCCTACAGAAAATTCTATGATCAACGTGAAGACAAAAAGAATCATGGAATAAATTTAACTCAGACATCAAAATGTATATAATTAGTCAATCTCACGATATTCGCAATCACAGGGGGCCTTGGATCGACGTCAACAATGAAACCATTCCTGAATAGTTTCTGTTCGGGGTCCTCATACCATTTTCGCCTTGGGCTACCGTTTGAGCGATAGAAGTTCCGATGAAGCCATTTTGGTAGTGTGGTTCCCATGGATGAAGTCAGATGTCGTACTCTTCCAACGACACGCTCAAATAAGGGTATCGAAACTTGATTGTAGACCATTTTTCCCGAACAATGGTATTATAAGAGTCTCTCTTTTCCATCAGAGTAAGATCTTTCCCAGAGGCTGTCCGCCGTGCATGGGAATTAGATGATCAAGGGCCGTTAGCCAGCTAGATTATGTGATGCCGTGCTTCTGACACCGTGCATGGACTACCTAGCAATAACTTCCGCCGTTCCTTATGAGGATCGCAGATACGACGCTTCAAGAACGCGTAGGCAAATCCAAAGTAAATTAGAAGTTCCACACTAACCATTGTTGGGAATATGTGACTAAATGATGGGTTCACCAGGGGATGCAGATGAAAAGAGGCAGAGTGGAAAGCTGCGGAAGCAGTAGCAAGTGACATCCTCTAAGATTTGAGGGAGAGAGAAAATATGGTGGTTATAGTGAAGAGAAGGCTCCTCATTTATAACTTGCAGTTCCAATGGCTGCCCAAGCCAATTGCCTCCCTGCCTATCCTGCAATAAGACATTTTTACTGACGCCTTCAATTGGGAATCACCGAAATATCGATCCTGCACTGATTCAACATTCTTCCTCTACAGCGGCTATATCTCCTGTAGACACCCCTATTCTGAGAGCAGCCCCAATTGAATTTATTCAAGTGAGTTCAAAGAGACGTGCCTGCTTTCTTACAGAGTATTCAACCAAGCAAGGCCTCGGATGAAACCAAACAACGTGGGCTCGTAGATGAGTATATCAAGAACCCTTTAATACTACATCAAAGTGTTATTTCCTGCCCAGCTCGGACATAAGTACAATATCTGAATCAGTTGAAAGTCTATCTGAAAAAAATCAAAAACTGAAAATCGAGCTTGAAAACGACGTCTAGGTATCATTAAGCAACCTCTGCCGCTTCTACACATAGCCCACAACCGATACATTCTAGACAAGCTATAATCAAATCAGCTTCGGAATTCCTCGACGTTCGCCATAGAAAACTCACCCAAGCCTCCACAACAGGCACATAGATAACAGGGAAAGCAGCATGGATTTTCAAATACACCTTGGTCACATGATTAGCTTCGCCTGTATATAAACACAGGTAACTCACCTCGACAACACCAGGCGCTTAGCATAATTCCAAAGACCAGGACCAAAAACAGCCCGACGAAGATTATAATCAGATAGTCTAAACCATCGAGGTCAAATACCCAAAGCTATCTGAGGATGCTGGATTACTCACATTTTCGGTCAATGAAAGATTGTGCATCATCCGCTGCACGTTTGAAAACTCCTCCAGAGATGCTGTCCAAGAATCCCGAAGTTCCCTCAATCGAATAGTAGGTGTAAATTCCAGCAAGCAGGATGATGAACAACAAGAAGACACTAAAGAGGAATATCCTTCGCCGCAGTTGGTGACAACCCTTGTGGTTAACAACACAACACCCAGACTGTGAATGGTGATTTCTTGGATAGTCGAATTCACTCATTGGAGGTGGACTATCTTTCAAGTATGGATCCATGGTAGCAGAGGGAATGTCCTTTGGTTGTTCCGTGACGAATTTGTTCATCAAGGTGAAATGGAAGTTAGAACGATAGTGCAGCAATGGCTCGGGGCTTAATACTGTCCCGTTGTCACAAGAATGTCACTTCATCGCAACGGCGCAGAGGTTGCTGCGGAGGATTATATTGCACAGCTTTTCGGCCCGGCACATTATCGACTAATTTACACGATCTTGGCTGCAAGGGATGTTATTCGAATCTATTGCTCAGAAATTAGTCCTGTTGAGAAAGCATTCTAGAGAGTTAGGACGAAAGAGTAAAAGAGAACGCGAGATGAAGCTTAACAATCAATCAGGCAAGACAAGAGCCTGAAGTCCGAACTCAAATGACTAATGAGAAAATCAATGACGACAAAAGATGATAATTAGAAAAAATTTCCGGCTACTGAAAATTTTTGTGCCGACCTCGAATTGCATTTGCTGTCAAGTATGAGTAGTTTTCTTGTAGACATTGTTATCGGCATATTGAATTCCTGATCAATGTATTAATCATTGATAACATGAATCACCACAAGGTGATAGGAACCTCATTTCAGGATAGCAGCCTCAAGACAGTGAAAAAGACAAACAAGATTGTGTGGGTTGATGGTCAAAATAACCGGTGCAAAGTACTTGATCATTTCCTTACTAAAATGATCCTCTTTTATGCATCTACAGAATGGTATGAGCTATACTGAATCAATATTCACTGAGAGCTTTACAGAGAATTTAATCTAAGTGGTGACTTAGAGTCCACCTGATTTGTTCATAATATTAGCTGGAGCTAAGGTATTAGACTATGTTCCATGAAAGATATTTACAATGGTAATACTGACCGAGCTATGTCAGCTGACAGACATTGCTTTCTTCATAGACAAAAGCATTATGTCATCATAATGGTTAACGCACGCGTACATGCTGATCAATGCCTAGAAAGGTGAGTGCTTTGTTCAAGGCAAAAATGGTATGAGGACCCCGAAGGAAATTATTCATAAATGGTTGCACATCAATTCTGGCCGACTCCAAGACCTCATGCCATTAAAAGACACTCCTACAGTCCTTATAACAGGAGGATGCGGATTTATAGTGGGTTTTCATACTGTATATCCTTGCCTTTTGACCAACCGAGCGGAAAGGGTTCTAATATAGCAAAGCGACTATACGACCGCGGAGGCTATGTAGTTAGGATAATTGACATCGAATCTATTCCTCCAACGGACACTATCTGTCATGAATTTTTGCGTGGAAATCTGTGCGACATCTCTACTTGTATCGCCGCGGCTCGAGGTGCCACCATGATACTGCACTTCGCCGCCAACATGGGTGGAATGGGCACTATACATGGTGACAACGATGCCGAAATTTATGCACAAAATCATACCATGACTCAGAATATACTAAAGGCAGCATCCCTTCCTGGAAGTACTGTGACAAGATTCTTTTTCGCATCTTCGGCTTGCATATATCCTCAGAGACTTCAAAACGAAGAAGACGTTTCTCTCAAAGAGAGTGATGTCTTTGCTTTTGATGGTTCACTCCCCAACCCCCAAGGCCTCTATGGTCTCGAGAAATTAAACTCGGAGCTCCTGGTTGCACAGTATGCGGACAGATTCGAGGTAAGAATTGCTCGATTTCATAATATTTATGGTCCCGGGGGCTCGTGGAATAACGGCCGAGAAAAAGCTCCTGCCGCGCTCCTACGAAAGGCTCTCGCGTGTCGCCGTCTCAGCGATCGATCATTAAAGCCACCCTCCTTCGAGATATGGGGAGATGGGACCCAGAGGAGAAGCTTCCTCTTCATTGATGACGCTGTAGATGCCCTCCTGAAGCTTCTATTTTCTTCGTGCTCAGAGCCGGTCAACATAGGATCAGATCAGGCTGTGACTATTCAAGAGCTCGCGGAGATTGCCCTGGGTTCTGCAGAAGCACAAGCAGAAATTACGTATGATGCAAATAAACCGGTGGGAGTAGCTTCTCGGAATTCGAACAATGAAAAAGCCTTGGCTGTCCTCGATTGGCGCCCGTCTATCAGTCTACAAGAAGGAATGAGAAGAACATCCGAATGGATCCAGATTCAGCTTGATAATCTCCTTTCTGAAGATGCTCAACAGAGTTTACACCAGGAGGAGATACTTAGAACATTGCTCAGAAGTAAAGTCATCGATCTGGCAGCAGAACGCCTGACTTTTGCGATCATCCTACCCATCACCTCGAGAGGATTGCGTAACCCGAACGACTG
Organism: Leucocoprinus sp. KB1807203; assembly: GCA_019327925.1. NCBI lineage: Eukaryota > Fungi > Basidiomycota > Agaricomycetes > Agaricales > Agaricaceae > Leucocoprinus > Leucocoprinus sp. KB1807203. The sequence goes on from JAHTMQ010000088.1 coordinate 19,577, forward strand.
CCTCGTCAACTTGCGCAGTTTCTGCCAAACCTTGAAGGATACGACATGGAGAGACGTCGAGGTCTCCTCAGACCAGAAATATCGTTTTGTCATTTATCTAGCAGTTGACGCTGAAGACACGTTTTTGCGGCAGGAAAATAAGGCCCATCAAGTGATCTTGGACCTTGGGATTCCCCCTTCGCAAATCCGAGAGATCGTCAACTTTGATCATCCCAAAGGTCACGTGTGTGCCCTGTGGCGTGACTGTGCTCGAGAGGCTTACAAAGATGGGTGTGACTACTTTGTGCTAATGGGAGATGATGTCACGTTGTTAGACGAAGGATGGATGCGAAAGTGCCATTCTACTTTTTCCTCCCTCTCAGAATCTTCTGGCATTCCTTTTGGCCTAGCATGTGTCGCTTTCACCGATGTGACATTTCCGGGGATGCCCACCTTCCCAATTATTCACAAATCTCACATGGAAGTTTTCGGGGGGCATGTGGTACCCGAGGTGTTCGTTAATCAGGATGGAGACCCGTTCCTTTTCCAGCTATATCGCCGCTGGGGGACCTCGGTAATGCTTTCTTGCCGCCTAAAGAACGGAGTCGGCGGTTCTATTGATGCTCGATATAATAAACAGCATGTTGAGGGGTGGTCATTGACGCCCCTCCTCCGTGCTGAATGCGCTGTGACAACGTATCTCCGAGATCGCCACGGTTTTGCCACCGCCCATATTGAGAATGTCAAGAAACTGACTTTAGACGTGATCATCCCCTGCTACAGAGTCAATCTAGAGATCTTATCAACTATCCTTTCTCTCGAGGCGCCATCTTCTACTGCGGTAACCTTTATCATCATTATCGACTCACCAAATTCCTCGTCTATACCTGCGCTCCTTGCACGGTATTCATCTAATCCAAATGTCAGAATTAGAGTGAACGACACTAATCGTGGTGCATCATATTCTCGTAATAGAGGGCTGGAAGAGGCGTCGGCCGATTGGGTTCATTTCCTCGATGATGACATCATCCCATCCTCTAACCTTTTGTTTGCTGTATCAGATGCAATACGCGGCAATCCTGATGCTGCTGGATTTGTCTGCAATACTCAATTCCCCACAACAACAAGCGTATTCACCACTGCTGTACACCTTGCTGGGGTGACATACTTCTGGGATATTGCCACAAAAACAGAAGTTGACGTACCGTGGGGTGTTACAGCAAACCTGGTCTCACGCAGAGTGCTAATCCCAAAATACATCGAAGCCGAGAACGAAATTCCCACTCCAACAACATTCTCTCTGGCATACCCAAAGACTGGCGGGGGTGAGGACATAGACTACTGCCTTCTGCAAAGAGCAAACCACCAGTCTGTTCACTACAAAGGTTCAAATATCGCTCCAGGATTTTTTCCAGCACCTGACGCTATCGTTGAGCATCCTTGGTGGGATAATGGAAAGCGAAGTTATTGGAGATTTCACAAATGGAGTATTGGAGACGGCCATCTCATCGATGCATATCCGGATTTGAGTTACCAAGACTATACTCCAAACAGTGCCGAATGTTTTTTGGTTACTTTGTCAATCTTTTGCTTCGGCATCGTCACTTTATCTTCGACGACAATCCTCTTCAGCATAAAACTGAATCTATGTATTTTTGCTGCAAACGTGATCCATGATATTTATCGGCACTTATCTCTCCATCCGGGACCGCAATGTCACATTGAAAATCGATTCTCGGATTCGACGAAATAGTCTTCTTTGGACTATTGCAATTATAGAGAGCTCTTTGATACGAATGTTCAGCGAACTGGGGAGATTGAGGGGAATTGTAGAAAGGAGAGAATGGGGAAGTATTGGAAAGCGATTTGATTGGTTCGTTGGTCGGGTACCGGGAGATAGGCCAAGGAAAGAGGAAAGAAGGAATTCGGTGGAGCGTGTTGGCGTTATAATCGTGCTTTTGTTGTTATTGAATTGATTTCCAGGCCTTTTTGTTTTGGAACAGACTCTTAACTCTGCTGTTGAACCCTTATATCACGAGATTGATTACTGAGTTCTAACTGATGACAGCCGAATTATGACATTGGAATGGTTACATGATAAACAACTAGTGAATAAAATATTCACGCCCAACGAAGGCCAGTGACTTGGAAGTGTTTTCAGGGTCTTTGTGATAGAATCCTAACATGCCTTTGCCTATTTCGTCTCTCCCTTGATGCAATCAACTGTCGTGGACAATAAATAGCTCATTTCACTTCGGGTGATTCATTATATTATTCTTCTATCACAAATCATCACCTGAATCACATCTGAGATATAAATTGGTGGTGAACAATCGGGGTTCTATCTCCCTGGTGAGCATACCTTCGAATTTCACCGCTGAACATCTTTCTAATTGAAGACAACATCAATCTTTATGAGCATGCAGTTTGATGATTTGCGGTCTAGAATTGCTCGAGACTCGGGGCATGACACAAAGGTAATTGGAAACTTGTCGTCCAAACTTAGGTTTTCTGATTTCGTCCATGAGGTAGTAGAAAGAATACACGTTCGAAATTAGATGACTTTATGTTACAGCTCATTCAGGAAATATCAAACGAGCTTCCTACCGAAGAAAGCTAGTCACAAGGGTAGCTAGCTGGTTTATCTCAAATACTTTTAGATACGTAGATAAATCCATCTTGACGAATACTATCGGGCCTTCGAAATGGCAGAGACTGTATATCACTTTACGCCAACTCAAGATTGGTTTTCTCACAACATTCCTAGCTGGACATCCTTGATCGCAGAGGTTAAGAGCCTCACCTCTAGCCCTCGTGTACTCGAAATTGGCTCATGGGAAGGGCGATCAGCTGTCTTCCTCCTCATAAAACTTTGTGATACCGGAGGATCAATCGTTTGCATTGATCATTTCGACCTCGGCACAACCGTGGCTGGGAAAGAACGCTTTTCGAAGATCCAGCATAATCTTCGTATCGCAGGAAGAAATAATTATCGTGTTATCCCACAGTTCAGTTTCCCTGCTCTTATGTCATTATTGAATGAGGAGATAAGAAAAGCAGAGGCTGGGTATGATTGGATATATATTGATGGATCTCATGAAGCAGATGATACCTTTTTAGACGGGGAGCTCTGTTGGCGTCTGGCAAAGAAAGGCGCTATCGTTATCTTCGATGATTATAATTGGAGTGTCGAACCGGAAGATAGCAAACATCATCCCAAACGCGGTATCGATGCTTTTTTGAAACTGCATGAAGGAGAGTATTTTAGGCTCTCAGAACCAAGCCACTGGCAAGTTGTCCTCAGAAAAACGGTGGATATGCGAATCGGATTCCTACTCGATGACAAGCATAGCTTCTCATTGGAGGAATTTGGTTATGGAATAAATCTCGCCTTTACTATTGATTCTTCATTTTCCATTGCTGCTGCTGTGGCGATGCGTACTGCTGTAGAACATACACCAGGTCGCATCTCCATCTATGTGGTTGATTGCGGGTTGACGGAGGACGACAAGAGCACGCTACGTCAATGCTTACCTAGGTCCTACGACGTAACACTTTCCTTTCTTCCATTACCAGAAAAAAGTATTTCGAGAGAACTTGGTCCTGTATGGGCCAAGCTTGACCTCTTTGAGATCCTTCCAGTTGAACGCGTGCTTTACCTTGACGCCGATATCCTGGTCCGAGATAACCTGACGCCTCTGTGGAAGACAGACCTCCAGGACCAAGCCTTAGGTGCTGTTCCTGATGTTGGTCATCCGATGGGATACAATGCATCAGACAAACGGCCGTATTTCAACGCAGGTGTTTTGTTAATGGACTTGACGAAGATTAGAGAGATGGGAGTTGTTGAGTTATTGGAGATGCGAAATGCCAAGTTTCGCGACCAGGATGCATTGAATCATCATTTCAAGGACTGGGTCTCTCTATCCTTGCGATGGAATGCCCAGGGACTTGGAACTTATGCCTCATATCCATCTACAGATCGAGAGCTACTGAACCTCGAAGACATGAATGATCCTGCCATTGTTCACTTTCACAGGACCGGTTAATCCATCTTTTATCGAAGTCCTGAACCCGTATGTTCAGCCAACAACAGCAAAACCGTGGGGATATCTTGGTTCACCTGGACATCCATTCTCTGGAGAGTGGTGGAATGCACTTGCGAAAACACCATACAAAACCTCCAAAGATTGCGTTTCCAAGAGAGAAATTGTTGAGCAAAAGATCAGTGAGGCAGCCGAAGAATTTCGAAAGCGAGTTCTTGAGGAACCATGAAGCAAGGTGATTCGGTCAATAATCAAACTAAGAGTAGTTACAATTTGACGTTGGTTAGATCCATTCGTGAGACTTTTGAACACGAACTCAGTGTGTAATCGGAACTTTAAAATATAACAACACACGGTCTAAGCCAAGCAGGTAACAGCTCAAGACTAAGGTATCACCTGCCACCTCATTTCCACTTCATGGAAAACTTCGACCCTTTTGACAACTGTAAATCCTAGTTTTTCAAAGAGGCAGATGCTAGGCTGATTTGAATCAGAGATACGCGCTACAAGTCGATCAGGAGTGATTATTGAAGTCAGGGATTTTGGAGATTGAGTTGCCCGGATATGATCGAGGTAGGGTTGCAGATTAGAGCGAGCAGTTTCCTGATCTCTAGTACGGGGACGGGTGAAGGCCGACCATTGACCGGTGGTATAAGTCAGCAAGAGGAGAAGTGTCTCAGTTGCAAGTCCTTTCCCCCGAAATGCCCTGTCTGAGTGGAGGCTTGGCATCATTGGCAAACGGATACATAGAAAACAGGCACCTGCAATCATGATCTCTACTTCCACTTCAAAATCATCCTCTCCTTCTCTTGTTTCAGAGGCTGCGCTCAAGTGATCTCCCTTCAAGAACATATTCACATCGCCAACCATCGGAAGAGCTACGATCCTTGGATCCTCAGGAGAAAGATGGATCTCGCGAAAATTTGCGCCAAGACTGGGTAGTCCATCCCCAGAGTGGCGAGAAAGTATAATGAATGTTAGTTTATCCGCATCTTTTTGCCAAGTCTCTGAATAAAAATAAGATCGCCGAGCGGGACTTGAGATATTCTCATACGTTGCATGTCATACTCTTCTTGTAATGTTAAAGGTTCACTAGCAGTGAGCTCTCTTAGTTCAACATCCGACATCCATTCATGGTATTTCTTGCCATTTAGTATCAGAAAGCGGGAATTGGATTATAGCAGATTTTGCTTACAGGGACGTGATGTTTTACATAGGGTACCAGCACTGAGTTTCTGCCAAGGAGAACGGTGCTGATGTTTTCTCTCATATTGTGGCAGGCATTCGAGTTTGTCAAGTTACGAGCAGGTCACATTTGTCACTCTGAATGAACCGGAAAAAGCAAGGTGAAAGAAAGCATAGTAAGTGCATCCCCGGCTGATTCAAAAAAAAACAGTGCATCCCCGGCTGTGCGTCAAGATGATAGTCGCGTAGAGATTAGCCGTGTACCGACAAATTCAACTGTGACCACGAAATATGTCGATAGTAGGTTTTGAGAACTGTAGGTCAACTTCTTGTTATACAGGTTCTCTAGCCATGTGACAATTTGTTCCGAAACAGAGTGAAAATACAGTTAAAGAGTCTTTAGCAAAATCGGAAGGTTTAAAAAAATAAGCTCGTCGAAAGCTGTGTCATATTTATTTGAATCTCTAACTCACAGATATGGACAGCGCCGAGTTTCATGCCGCAGTGAGGATCTTTGTAGCTACTACGCGACATGACCCAACAGAAATTCCTCAGGTTTATGAAGCAGTACGATCAGTGCCCAATGCTCACGTTTCCACCTATGGTTCGTCGGCACTTGAACTCGGATTTTGATAGTGCCAAGTCAACCTGCAGGTCATATTGCAAAACTTGTCGGGATGCCTCGCCACTCGCGCCATGTCGGTCAAGGTAAAACACTACCTTGATCTTCTTGAACATACTGGAGTTGACCTTGCACTTGCCAAAGCTCTTAAGTTCTTGCGACCTGAAACGAACCCTCCCGTTCCTTGGCATCGCATTATCGGCTCTTCTGGTGCCATATCTTCAAGAGGTCCAGGAACTAACGGCGCTCGTAGACAACGTGATGCCCTTGTAGCTGAAGGTGTTGAGGTGACGGAAACGCAGGACGGTGAATTCAAAGTGGATTTAAGAGAATACGGATGGTTTCCCACTGTTCCTGTCGCAGCTGAACCACAAGAGGCTACAAGACAATGATAACATTTTTCTTAATGGTCAATTGCGGTGGCCTCTTGCCGTGTCCTATCAATGTCACTATAGAAATATGAAATTGGTATTAATCAAGTGCTACAGGCACAGCTTTTTGTAAAGAGCCGTCTGTCTTAATAGGAGCAAAGTATATATCTTTCTTCATGAAACCCACTCTTCTTGCCACTCTCGCCATCGTGCCACTTGCCCAGACCGTCACTGCTTTATCTTCCGACACAGACACTGCACTCTTTTATTTGGTCTCGAGTTCAACTAATGCTGCCTCCAACCTTTTGGTACTCGTTTTGTTTCAGCAGCAGTACATTGACTGACTTACGAGCTAACTAGCCTCTCAGAACTGTCGGTGGTGCCAGTGGTTACTCGACATTGACTGGGTCAGGCCAAATTGGTCAATTTTACTTTTCCCAGGGAAAACTCGTGGCAGTCCCGCCCTAGGGTTCGAATAATGCCCAAAGACCGCTCATTGGCGCCATTCCAAGTTCTACAGGATGTACCAGCTATGGTCCCCTGGGATTTACACAGGGTTCAAGTTCGGATAAATGTGCCAAGTATGATTCATTTTACATTCAATCAGAATCGCAACTTGGGGCGCTATTGTCGTTGAACTTCCTAGGAGGATTCTATGCATGCGGAAGCAATCAGGATGTGAGTAGAATTCTCACCTTCGGATCACAGCCAGGGTTCATATTGAATAAGGTGTGGTACTTGACCTCGTCAAGTAATATACCTTCCAACATCATTTGTAATCCCATTAGCCTCCGGACTGTCCCCGTCTAAGATGGTTGTTTTTCACCTTCACTCATTGAATATCTCATTGAATCATGGTACAGGATTATGCGGCAGTGAAACTGTCCCATAGCAATCTTCCAACAAAACACATATAGAAGTCAAGAGTAAAAAGAAGTTAGATGTACGTGATCAGGAGTAAAAGAAGCATCGCATGTAAAACTGTAAGACTAGATTAGGTATCCTTCCTTGCTATCGTTCCATCTCTTTCATCAGATTTGGTGAACTCTGGTAACCTGCTGAGTTCACCGTTGTTAAAGGAATATGCTCGTCAGGAGATGCAGACGGTCCTGGTGACAAAGAACGTAATACCGGGGTCGTTGCTGAAAATCCAGGTCCAGATATCGATGAACGTCGTCCATCAGCGCCAAAAACCTCTGCCATAGTCCCTCGCCTCTTCGGAGGGCTATGTCTCGCGGCGCTATAATAATATTTGAAGGAACCCATGATTTCCATTGCAAAGTCAGCTGTAGACATGAGTGAAAGATTGAAGATCGTGCAATGTGCGAGGAAAGTAGATACGGGATCATCAGGCCTTGTAATACAGTGGGTGAGGGAGCTTACAATAGTTAATCCTGATGATTGGGCACGTAAGTATGCTATCCACATCGAATTAAGTGACGCACGAATCCCAAAGTGGTTTCCAGATGCTGGTAGGTTTTCCATCTCTACTATACTCTTTGAAAGAGTATGCCCACCACATGAGAATCGAAAAAAAGACCATCTTTTTGTACAGACCATAAGAATTGCGTGAAAGTACATACCGAGATCAGTCTAAGTGCCAGGTCGACAGAAATAGGGGGAAACTCGCCTCGATACATATCGCTAACGCGCTCAATCCATCAGCAATGTTGGTAGCAGTCCAATAAGAAGTTGCTACGACGAACTATCAGATAAGCACCTCGCAACAATGAGAGGATAAGTATACCAGATATGACCCTGTTTTCCAGGGCGCTGAACTAAGTTGCCCATGAGCTTCAGGAAATGGGACATTGACATTAACGCACAACGAATGACTGGTAGAAGGTAAACATCACAATTAATTTGATTGCAAGAAACTTGGCCATGGGTCGTCGCCCTTTTAGTTCATCTGATGTGAGGCCATAGAACAATAGAAGACCATAGAGAGCTATACTAGAACCATCAACATTGAAAATCCGAACCTCATGAGTTTTCTTCTGACAGAGCTATGGGATAGAAGTAAAAAAAACAACACACCTGATACTGATAAAAGTGATACATTCGATATATACATTGGCCCAGCGTGGCGAGAAACCTGCTTGAGAACAGAGTACTCCAAACCGCTGGCAGATAATGCCGACTATCGAAGCAACTAAATAAAGTGAGTCTTGCCTGAAGGAAATACAATTAGGTTGCTCACTCACCTGGTCGGATGATCACATATTGCAACACGGACCACTAAACACTTGACATGAGCCGAGCATCCAGGAAATGAACATAATCCATAATCCATACTTTTACCGTATACAAAAAATATGGCTGCATCAGAAGGTCAGATCAATCCCTTGATTCGCATAGGAGTCAACTTGCCTTTGTAGGGCGATATCTCCAGCAGCAGAACTTGGACAGGCATTATTAATTGAGCACAAGGGAAAATGATAACTAGACTCACTGGTAGCGGTAGCGATGTCTTATTTTTCCGTTCAAGTGCGCGCTCTGCAGACCCATCGATGGCAGTGGCAGCAACGTATTCGATCAATAGGAGGCTATGATCCTTTCATACTCTGAATGCTATGAATGTACTGTATACTCACAGGAAAGCACTGAGGCCGATAGCCTGTGAGACACAGGAAATGCGCGATTGCAATCGCATTAATTCGAATAATTAATGGTGAAGAAGAAAGGACATGCCTCGTATACTGGTGTAGTGTAGACGTCAGAAAACAAGATCAGAAACAATGTGATAAAAAAACAGTACCAGTTTCGATAAGTGAGTAGTATGTGTATTCGCGAAAGAAACGATACGAGGCGAATGAGATGACAGCGTATACCGGAGGCATATAAAGGATGCGCAGTCTATTGACGGGATTTCAGTCAACGGCTCAATAACGGGGACAACGATCGTCCCTCGAACACGAACGAAGACGAAGAGGAGGATTAAACTTGCACAGGTGGTACACGCCTGCGTATGAGATGAACCAAGCCAGGAAAGGTGAAGTGAGAGCAGGACCATTGAGAGTTGAAAGGCATCGTATGAATCGAAGGACACAGGAGAGTGCAAAGCATACATTTGGCGCTGTTGAGCTGGATTTGTATAGTTTCTAGGAAGAGAGATTCAATTAGTTTGTGAGATGCATGAAGAGATATTGTAGCGGACCTGCAATGGGAGAGGACAGAAAACAGGGATATTATGATTGTCTATACAAAATATGAGCTTTTTCAAGTTGGCAGCACGTCAATAACAATGCTCACTAGGACCGTGCAGCCACCTGCAATGGCCCAGCCAATCCGGTGCGGAGTCCAGTGAATTCCATTCGAATCCCAAAATTTTGACTGATCAATCGCTATCTGGTTCTCCGACGGACATGACATGATTTTTGCAGAGCCTATGGAATGACAGAAATGAAGGAGGCAGCAAAAAAATTAGCAGAAGGGGACACTAGTAAAGAATGGATTCAAGGCGCCTGCGGCTGTGTCGCCGTTACATCGGCGACGTCGGCCGGCGATTGCCGGCTTAACAATATTTCTGGTCCTTTTCCAAGGGATTTTTGGAAGCATTTCCGGTTCCTTGAAGCAATATCTGTGTCGGATGTTTATCAGGTCAAAATTCACCAGACTTTTGGTGGCAGTGGTAACTCTGAGTATCTAGTCGGTGAAATCCTCACGTGACCATCTCTTTTTTTGAATTTAGATCTAGGACATGAAGGTCCTAGTCTATAAGGTCCGATGTCAGGGGTGGGTAGGGGTAGGACATGTAGGTGAATTATACTAGTAGATAGTGAGGCATAGTAAGGTGTTACCGCAGTAACATAAGGAACATGGCACCGTGCACTCATTACGACTGGATAGGTGATACAGTAGCTGGCTCCCCGACGTAGTTTCTAGGGGTATGTCAGCAACAATGGGGTTTAGACCAGAACAATACCACATTATTCCGATTTGGTTACTGTCACATTGGAGTAGGTTACGAGACAGAAGTTCAAGTCTCCCAAGACTGGAGGCATCATAAGTGAGAAAAATAGATGGAATTTATATAATAGTAGCCGGAGGGCAGTAACGAAAGCAGCGAAAAGAACATAATGCATCAGCCCGTTCAATGATACTGTCTTAAATTGAAGAGAGTGGGCCTCAGAGAAAGAGGTGGTTTGCATCAGCATGTGTACCTAGCTGATTTTTAGGTGGGTGTGTGGACCAATCTTGCTAATATGGTCCCCACGAAACCATAACGCCTGTTCAGGGCATTGAATATTGTGACTTTGCATAAGGTTCCATCAGTACGGCGCTATTAATGGAAATCAAAGTCACGAGTAACTCGTTTTTTTGTTGATTAACTACTTTCTACCACGATCTCTCTCTTCACGGTGCATGGCGACGAGCTCGCAGTCTAGGGTTGACTTACAAAGTGCAGTCTTTTCCTTCTTCCTCGTGTCGCTGGCTGATTTTCCTGAAGTTCCGTCAGAGAGCTGGGACGATGATTTCGATTTCCAATCTCACTCTGGCTCTCCAAAACGACGCAAAAATCCCGCTGCGTTACGCATGTCCGTTGCAACAGAAGACTGGGACATTGATAATATCACTTCTGTTGCGAACTGGGAGCTACCACGACAATCCAACATTCGGACTGATAAAATCGATATCACCGCTGCAAATCTTGCCAACTGGACCGAACAAGACCTCAGCATACCCAAGAAAGCCTCACACTCAGTTGAGTCCTCAACCGAGAACTGGGATGACGACTTCTTTGAAAAAAGGGAGTCGCCAGCTCGGCAGCCTTCTCATCCCAACAACTCTCCTTCATGTTACAGTATCAGCGGTAAATTACGTGCAGGTGTTCCCCTCAATCATCGCAAACATCCTCGTCTCGATGATGATGATGATGAGCACGAAACCTGGGACGATGCGTTTGATCTCGACAACTCTCCCACTAAACCCACAAAATCGTCTACGCCAACCAAGTATCGACGTATGTCTCCACAGCACACAGACCGCATGGTGTCATCTATTTCACCATCACAATCTCACTATAGCTCAGATGACGATGACGATGCGGAATTTGGTGGAGTAGGCGCAGAAGAAGACCGGACGGTCACAGCTCGTTCCCGGCGCTCTCCTCACACACCACCACCTGTTCCTCCCGTTCCTTTTTCCACTACCCATCTCACTACCACTGCATCAACAAGTACTAATGCTCACCTCACCGTACCATCTCCACGATCACCTACAGCTTCAGTTTTTTCCGTTCCAGGTTCATCCATTGCGGACACCACATCACTTCGTTCCACTGCGCCACTGCGGCCATCTCTCTCCAGTAATCTGCCTATGAATGGCCTCAGATATGTTCCCCCTAGCCCGCCTCTGCACCGAGAACGACGGCGGCTTCGTAAGAGAAGCCGTCCACTTCCCCAGGGCGTTATGCAATTAGCTGATATCAACCATCTATATCCATTCTCTGATACCGAGGCTGATAGGCGCCTAGAGGAGGTTGACGAACCTCGAACACCGTCTCCGCAACCAGCTTCAGATCCCATTAGCACCAGTGTTCCTCCTACGCCATCTCAATCAACAAACACGGGGGGCATTATACTGAGTAAATTTGGCAGTGTAAAACGTTGGAGTTCACGAAGAAAAAAGAAAAACTCGATGCCATCGGACATGACAAAAGATGAGAGAGCCAAAGGTGGGTGGTCACGTCTATTCCGATGGTTTTGAGTCTTTCCTTTTATCTTATTCGTGCTCTGTATTATTATCCTACTTCAAACACGTTTCTATCCTTCCTTTGAACCAATCTGCTCAGCTTCAAGGCTCACAATGTTGATGCACTCTCAGATATTGTCCTTCCTGTTGGCCAACAAACGCCCCGACCCAGAAAGTCTGTTGCCTCTCTCTTTCAGTCGGGCCAGCACTCGGCCCCTGCCACCGCTTCATCTAGCTGGTTCTTCCGACCCACCAGCCCACCCAACACGCAAGGTCGAAATTCCCTCGGCAAGACAACCCATTCCCGTCCGGGAAGCATGACAGATCTGAGCTTGGGTGGCTCACCATATATATCATCATCTAATTTTGAAGATGATTTATCGGGAAAGTTCTTTTCTAACAAGCTTCTCAAGCGCAAGAGTCTTGGGTTCATGCAACTCAAGAAAGGTCTTGTGCAAAACTCATCATCTGATGTCACCACTGCTCTCAGTGGTGATTCGTCGTCTAGACCGCAGCAAAAGTTAGTTTCAAAACGTCCCATGTCCATGCAATCGCACCGTCTGCCGTCTGGAGCGCAGCCCATCATCACGCAACGCCATGCATCGTATGGGACAAAACCAACGTGTGTTGCTGATGTCAATTGTGAGGATGCCACTCGAGACCATAGACCATCTGCGTCTCGCGGTGTTCGTCCGAAAGCGAAGAAGGATTGGAAAGAGAATCCAAGTCAAGATGAGGACCTGAAGAATATTGACAATGAAAAGGCCGAGGGGACTCGGGGCTTCATGGGTAACATGAGGCGGCTCAGCCTAGTCAGTCGACACCGTCGTAATAAGAGTGGGGCATCCTTAATGGAGACGATGGCGCAATTATCGTCGGAGGCATTGTCAGCGTCACCACTACCAGTACCTGGACTCTCACCGACCTCGGATGATCCACCATCGTTACCTCCCCTCCCTCCCATGTCCGAGTTCCTCATAAACCAACCCCAAGCATCGCATACCTTTGACTTACTTCCTCCCATCGAACTACGACCTCCTTCTCCGAGCTCTCATGATATGATATCGTATTCTATCACATCGAATTTTGACACCCGCCTTACTCCTGATTCATCTGTCACACCAATTACGACATCGACATCCGTGTCCGCTACGCTCTCGTCGTCGTCGTTTTCGTCACCATCCTCGCCTCGCTCTCCTCCAACCCAACCTAAGATGACTCCACCTGCTCAGTCTACTCCGCTTACAAGAATGTCAACAACGCCTGAGGCTATGTCGCCTCAGACAGTGTCTCTTGGTCGATCCACCATCAGCCCGAAATGTACGACGGCTGAAGCAATTCCGAGGAGGAACTCATTAAATGATTTAAAGAACGATTTGAAGATTCCGACAAGAATCAGTCAAGCACAACAAGGGTTGAAAAGAGATTTAGGTATGGTGCGAGATTTTGCTATATATATTGAACGTGCGTCTTTCCTTTCCCTCTGGTTGATGTTCCTGTACTAACTACTTGTATCATGCAGAACTCAAGAAGCAACAACAGGTATATCACAACCTCGTACTACAAATGCAGCGCAAGCTCGACCTTCAAGCTCAACTTGCTCATCAGCCCGCTCAGCGGACCGCTTTATCTAGTTTCCTCAACCTTAACAAATCCAAAGTGACACGTGGTCGTTCCAATACAAATCCTGGAGATAGTCGTAGCGCGCGCTATAAAGAGCTTGCTGCTGCATTTTATACCATCAACTCAAAATATCGTATATCGTGGGAGTGTGCTGAATTGCTTGTCGACCTAGCCGATGGAACGTCGGCGACTATGAATGGCGGTAGTGGTACTGGAGGTCCGAATCCAAGTGTATCAGCACCAGTGGGTCTAAGTGTGGTGGGAGGGAAGGGAAGGGAGAGGGCAATCACTCTCGCCGGGGACAATTCAAGGCCAACGACACCAACCATTTCTGGAGCCATCATTACTTCAAGCTCAATGCCTCATCCATATTTGATTAATCCATCGCCGGGTTGGAGAGCTTCGACAGGTCGACATGACCTCAGCCATCGACAACTAATATTACTTCGAGAGATGTTGAATAACACAGAGGCTATAATGTATGCAGATGGCAATACCATTGATCAAGATGGCGATAGTAGTGTGTCTGCTTCGGTTCCTGAAGAGGCGATCACTGCTTCAAAAGATGACCTGAGAGTCGTAGTGAACAGAGAGTGGAGGTGGGGCGGCCGATTGAGCAGTACTATAACCCTACCATCTCTGGAGACGGATCAGTCTGGGGCTGAGTCGTTGAAAAAGAAAATGAAGCGCAGGTTGGCTGGTATGGCCGGCATACGAGACAAGTTGCGAGCATTAAAGAAAAACGTTTTGGAATCTTCGTCTACTGGTGTGGATGAAGATCGACTCTCGCCACTCCCACCTGTCACCCATAATCATGCGATGCTCTCAACGACGTCTTTCAGTACTGATACATCCTTTGAGAGATCCAGTATTGGTCATGGTGGTGGCCTAGATAATCTTTCTGGACCTTTGACGGCATTGGAGAAGCAGAAATGGAGATCGAGGTCAAGTCATGGCTTTGAAACAGCCATAAAACCAGAAGAGGAGAGAGGAAGGGATAGAAAATCGAAAGGCACTCTATCATTGCCATCGCCGCACGGTACTGAATATGCAACCAAGTCCTCGCCTCGCCGTCCATCGCTCGCATCTCTTTTCCGGTTTGGGAGAAAACATGCTAAACTGTCGGCTTCGGCCACTGACTTATCCCTTCATAGTGGTAGTGACGGTCAACTTCTTGGTTCCAGGGTCAACAACAGAGCGAGTCCTCATCAACAAATGAAAGCGGAGAGTCCATTTGAAGAAGATTGGGACAGGATAGATTCGGCTTCAGATTTGGATGCTGCTGCACGAGCGTTGGGCATCTCTGCTGGAAGTAAGGAGGCAGGGTCAACATTAAAATTACCCAAGTCGCCATATCTGCATTATCATGCACCATCGCATCTTCCTGGGCCATCAACACCTCGTAGATCGGCTAGCGGGTCTCACTTGTCGCTCTTTGCCGAGTCTCCTTCGAAGCAGAAGGCACGATTACAACTGCAACAACAGGTCACGCCGCGAGCCCCGCGCTTGTCAAATGTCAATGAGGATGAGAAGGGTGCGAGGAGAAGAAAGCCAGAGAGGAGGGAACGAAGAATGAGTTCTGGAAAATATCAAAAATGTGGATCTGTGCGTTCAATGCCGCCACAGTCGATCTTCTCTGAGTCTAAGCTTGCGATGACGCCCGAAAACATCAAGCCGCTTCTTGAGAACGCAAAGGAGGTGCATGCAAGGTTGAGGGATTGTATCATGGAGATTCGACGTTTGTTGGACGTGGATGGATTGGGAGATCGTAGTGTTTTGGGCTCTACTTGTGTATCATAATATACTTCTTGATCACGTGGAATATCCATTTTGTGTGTCGTGTGCTATTTGTATCTTATCCATGATGCTCATAGACTTGCCGCCGGAAATTCTGGTCAGGATCTTTCTCTTCCTTCCTCTTCCTGGACTCCTGGCATGTCAGGGCGTCAATCACTACCTTTCTAATGTTATCTCCAGCTCCATTGAACTCCAGTATGCATTACATTGCAAGTCTGCGACACAGCTGGACACAGATAATCCTCAGTGCCTGCTTTCTTTCAAAGAACGCTTGACATTGCTTTTGGCTAAGGAAGCGCGGTGGAAAGAGCTTAATCAGCGTTTTCACAGCACTGCCAACATCTCATTCCTGACCTCCGGTATATATGATCTTTCAGGCGGAGTTTATCTCCTGGGCGATGTGTCTCGGAGGACGCTTCATTATACATATCTACCCAACGACTCAGACCAGAAGCTTGTGTGGAAGAGTCTCAGCACAGACCATCTGATCATTGATATGGGGTTATGTGTACATGAACATGATCTCATTGCCATCGTCACGACGTGAGCATCTCTCTTACTGTCGATCTGATTAGTGACTTCAATTCATCAAGACACGCTCAAGTTACTAGTCCTCAAACCATGTATGAAATTAGGATGCAGCTACATTCGGTGTCGACGGGCCTCTTTCACCCACAAGCTGAACAGCCCATCATATCTGTAGTTGTTACACCTTGGCAACGCCCGGCAATTGGCATTGAAATTGTTGGAGACAATTTGGTCTTGATTCTGACACATTATGGACACCCGGCTATCCCTGATGACCAAGTCTTCGTTTACCAGTGGAAAACGGGGAATTTGAAAATGGTGAGTGACTCGCAACTTGCATCAGTTCCTTTACATTGTACATTTGTTAGAGCTTCTCCGCTACACAGCACTCGTATGCTGGACTCGTCTTTCTCACTACAGACATTTTTCTACTGCCGAATGCGAATGCTCAGCGACTTGAATACTGGAAGATTCCTCCAGATAATGTATATGTCCCGTCACCTCGACCATTCTTTGCCCTTTCTCTCCCGAGGCTCAAGGGAGATGGCATATATTTCAATATATCGTGCCGTGCAGACCCCAATCCGACGTCGACTTTCCTTCATAGCTCAAAACCATTTCATGCCGATCCGCATCATGCAATTGCTGTCTTTAGCCTCTCTGTCCACATCCCAAATGATAATCCTCAAGTGGTTCAACTCTTTGGTAATAATTATAGTTTCACCTTATTTGTCCATCGCAGCTCTCTCGTTCAGTGTCTGGATAGATATCCCTCTGCTGTCTCACATGCAGGAGACCCGCCTCCTATCCCATACACTGAATGGGGTCCACCTATATGTCGTTGGCTAGCAACAAAATCACTTCTGACACGCTGGATTACCACGACTTCGGGACAACGCTGTATCATCATGCCAGACCCTAGCTTTCACCCTGTGAATACCTATCTAATTCTTCTGAATTTCAGTCACAATGACGTAGCAAAGCTGCACGCTGCTGAGAAATGGGAGGACGAAAGGAAGAGCAGGGATCACTACATTCGAAGTTATGATGAGAGACCTTGGAGGGAAACTTTCGATAATTCGGATAGTGATGATTCAGATGGCATGGACGGCTTGTCGAAACCCATAGGCCAAGTGAGGATAAATCGGCGGGCCCAAAAGTTCTGGGACAGAAATCAATGCTTTCAGGATAAAGTGCATTCGAATCTACCATTCACCATTTACTCGTCGAAGAAGAGATACAACTTTCAAGGTGTGATGCTTGATGAAGAGAGAATTCTTGGTTTGGGGGTACGTATATCTTTTGTGGGACATTTTCGTTTGCTGATCTGGACAGATTGATACTAATGATCGCATCACGACCTTGGACATTCTCTTTTATGGTTAGCTGGTAGAATAGGAGTTGGTTACAAATTAGTATTAGAATACTCTATGCACATGCGTTGGACTCGTTTCAAGCCTTATCTGCCCAGTGACCATGACATTAGTTCATTTGACGCTCCTTGTTCTGATTATGATATCCCCATCCCCTTTTTCATGTGCAGACCACTGCTTTTTCCTCTGATAGTTTTCGGAGTGGGTGGTCATGCCTTTTGGAATGGATTCTTGTGATTTCATCACCTATCGTCACTGTTTGTTCCTCGCTCCCGTGCTTTTTTCATTCTTGGCCCCCATGAGTGTGGATGGGTCTGGTAATTTATTATCTGCATGCATGGATCAGATCAGATATATGTGCTTTCTTTTGGTTTGTTCTTGGGGAGCGTTAGGTTCTGGTGACTCAGTGATTTGGGCTATAACCTAGCCCTCTCTTGTTTTTTGCTTGAAGTTTCTGATTTTTTTGTTTGTTATTATAAATCCTTTCTTGTAAATGAAGGAATTGTATATATATCTTATTGTGTGATAACAAATTGATGAGGTTTTTGTGATAATAAACAATGATGAGAGAGAGCAAAGGAAAATCTTGGACATAAGGGGTGGATTTGGGCCCTGAATGAAAACCTGATTTTTCTCAAGGTGTATATTGCTAATTCAGGGTGACAAAAGGAATTTTTTTGTTTTACAGAGAACAGAAAAGGATGCTTTCTAGATAGGACAGCACTGACGTGATTCCAGTACTCGAAGGGGGTGTCACACGGTCTACAACTGGCCATGACCTCTCTCTCTATGCCATTCATAAAGGCAGTCCAAGGATGCTTTGAGGATCACATTTCATCACATGATTTCGAGTCAGTTCCGATTTTATAGCGATGGATGGAGCAAATCAGAACTGCATCTATCAGATCCTAGGGACTTAATCGTTCTCAGGTCTTTCAACAAGATTAATATGAAGACCATCATCGATAAGATCTTTGAGGGCGTTCATTTGATGTTGCTCGAGATGGAGAGCCCTCCCAAGTAAAAATTTCCAATAATGCACAAATGCTATTGTATCCCAACGCCTGTATGGTGCCACTTTCACCATCATCCTCTAGGGGAAATCTTCTTGATTGTAGGAAGTTGTGCAGGGCCTCAAATATCATTGGTCTACCAAGATCTTCATATGGCATTGCAATATAGACAGTTTGCAATCGAGGAAGAAAACAGTTGGCACGTCGTTGATCAATGGTCAATGCTTCGAGCCAAGAAACGACTTCGGAAACGTAATCGACTGCAATATACAGCCGTTGCAATGAGCTCAAATCTGCTCGGGAAAAGACCTCATTGAAATATGAGTATGACGGAGGACAAGGATTCCAGTCAAGAACGGTAATGCGGCTCAGCGATGGTATGAATTCCTTTACCAATACACTGTCAATAGGTTCTGAAGGCTGACGTACACGATCATGGGGCACTCCCCAGGAGAGCTTCTCAAGGTTAGGAAATCGAATCGAGGAGAACAAAAATCGATTCCAACCCTCATTGAGGCCCCCCCAATGGAAAATTCGGAGATTTGGGCAGGTTTTCGGCGTGCGAGATGGGCTGAATATGACCTCGGGCGGAATGATGGTGTGAGTATTGACTGTTGGAGTGAGACAATGGAACTCGATAAGATTAGGGCAGTGGAAGAGCAGATAGAGACATTGGTCAATAGGGTTACTACGTAAACGGAGGACAGTAAGTTGATGCATTGGCGCACACCATACGAGATTATCCCATTCTTGTCTGCAGTAGTGGAAGGAATCAACTCCAGGTATTTGAAACATCAAACCAGGGAACGTCTTGTAATTCGGTGTACGCACGCACAACTCTGTGAGGTTTGGCCATTCTGTGGGCTGGGAAAAATAAGATGCCAATTGATCCCATTCATCTTGCATGAAGTAATTATCACGTAGTTGAATCCTGAGGGCTCGAATCTGCGCTCGGTGATGTTGAAAAATGAGTAATAGGCTTTCGTGAGGTATCTTGTCCAAGTTCACTTCAACAGAGACGCGACAACTTCCTGCATTGGAAAACACGAGCGCGACGATCAAGGGAGGAATTGGGTCGTCCTGTTCCAGAAGACATGTGGTCCAGAGGGATGAAGCAGACCAAATTATGCTCCTCCAATTAGAACAGATAGAACCAAGTCTGAGAAGCATTTGTATCTTGATCGAGTACAATTGAGGTTCTCGGAGATTCAGTCTGCATGCTGAGAGCCGAGATATCTCGGTGAGAACCTCTTGGGGAAGGTTTCGCGTAGCTGACAAATGCTCATTGAGCTTGCCACGGACACAAGTACATTTTTGGTGTAAAAGGGCCATCTCCCCATCGATTTTTTCAAGAGCTTCTATAGTAAGGTCGATTTCGTTTTGACTCATTGGGGTAAAGTCCAAGTAGCGAACTGTAACTGTGGGAACAAAGCCATGTGTAATTAACTGTCTTTAAAAAAAAAGCATAAATTTGTAACGATCGCAGCCCGTGGTAAAGTAACACAGCCCAAACTACAAAGAGAGGAAACATAAGAACCAGATCACTCACAACTAATCCAGACATAAGAGAGGTGAGAGAAAGAGAAAAGAGAAAGCACAAATAGAGGAGCAGTATTCAATGACTCGATAGCACCACACGTTGAGTGATGTTGCTTGACCAAGTGAATGCTCCAGGATTGTCTGCTAAGAACACTATTATTGTGATTAATTTGGGGAAAAAACCTCTTCTTGAATCCCCCGATCGGAACATGATTTAGAATTGTGGCTCTTGCAGAGCGAAACCTGACCAGAGTGATGTAAGGGCACGTGCGTTGATAATAAGTTTGTTACAAATTTCCAGAATACCAAGGACGATGCCCAAGAAGACAGTGGGGGAAATTTGGCTGCGGCTGCCTAAGCCACCGTCTGCGGCGCCCATCGTCGACACTCACACCCATCTCGCTTCCACCTTCGAGGCCTATCGCCAGCGCTACAAAGCCTGCAAATACGAAACCGTGTTCGACTTTGTTCGTGGCTTGTATGGCGACCGCAATGTCGAGTCTATTATCGACGTCTGGTGCGAAGCGCTGTGCGCAGTCTCTGGCGTGAGTTTTCCAATTCTGCCCACGACGACCGCTGGGGTGGAATCAAGTACTGGTTTGTCATGGGTGAGAGTACCGGTTGAGAACCAATGTCCAAGGTCGCTGATCGTCTTGCAGGTGCTCATCCGTGAGTTGTTGCATCCTGAAATATCCCAATCCGCTCACAGACCACTCAGCCACGAGGCAAAACACTACACCGATGAAACCGAAGCTGAAATGTACGTCTTCTCTCTATCTGATATTCCTTTGTTCAGTCCTTCCTCTCAGTATCCAAGCCATGTCCCATCCCCGTTGTGTCGGTTGGGGAGAAATGGGCCTCGACTACCACTACGACCTGTCCCCGCGTGACCTTCAACAGTCCGTCTTCCGTCGTCAACTCAGGCTCGCCGTAAAATTGAATAAACCTCTGACCATCCACACTCGAGAAGCAGATGATGATACAGAAAGGATATTGAAAGAAGAAGTACCCAAAGAACACCCTGTGCGTTCCATGTCTCTTTTTTGAGCCCTTACTTCATTTTGCTGCTGTAGATTCATGTCCACTGTTTCACCGACACCCCCCAGTTCGCTTCAAATCTCCTCTCCCATTTTCCAAACCTCTACATCGGAATAACAGGTGCTCCTTGTACTCTTTTTCCTGCCATGTAGTTTATTGACAAACATCACAGGTGTCATAACGTACACATCTAATCAATCCACATCCCAAGTTGTCAGAAACCTCCTCGCTTCTTCTTCCTCCTCTTCTCCCCATTCGCCTCTTCGCATCCTCCTCGAAACTGACGCTCCTTACATGATTCCCGCAAACCTTTATTCCTCTCTCCCTTCCACTCTCGACGGTGAATCTCTCAAAGGTCGTAGACTCCCCCTCTGCCACACAGCCATGATTCCTTGGACCGCACAGTTTGTCGCCAATATCATCAACGAAAAAAATATTGAGAATAATGTTAATCAATCCGAAAACGCTCCAATGACATGGACTGCAGACACGATTATGCGTATAGCAAGGGACAACGCTCGTAGAGTTTATGGTGTATAAACAAACTGCTTGTATGTAACAAGTTGTTCTTAATGATCGACACTCGCATACTTCTCCATGTCACTCAGCAACTTGATCCATCGCCCATTGTTCATAACGCTCATCTTTTTCCAATCGTCACTCTGTTCTCCTTGGACAATCTTGAGCACTTGCAGGTACCCGGCAAGAGTAAAATCGCCGAAAGATGGTTCATCTCCAACCAAGAATGCACCTTTGCTCTTTGCATACCAGCTCTCCAATTCATCGAATAGCGCTCTTATTCTCTCCCACACTTTTTCTAATTCTTCGCCTTTCGGTTTAGCTTCTTCCAATGATTTCCCCCATCTTTCAGCACGAGTTCGAGCGTAATACTCCAGACTTGATCCTTTGCTCAAAATATTTGGAACATTCGGGAGAAAGAGTGTCGCCAAGTCTGCCATTTTCTCATTTATAAAGCGATAGAACACAGCTTGGAGAGCTTCAGTTCCTTCTGGAAATGCTTGGGGTGTGTTTGGGTACTGAGCATCGAGATATTCAGCAATGGCGTAGGAATCTGTGACGGGTTTAGCTTGTCCGGTTGTCTTATCGATGATGGAAGGGACGGTATGGAATGGGTTTCCGTCTGATCCTAATCGAGAAGAGGGAATACCCGCTTGTTTGATAACGCGATCTACGTCTTCAAAATCGACATAAATCGTGTGATACGGCAGTTTCTTGAAGTTGAGGACGTATCTAGATCAATGAGTCAATCTTCTGGTAGGAGGGGGGATTTTGCAATTACCGGACTTTCCAAGGATTTGGCGACCAACATTTGACGCCTTCTTTACCTGCAAGATCATAGAGAGTAATCATTGTTAGAGCAGATGTGCAGCAGCTGGTTTTGTGTATGTGTGAGACTACCACCTATCCCCCCTTCCTTTTTATGCATGTAATGTAGTGAAGCTGATTCAGCGTGCATCTCAACCTCTCTTTCCAGCCAATAGAAAGTGGCTTTTTACCAGCAAATGTCATTTCTTCTTGGTCAGCGCAACTTTCAACTTACTTTTTCCAGATTCGTCTTAATCAGATTCTTCACACTCCAGAAACTTCCTTGTGACTATGACGCTGTTTATGTGCCTACATCATGAATCCAGCACAAATAGGATGATCCATAAGAATGGTTGTTTATTAGATTGGTCCTTATTTGTGGCCTGCGTTGTGTACGTAGGTTTCTATGATCGTTCTCTTCTAACAATAGCCAATTGTCCGGGAGTATCTGGATACTTCACTCGCTGATTATGAGGGTCGCCTTGGAGGCTGTACTCAGTACCTGTGAACCGTTGCCATCCCAGAACGCACACTTCGATTAAAAAAAGCAATTACCACTTTTCAAAGACAATTGACTTAGGTAGGATGATTAAACAGCAAGACAAAAGGCTTTTGATCATCAAGTGGTAAATTCATTTTGTGCTCGTGATTTGTCAGGACAACGGATTTGTACGAGATCTGGATCTCGACATCAGATGACCTGATTGAAACACGAGACGTAGTTCGTAAGAAGAGCAAATTTCAATTTCATTATCAATTATTCCCCATCCCCCTCACAAAATAGCCAATGAATGCAATCGAAATAATCCGATTACTATTCTAAATCGCGTAAATAACGTCCAAAAGTGTTAGTCACTCAAGATTTCAAAGCAGTAGCAATCCTGGCGTCGCGATCCGCAGCAGTGTCGCAAGTGACTGACGTTCCCCTAGAATTGACTAGAGGCAATGCAGCACAGATGAGACCGCTACCACAAGATTCCAAGACGAATTTCCCTCCCACACATTGAGCAAAGTCCTTCCCGACACATGCGTTCTCACCAGGCGTACATCGAGAACTTTTGGTCAGACTTGCAAACTTCTTGTTCAGCGATTGAGCGTCCAGACCGTTTTCTGTACGAAAGATGTTTTAGAATGCGAATAATAGTACAGGAGTCTACACTTACGTTTTTGGAAGCTGCTCCTTGCCGATAAAGAGCTACCGGCAGCACTTCCACTTGCGCGATAGTCAGCACCGGTGCTAACACTACTGACCCTACTGCTGGCACTGCTGGTGCTACTGGTCCTGCTGCTGGTGCTACTGGCAGCAGAGCCCCCTACGCCAGGATCTTTTACGAGGGTATTCAATTGTTCCCCATCGGGGACCGGGCCGTCAGGCTTCGCAGGGCAAGAACCAGGGGGGTTAACAGGCGCACTAAGTCCAAGAGGGATGTTTCCCAACTGATCACCGCTAAACTTGGAGAAATCGGATCCCGCGAATTGACAATGGAAGAGTCCATTCAGCTCAGCATTTTTGGGTGCGCTCTGGCAATAAGGGACTTGAAGGCTGTCAGGCTATATACATAAAGAAATGCACGCGTGAGTAACGGAATGGAAAACAAAGTTGGACAGACATACAGCGTTACGAGGTTGTTGAGCAAAGATTTGAGCGAGCTCGATCATCTCAGGATTGTCGAGCTTTTTGGCAAGGTCGATCATGGCATCGGCAGAGTCTTGCTGTTCACAAGATCCAGCAGCAGCGAGGAGGGTACCTGCAGCGGTAACTGCAATTTCGTTGCATTCAGCTCCCCCACCGGCAGCATCCTACACATGGAATAGAAGATGAGAAATAATGATTAGGGGAGATAATAAAATATGAAACTCACGCATGCAGCTTCCCAAGGTGCCTTGGAATCAGGAGTATTCTGCGCAATACGCCTCTCGAGAGGTGCAGCCGAGGTAACGAAAGCGATAGCGGAAAGGATAAAGACAGAGGTGATTTTGACCATTTCGAACGTGCAAGGATATTTAACTCTTTGTACTATATTGGAAAGATGGACAGGGAAGAAAACTACAGAGCACCTGGCTCGAAAAAAGTGAAGGACAAAGAAGGAAATGGAGAGAGAGAGGAAGAGATTGAAGAATAAGCCAAACCCGTTAGAAAGAACTCCTTATATATTGACTTGACCACCAGGTGTTTCATATAGTAGCTGCCGGGCTGATGTTCGTCCATATGACCGTCACCAGGGTCAGTATATGATGCTGTTTCCATCTGAAGGTGAGACAGAGTCGATGAACTCGATACAGTTCAATTTTCCATCAGAGATATCGCGCTGCCGTAGTCACCAGAACGACAATCGAATAAGGGCCTCCGTGCGCAATTGGGATTTGGTCGATTATTATACTTGGGACTTGGAACATCTGTCAATGAGAAGACAGTTAATGACAAAAAAACAACAACGCTCAAGATTTACCTTCGCCGGGCCTGCCTTTCTCTTCGTTCAATGATTGTGACTGCAATAGGGCTCGTTGCTATGTTACCGGATCATGGGATACATCTTTACATCTACGTAGTGATGAGAATGCCATTACACAGCGGGATTTGCCGAAGCGATCTGATATTACATCTGCATTTAACTGTCAAGTCCACAACTGCGAAGTGACCTGTTACCCTGATCTTTTTTTTAAAATCAACGATTTATTACACGGGGCTCGTAGGCAGACCAACTGTTACCCTGATCTGTCAAGTCAATCAAAAGTCACACATGTGTGACATTTTTTAAATTTACGTGAAGTTGCTTCACGACTCAACGAGGTGCAGCAAGACGGCAGGACGGCATCTGCTTCTCTTCCGTTCTGTGTTTGTCTCTTTCATTTGACTTGTTCTGTGTATTTATTAGAAGCACTGAGCCTCCGTAGTCAGTAGACTACCATGGACTGTGTACGTAAACCGCGTTATCAATTGTTGAAATTAAGATTTTCAAAAATGTCACGCATGTGACTTTTGATTGACTTGACAAATCAGGTAACAGATGACTTGACAGGTCACTTGACAGTTGCACCCAAATGGGGACTTTAAATGCCCGCCGTGTGATGAACATTGAACATCTCAATAGTCAGTGTATGTGTCCAGCAATTTTGCAACAATCCTATGCACACCGCTATTGAGTTTTAGCCGATTCCCTTCGATCTTCTCACGCCAACAACAATTCTTGCGGAGTAGAAGAAGCTTGTGATACGATATTTAATCCTCAGCTTGCCTCCTATTAAAGGCTTAAGTCCTCCAAAAAGCAACTTCCACTATGACCCCAAACAAGCGATTCACCCGCTGCATCCCCAATGCATGTATGGAGTTCCATTCCTCCAGCAAATTTGACTGGCTAGTCTAATAAAATGTCGCTCATTCCATGTGTGCGCATGCAGTCTTATGCATAACAACTAGCCGGCTTGCTTGGTGGACTTGGAAGGCTTATACACAACTATGGCCTCCATGCGCTTAAGGAAAAGTAGTGTCCCCTTCATCATTCATCGGCCTCCAGGCCTATGATTACCTCCCTCTCTTTTCCCTTTGGAATCGGTGAGATTTTGTCTTCTTTTTTATCCTCCCCTTCCTCATTTCTGCCACACTCTCTCCCACTTACACGTCCATCTACTTCCCGACTTGTGATGTAATCGCTGTTACTTGGTGTAATCTTTTCTCCAGCTTCCTCTTTCTAATTTAACGTGTGAGAGTGACACTTTCTTCCAGTAGCATCTCAATGATGCTTATTAGTGTGTCAACGGACATGTCCGACAGGGTGCGGGACAGTAAGGGTCCCATAGTTTGCTTTTTTTTAGGATTCAAGATTTTCATTCCGCAACGCGGAGAGCCTAAACAGGGCCTAACGTCAAGGGTGTATCTACATGAGGCATATAGCCGAAGGAATAGGGCATGGGCGAAGATTGCTAGTAGATAGAAAGAATAACATGATTCACCTCTACTGACAGCTAGTGCTAAGACGCGGCTCGGTACAACAGCGACACGCATAGCTACAGGTGATGGTTATTGATAAAGGTTTCACCACAACAGCGATCAGTTCATCAGGAATGATCCCTGAGTCAAATGCTCTTGTGAGTGACATTGCCAAGTAACTACGTGTGTTCTCAAAGAATCACTGCTACTGGAAGTGCCGCTGGAAACGAATGAATGTAAACGACCCTTCTTCTAAGTTCAGTCCTTCTTCAAAGTCCTTTAATTGTGAGACGCAGTCATCGTCGTTTAGTCAAGAATGTCACAGTCAAAAGTTGGGCTTTTTCCAAGTTTCATAGAGGATATAAAATACGTAGTAAGAAACGTGTACATATATTTGATGGCAGTGGTTGCAGAGTGACAAGAAAAGTAGCCGTATTAGATGGGATCTATCAGCGTAGATGAGATGTACACACAAGATCAAGGATACAACTCAAGTGAAATTTGATGACCTACAATCTGGTCCAGCACATCTCCATCAACTACGGAAAGATTGGATTCCCTCCCTTAGGCAATCTTTGATTATATAACGACTGTGCATCACAGGTGTTGTCCGGTCATAAAGAATTTAGGGTGGAGCTGAGGATACGTCATCTGTAATGGAAGTGTTTCAGGTATGATGCATCATCTCGATATTATGACTGTGGCGGTCCATATCAATAATCTGGGGGGTCTGAATTAGAGTGTTCCATCCTGAGATTCTGGGCCTGAATCATATTTGTCCCAGATTTCATCAGATCAAAATTTAAGGTACGGACTAGATCCTTTCCTACGAAAATATGCACCAGCATCTGCAGCACCCAAAAAACCCTCTCAAAGTCAAAAGGTCATAAATAGAATTAGCAATCGGCAGGTTGACGGTTCGTGAAATACGCATAATTAAAGGTTTGGGGAAGCATACCTCGGTATCTTTCAGGGTTTTTTAAACCTTCTTTCCAGCCTACAAAATTGAAATTGTCGTCAGGGCTTGGAGGAGAATAGTCTTGTAGCGACTGCAGCAGTTTCTGCAGTTACCCTTTATTTAAATCTTCTTAAACAATTTCGATACAAAATACTAGGCAGAAGGATCTTGTTCTACTTTTGTGGCCAACTTTTGATATTCTTTATTTCTTTCACAGCCTTACGAATATCCTCCTGTTCTTTCTCCAGCTTCCTCTTAGTCTTTTGACCAAGTTCGCCCTTGCCTGGGCCCTTCTGCATAACGATCAATAATTTGTCTTCAGCGAGAGTCCTAAGTCTATGAAGCGAGTTTATCCAACCAGAATGGACCCTTAGAGCAACTGAAACTGGTTTTTACTCAAATGCTGAAGGACGACACACCCATAGTTGACCTGGAAAATTAGATTTACATGAGGAGAAGCGACACATCTTCCGAAAGTTTGGCTGGATTGATTGCTGCTTCTCGAAAAAATTTGTGTAGTTCTCTAGTAAGACAAGGAGGTATCTTGGCACCGCGTTAGGAGCCTCTTTGGAACCAGGAGGCGACTGCCTCGCAAGATTGGATTCCTTGTGCAGTCCAGCTAGAACAAGTTCAGCATACTGATGTCTGAATGATAGGGGAACGTACTTTGGCCTGAGGGTCAGGCTTGTCTCTCCTTGACTGTCAAATTCCTGAATAATTTTTGTTTCACTCCGGGTTTCAGGTAATGGATTCATCGTCATCCTCATTGGAACTGTTTCTTTCTGGGTTTGCATTCTGGGTTTGCTTTTGGCTGCTCTGGTTGAATGGTCGAGAAAACAGCTTGCGTCTAGGTTCAAGGGTTTCAATGTCACCAAATATCTGTATAATCGACTTTAGCTTTATTACAGTGACCTTTCATCTAAGGGGAAATGAGTCGAACAATATCGACACCTACAGTACAGGTTTCTAGGAACTCTACCAGCTGTAAATACGCTCGGACTAATCAGCTCTCTCGTATATTCAATCAAGTTGCTTCCTTAAGATATTCTCAACCATTCTCGTGTCTTTACCTGTTTTGGATACCACTATTTCAGAAAAACAGGTGCTAAAACGCGGTGGGTGAGTTACATAACGGTACACTACTGACTACACTCTAGCTACATGGGTGGCCCGCTGGGGTTGTTCTGAATCAGGTATGGATGTTGATATGCGATTCGAAAATTCATGATAGTAACATCATTAAGAATTTGCTAGGTACGTTCTGTTTTCGAAGTACTTCATACCAACTGTCCGGATTCCGCAAATTTTGAAATGGCTACTTTATCCTGACATAGGATGTCACGATCGAGTTGTGTCTCTCTCTCCCTGCAAATGGCGACGGCTATGCTCGGCGTGATACTGTTCCTGACCTGATGAGGTAGAAATCTGTGGCTCCTTTGGCTGACGTTTGATTCATGTTGGTTCCCGCCGCTCAGATGACGGTTATTCAACATCATGATAAAGGAGTTGCTGTATCTATGAAGGCATAGTAATTCTATCATTCAGTCTATACAAGGATTGTGTTATTGCTCACAGTTTACTTAGGACGTATCCTCTACACACTATCAGTAGATGACCCAATCTGACTAGACCAGACACTTACGGGCACAAGAAGTAGCTAGTTCGCTGATGAAGATATCTTGTCATCTATGATACCATGTCAAGGCTAATCTCGAGACATACAGGTGGCGAAATGGGCTTTATCACGGTAGTAAGGAATGTCGCCATTGCAACTAAAGCTTTGTTCATGTCGTTATGACTCTATTCATTCGACATGAATAGGTTCACTCACCACTAGCTAAGTTGGTTTCAACAACCAAACGAATTAGCTTCGTCACTATCTTAGATGAATTGAAAGAAGCCGCTGAGACAAGCTAATATGATCAGTCCTTTAGTACTCTCAACAGAATATCAGTGAAACAGGACATACGAGGAATACCATGGTCCCTGCTATAAGTATATCGGTGATGGCATTGCAAACCGACCAGAACTACTGACAGAGTTAGTTCAAAATGAAGTTGTAATAAAAATATATACACTGACGATCATAAAAATGTTGTATCTATCTTCCCAATTAGTGATGGTTCCAAGTTTCTGATTCTGTTGATTCTCTCAGTCTTATCGTGAGACACAAATGAGGAACGATGACATACCACAATACCAATCCCAAATCCCCCGACAGCTTGGCAACATGAGGTCTTTTGTTATAATTGAGCTCTTCGAATCAACTCTTGTGAAGGCATCACTCACAAACGCAATGAGAAAAGGAGATATCTTTGAACGGCCCAGATGGTGTATCCTCCAACAGTACACCCCTTGCGAGATGAATGCGATAATGGAACTTATGATCGGTGAATCGAAATTTGCCAAATAATATTCTCCCAGTTTGTCTATGTTTCCATAGCCATAGACAAACCAATGAAAACCGTCGGCCACACTCATAGCAGTCTGGGCTGTCTCCAAAATAAACTGAATATGAACTTTGCAACGTCAGTACATGGCCAAAAGCGATCAAAAACCAACTCACCAAGGCTTCTGAGCCAGGTTGCATCATCCCTGAATTTTGAGATATAATTGTCTTTTTGATCTATATCAAGACTAGAACTAGTCAAGACAATGAGTAACTCTCACAATATTGAAGCGTCAAGATTCCAAAGAAGTAACAGTTGAGAACGATCCCCAAAAACTATCATAGAGGTTTTCCGTTTGAATGACAGTTTTCAGACACGTTAGTGACGAACCGGAGGGCCTGTGCTGTTCCGATTCCTTCAGTAACACATTCAAGAGGAGGACTCCATAGAGTGTCTCACAGATTACCGATATTAGGAGGGAGGCTAGGGAATTCACTTTGATCTGCCATTGGAGCTGAGGAGCTGAGGAGATCGAGGAGATAGCAAACATCTCAGCTGAGTTTGGTTGTATTATATCAAAAGCGGCCAACGTCTCCGCTTCGCCACCCAAACCTGAGAATGTCAATACATCTCTCCATTTTAGGATATGTTATGCTCACGTTCTATCCCTCATCATAACGTGATGGTAGCTATCTTCTAATATGTATAATCCAGGTCCAGGACAGTGTTTTCGATCACAATCACATCAAGATGATGATCAAGATGATGATACTGATACATGACAATGAAATTGCCATGAAAAGTTGCGTGGGAAGGCGGACAATACTTGAAACGACTGTTTCTCGTATCATTGCTTACTTTGATCAGTAAATAATGGAATATGAGTCAATATATTTTCTTGAGTGGATACAAACATGAGGGTTCAGTAATATTTTAATTCTAATGTTGAGGTGAGCTTATGGCACCATCAATGTAATTACACAAGCCCAATCAGCTCAGAATACTGGTCCTTACATTGCAGGACAGATAGCTCATGGAGAACATACTGATTGAGACTTTTACATTGAAATCAATGATTGATATGTTTTGATGGGTGCAACAAGTGCTTGCATTACTCATTCTATTGTGATACATGCTCTCCATTCTCATGTTTGTCTGTCCTTATGTATTTGGTGCCTTGAACACGTAGTTTTTTTAATCAGGTTCTGATCTTCAAAAATAGATCACTGGGACTGATTAACCGTTAATAAAAATATCTGTGGAAGATAAAAGTCAGTTCTCAGAGCTGTTTTTTTTAAAAAAAATCACAAATTTATAACGCGGTGCTCGATCGCAGTCCGCAATAAAGTACTTGGTATCCTACAATACACAGTCCAAAACTACAAAGAGAAACCTAACCAGAGATGTGAAACAAAAACCAGATCACTCGCAACTGAGCCAGACACAAGAGAAGTGAGAAAAGGGGGAGAAAGGAAGGGGAAAAAAAAACAGGAATAAAGGAGCAGCACTCACCCCACGTTAAGTGATGTTACTAGACCAAGCGAACGCTCCAGGAACAGGACAAAATGTTTGATCACCATGCGATCACTCTTTTTGTAGATGAACCGACTGCAATCGTTTTGAGAGCTCGGATTTCGATCCCCCTGTTACTGCAAGGGCAAGCATGATTACTTTGAGGAAAGAATCTCTTCCTGAATTCCCCTCCTCGATCGGAGCGTGATTTAGAATAGCTCTTGTGGCTCTAGCACAAAGCGAAACTGAGGACCTAATATGATTGAGCCATCCCCCTCCTTTAATATACGATGGTTGGATACGCTTCTTTTTGTTGATTCTAAGCTGTAAGAATTGGTGGCTTTTGTTGTGTCCGCGGTTGAAGGTGGTGATCCATTGATTAGTGCATGCCTTGCTTGATTTGCCCCTCTAACGAAGTGAATTGAGATGGGGTACTGGGCACATTAATGCTTTTAGCGTCATCATCAACTACGGCATGAATTCTCAGAGCTGTTACGACCTTAAATATCAACTCAGGTTCCAGCAATTAAATAACTAGCAAATATTACATCATAGATTAGATAAAAATCAGAGTTAGATAATCAGATTGACCTAGGCAATGATCAACCCTATAGACATACCTAGGCTACTCTAGATTCGACCAGGGCTTGCTACTACTCCTCTGGCACAATATGCATACACAACTTTATGATTTATATTGATAAATCAATGATAGAACCTTTTCAATTGCAACAAGTCATGGTATACTTTCAGTGTCATAATACAAGTCTTAGCATGTCAACATAATAAAATCTCTTTAACTAAACCTTTCTTTCAATGGACTCAGACCGCACAGAATTCGAGCCATTATCAGCATGGCCAAATGCTGCGACAAAATTCAATAAAATTTCAAGAAAGACAAGAAAGAGACTGCTTACCCTGCTCGCGCCTGTCGATGTAGGTCTGTCGTTCCTCGGCTGAAACGGCTCCGAATATAATGTCCATCTCTTCCAGACTTTTATTCTTGGTCTCTGGAATCAGACTACATTGCACAGCGTGAATCGACATGTACTCCAGACAATCAACTCAGATACTTACAGAGAGAAAGTTCCCATAGCCCCGATGTTAACAGTCGCAAACATGATGAAAAGCTTCCATCCCAAGTTGGTCTTCATCTGCAGGGTAACCTTTGAAACGACAAAATCTGGAATACAGTATCAAGAAAGAACATCTAAAACTTGTTCATCAACTCACTCCACAGCCATTGAGAGGCACTCGCCACTGCAAGACCATAGTGTCTTGTTCGTGTGGGGAATATATCAGCAACATAGACCCAAGGCAATGGTCCTGGGAGTAACAATTTGACGTTAACTCGAATAAAGAACGAAGGAGTACCTACCCCATCCCATTGAATAGAAAAGGACATAGATGTAAAGCATGGCAGCCATTGCCTGAGACGGAGGAGGTGGGGAGAGAGGTGGTTGACCATCAACAACAGGTGGGGGTGGATGTGTCTTGAGAAGAGCACCAATGATATAGAAGAGAGTTCCCATTCCCATAGCGGAAATAAAGAGAGACAATTTCCGTCCTAAAGTCTCGACGCCCCAAAAGACGAAAATAGCCGTAACAACAAGTTTGACAACACCTGTACCCAAGGATCAATGGTGCTGCCGTCACATCAAACTCAAATTTACCGTAGATACCACTGGCAAGTAAAGACGCCTTGGTTCCTGTGTAACCGATCTGTAACCCAAGTCATGATCTGTTCATGTCCATTGACCAGCTTAAGCACGTACAGATTCAAAAATTTGTGGGGCATAATAGCTAGTTGGATCTCATGAGATGATGTAACGCGACAAATATAAGATATACACACCCAATTGAGTTTTGACCACACCATTGTTGGAGAAGGAAGATGAAAAAGGCAATGAAGAAACGAATGAAATTCCCTTTCCCAAAGAAGGCTTCCTTCCAACCAAGGCCCTTGCGGGCTTCACGTTCTTCAATGATAGCAGCTTCAATCTCAGCAATCTCGTGGACGATCGCTGGAGAATCCTCAGGTTCGCACCGAAGGTATGCCAAATTTGCAAGGGCTTCTTGATTCCTCCCAACAGACGCGAGCCACCTCGGAGATTCCTGACCAGCTAAATTAGTAACATCAATTGATAAGAACAGAACGTTCACCTTGATCGTCAAAATACCAAGAGCCATTATACCGGCTGGGACAAGTTGGAGTCCAAAGGGAATTCTCCAGATCAATACGCTCTCTGTAATATGAATGCCAATGCCATCTATGAAAGAATTCAGTTGACAGAAGAAAGTACAGCACAATCGAAAAAGAACGCACAGTTGACAAAATATGAAATCATAACTCCAGTCGCAACCTAGTCAAAAGATCGTTCAAGGAGCCTATTATTGAGACCATCGTATCAGTAACGTACCATGATCTGGAAAAGACCCGTGATACGCCCCCGAACCTCCTTGGGGGAACACTCCGAGACAAAAGCGGGAGCAACAGAAGATATTCCGCCGATACCAATACCAGCGATGACACGGCCACTATATATAAGGCCGAGGCCATGAGGAGGACCTGAGGCGACAGTTTGAAGAATCTAGGAGATGAGAGATCAACAAAAATCGAAGAGGTGAACTTTATAGGATTCACCGCTCCAACAAGGAAGATAAGAGTAAATAACTCCATCGTCCATCTCCTCCCAATCTTGGCTAGTCGACTATTCAGACGAAAAACAGGAGAAGAATGAGAAGGTTGGCTCACCAGATATCGGTGCACTTCCGAGAGCGCCAAAGAATGCTCCAGCTTGGAGGACGGCTACAACATTAGATGCAACTGCGTTCTCCTGGGCTGTATCCCCGAGAATACCGAACCTCGACTTAAAATAAGCATTTCCGACGACCCCGCCACTACATGAGAAGGGCACATTAAGCATCCCAGAGAGCACTTGCAACAGAAAATGCGGACCCAATACCACTACGACGGCGATCAGATATCTATCATTCAATGGGAATGTAACTTTTGAACATACGTATCATAACCAAACAAGACGATGCCCCAATACACGACAAACGCGAGCCCTATTGGAGAGCCATAAGCCACATGACAAGAGAGAGGATCAGAAATTGCACATGCAGTAGACGCGAATGTTCTTGAAAAATGAACTGGACATGTCGACCCAAGGAGCCTGGAGGTGAGTCGTAAAGCTGGAAAGGACACTCGGGACAAGTTTAAGTATCAGACCCGTCGCGGGAATTCTCATGTGGGGAGTTCACAAATGGGGTAATCCAGCCGGAGTCACAAGACCATATTCTGATGCGGGCCGCCCTGCCCGTACCTGAGCTTGTGTTGGCTGTTACATATGTTGGCTGTTACATATTGGCAAGCTTGTGCCTTGACATATCGGACAGCCCCTGTCGCTGACCAGCGTCGAGACACAAGTCCTCTCACACATCATCCAACGACGAAGGTGTTTGTAGGGAGAGCTTTTGTTCATCCCTCCTCAGGATTGAATTGATTTCCAAGATACCTGCACGGTAATGCCATGTCGCGAGCGTCAGGGGTAGATACGCGATCAAACGTATCCCCACATTACCCCATATCACTTTCGGAAAAACTCTGGGTTTATACTGAACAATGGCCGACCGCCCATCGTAGTTGAAATGCGACCTGGGCGTCTGTTCTCTCATGCAGAAACCTCCCTTTCATTTGCCTATAGCTACCTGGGATCTTGTGGAAGCCAACGGTTTTAAGACCTGTTAAGCGATTGCAATCATAGTACAATCATTTCACTGATCGTCGCAGACGGCTAAATGGGGAAAATACATCCATTGATACAACTACCGAGGACAGTTCATGATAATAGCCTTGGCCTTTGTTATTATGCTGGTAAGCGGCTAATGTGGGCCGTTTCTCGGTCCGCCGAAACGGGCCGCTTGGAAGCCCTTGGGTTTACGACATCGTAGCTGAACTCGTAGCTGAACTTGTGATACCACTGAAGTATGACGAAGAGTTATGCTGCAACCTCTTCAAAGAGGAAATGCTGTCAATGGGCAGCGCATGAGCAGGTACCAAATGATGAACTAGTACACATTTAAATGAAGATTTCCCATTTGACACCGAGCTTGGAATGAATGTATGCTTGAGCCTTCTCAAAGAGGATGAAGGACAGGTGATGAAAGCGTCTGGTAGTCGTCTTTTGAGTGAACATCCTGCCATATTTTTTGTCGCAATTCTCAAACTGTGGCATAGTTCTCTTTATATAATTGCCAGTCTAATGGGTTTTCGAGAGTGTATATTCCGGGACACCCGTAACTGCTATTTTAAATAGCTCTAACGGATGTAAGATTCTGTTTTCAAAGGAAATACATTGACCGTCAATCAAGTCCATGAATTTTTCCATTTTATAAACTATTTGATTCCTGCTCACAAGCCTGTGAACATCAATATAAGCAAAAACTATCTTGCATCTTTGGATCAAGGGCATTCTCATCTCATCCAGACACAATTTCATGGTGGGAGACACTATATACTTGTTTCCTACCAGTAGTGGTAATCGTTGAGAGTCGGTCTCTAAATACGCCGAGCATCTTGTTTCTTATCACGAGCCATTTTACATTTGACTCTTTCTCAGCACCGTCAATCATACTCAATTACTCCTCGGTTCTTGTTATACGTATCCATCAGAAACAGATTCACCGTCTCATCAAGGCGGGAGACGCCTGACATACCTTGGGTTATGTAATGATTCGAAGAGTAGAGAAGGGTATCTTACCCAGTTTTGTGACGTCTCTTTTGATGTTCTGATGTATACCTGGCAGGGCCTTCTCGGTCGTTGCCGTCTTCTTTATCACATCAGGTTCTGAAATTCTTGATTTTTTTACACAAGAACTGCAAATCATCAAACAGTCATACATGACTTTGTTCCCACAGCTCGTTACTTGAACCTCACCCACGTTGTCCAATGATCCAAAACGAAATCGACCTTACTATAAAAGCCTCTGAAAAAATCGATAGGGAGATAGCCCGTTTACACCAAAAACGTGCTCGTGTCCGTGGCAAGCTCAATGAGCATTTGTCAGCTACGCGAAACCTTCCCCAAGAGGTTCTCACCGAGATATCTCGGCTCTCAGCATGCAGACTGAATCTCCGAGAACCTCAATTGTACTCGATCAAGATACAAATGCTTCTCAGACTTGGTTCTATCTGTTCTAATTGGAGGAGCATAATTTGGTCTGCTTCATCCCTCTGGACCACATGTCTTCTGGAACAGGACGACCCAATTCCTCCCTTGATCGTCGCGCTCGTGTTTTCCAATGCAGGAAGTTGTCGCGTCTCTGTTGAAGTGAACTTGGACAAGATACCTCACGAAAGCCTATTACTCATTTTTCAACATCACCGAGCGCAGATTCGAGCCCTCAGGATTCAACTACGTGATAATTACTTCATGCAAGATGAATGGGATCAATTGGCATCTTATTTTTCCCAGCCCACAGAATGGCCAAACCTCACAGAGTTGTGCGTGCGTACACCGAATTACAAGAAGTTGCCTGGTTTGATGCTCCAGATACCTGGAGTCAGATTCCTTCCACTACTGCAGAAAGGAATGGGATAACCTCGCGTGGTGTGCACCGATGCAACAACTTACTACCCTCCGTTTATGTGATGTCCCTATCGACCAATGTCTCTATCTGCTCTTCCACTGCCCTAATCTTATTGAATTTCATTGTTCCACTCAAAGAACCGATACTCACACCATCTTTCCGCCCGATGCCATATTCCGCCCCTCTCGTACACCGAAAATTTGTTCGAATCTCCGAATATTTTATTGGAAAGCCAGGGATGAGGATTGGAATCGATCTTTGTTCTCCTCAATTCGATTTCCTAACCTCGAGAAGCTCTCCTGGGGAGTGCCTCATAGCAGTCTACATCGGACCTGGTCGACAGAATCTATCGACAACGTATTGATAAACGAATTCATACCATCGCTGAGTGGCATTACTGCTCTTGACTGGGATATCCCTCCTCCGTCATATTCATGTTTTAATGAGGTTTTTCCCCAAACAGATCTGAGCTCATTGCAATGACTGTACATTTCACTCCCTAACCAAACCCAGGTCGTTTCTTGGCTCAAAGCATTGACCATTGGTCAACGACATGCCAAGTGTTCTCTTCCTTAACTGCAAAATATCCACATCGAAGCACCATATGTACAGCTCGGTAGACCATTGGTATTTGAGGCCCTGTACAAGCGCCTACGATCAAGAAGATTGCCCCTGGAGGATGATGGTGAAAGTGGCGCCACACAGGCGTTGGGACACAATCTCATTTGTGCATTGTTGCAAGTTTTTAATTGGGAGGGCTCCCTCGGTCTTGATCAACGTCAAAAGAACGCCCTCAAAGCTCTTACCGCTGGTGGTCTTCATATCAATTTTGTTGCAGCATCCAAGAACGATTAAGTCCTCAAGATCTGATAGATGCAATTCTGTGGTTGATTTGCCTCCCTTCATCGCTATTGAGATCGAAACTAATTCGAGATCCACGATACAATGAAATGTGATCCTTGGATTGACTTTTGTGGGTGGCTTAAAGAGGTCATGGCCCAGTTTTAGACCGTGCAACATCCAATTCGAGGTCTTTAAGAACTGGAACCGCGTTGGCGGTGTCCCATTTAGAAAACCATCCTCTGGAAAATTCAACAAAACCAAAAGTATTTACACCCTGAATCAGTCATATGCACCTTGAGAAAGATTAAGTTTTCATTCAGAGCCCAAATCCCTCCTTTGCCCGAAATTTTTCTCATCATTGACTCCTTACTATCACAAAAACCTCACCAGTATATTACACGGTGCTCGATAGACCTGTTATCACACCAAAAAGGGATCAATATATATTTATATATATATACGCACGGATATACACCTGGTATATAATTCTCTCCTCCAACATTTATATTCCAAACTTTACAAGAAAGAGTTTATAATAACAAAATGGTCACCATCGTCATCAAAATCAAAATCAAGAAAAAAGCAGGAAAGACAGAGAGAGGGTTATATCCCAAAACACTGACTCACCAACCAGAACCTACCACTCCCCAAGAACAAACGGGTAAAAAAGGTAATCCATGTATACAATAATCAATTACCAGACCCATTCCCACCACACTCCCAAGGCCAATAGTAGTAATAAAAAAAAAGCAAGGGACCAACAAAAATCAAGAAAGCCCCCTAAACGCGACCCAAATGATCCTACGACCACAAAAAAAAAGCATGAGAGGAAGGAACAAAACGATGACGATAGATGATGATGAAATCACAAGAATCCATTCCAAAAGGCATAACCACCCACTCCAGGTATTATTAACATCAGGCAAAAAAAAAGGAAAAAGAGGAAAAAAGTAACGGTCTGCACATAAAAAAAATCGAAATCGGGCGGGTATCAGAAGGAGCGTCAAATGAACCAATAGCATGGTCGTTGGGCAGATAACAATCTCAAAAGGCTTGAAACGAGTCTCGATATAAGCTGAGAGGGGGAGGAGGGTTGACATAGGACAGGCAGGAGGAAAGAAAGGAGGGTTAAGCCGCAGATTCAACACTCAAAGCATCCCTCTATATGGAGATCCGGCCCCTACAATGGAACCAGACTCCCCAACCACACTATTGGCTCTGTTCCCAAATCCTTGGCCAGTCAACGACCTGACACTGCCTCCGGTATTCTGCGACATCACACCTACCCCATGTTGTTGTTGTGACGAAGACATGGGTGATCCAGGTATTTCAGTAGTCATCATGGGTAGGCTAGCAATCTGAGTCATATGATAGCCAGGTCCAGAAACCGACCTTTTCCTCTCAGCATAAGCGCGAAGCATCTCGTCAGGCGTCATGACATTTGCAGGCATGGGCATAGATCCCATGATAGGCGACATGGCCGATGGTGGTGATGCAGGAGACGTAGGGACAGGGTGAAGAGGAGAGTAAGATTGGGCTGGCGGAGAGGGGAGAAGGAATGCATCCGTTTGGTCCGTGCGCATGACTGTGCCAACCCAAGCGTTAGAAAATCAATAGATCCGGGGCAGGTGAGATCACGTACTAGAAAGTGCAGGAAGAACATCATCACAGTGTTCGCCCTTGATCGGCGCTGAAACATTTGAGATGCTTCGAGCGCGAGAACCAGCTTGAATGCGTGCACGGATATCCTCAGGAGTCAGAGTAAGCGGCCCAGAAGTCTGTCTTGGACTGAGTTGGACACTGTCATCGACAAAGGTGGGACTGTCATCAGGCGAAGCACCAGCAAGAGTAGCACTAGGAGGCAGAGTAGGAACAGGGGGGACGTGACCCTCATGATACGCCCTAGTCTTCCGAGTTCCTGAATCAATCGAAGGTCGGGCATCGTTGGCAAAGGAGACACGGGATTGGCGGGTCACGGACTCTGCAAGTGATGAAACGCGCTCGCTAGGAATGGAATTGGGATTGCGCAAACCTACACCAGTACGCATTTGTGACATCTGTCTAGCTGCTCCAATACCGGCTTGATTGTCACTTGGATCTATGATAGAAGCAGGACGGATAGCACCAAAGGAGAAAGAGGATGAACGGTTGCCAGTAGCGATGGAATTGCGGATAGCAGCATTAGCTCCAGCAGCAGTGATAGACTTCCAGTTGGTGGAGATGGTGGACATGCGCTGGTCAACCTTGGTGGTAAAGAGTTCACTCCTTGTTCCTGCTTTTTTGCGTTGCCAGTGGACGTATGCTACGGTAATGGCAATGACGACCAGCAAGGGAATGAGAACGGCTGCAGCAGTTTTTCCAGCAGTCATGCCATGGTTTGGCTGCTGTTGAGCTTTCTGGTCCATGTCGATGATAGGACTGGTAGTTATGGAAACATCAGCAGCGGCAGGAACTTTCCCAGAAGAAGGAGGAGTATATGTGGCGGTAAAGATGGGGCCAGCAGGCAACTGAGAGGACTGGAAAGGAGCCTGGCCAGCAGGGACGATGCCGAGCTGGAGATGGATTGACGCAGTCGCGTTCCACCACCTCGGCATCAAATCGACCGACACAGAACCAGTCGTAAAATCCACATTCTCCCACACGGCCAGGCGCGACCTTGACGCAGAGGGTGCATACAGATAAATGTCTGCCTTTGCGGTGTCCAAGCAGCTGTTGTCCCATTGTATCTCCAGTGGCTGAAGCGAGTCGACAGTCTCCTGGTTCGACGGTGCTTGATAGAATCCACCAGTTTTGCAGGCTTATGAGATAACGGTTGGCTGATTATTCCGGGCAACGACAATTGTGATACGCACAGGCATTTGGCGCAACAGCACGCCGGGATTTATGCCCATGCCCTCGGGTGGACGACATGGATTTTGGCAAAACCCATGGTAAAATAAAATAAAAGAGCGGAAGGACAATGGAAGGAACGGAACAAGTAACAAGTCTTGGCAACCAAAATCGTGGGACTTG
The DNA here is from genome assembly GCA_019327925.1 of Leucocoprinus sp. KB1807203. Taxonomy (NCBI): domain Eukaryota; kingdom Fungi; phylum Basidiomycota; class Agaricomycetes; order Agaricales; family Agaricaceae; genus Leucocoprinus; species Leucocoprinus sp. KB1807203. The sequence continues at coordinate 59,949 of JAHTMQ010000088.1, forward strand.
ATCAGTTCACACGCTCTCTTTATTGACTAACAATTGGCTTGGGAACATCCGCTTTTCTATCTTCCTCAGTTGCCCCTAGAATGTCAAGTATCTTATCTTGCCCAAACATCATGGCTGTATGTATTGCGGTCGGGGCCCCAGTTCGGGGATCAGCGCCCTTGGCCATAAGCGCTTGCACAATTTCCCCATAGCCTTTGAATACGGCACCAGAAATGATCGATTGTCCAGAGTCATTCAGCCGGTCCACATCTGCACCTCTCTGTAAAAGTTCTTTTGTAAGGTTCAAATGTCCAGCGTAGGCAGCGAGCATCAGGAGTGTGTTTCCTACAACTCAAAATGAAATTCACCTATTTTTCTTTTCGTGTACAACCTTACCTCGATGATTTGTTAAATTGACCGGCAATCCTGCATCTACTGCTTGCAGAAGTAACTCCTCTTGCCCAGAACGAGCAGCTTCGAACATGCGCTCCGCAAACGCAAGTGTTTCGGGCGGTAGAGTGTCGACATTAGGAGGCCTAGAAGTCGGCTCACTCTATAGTTCTATCAGTTTCATATCAGATCTAAAGACCCCTCCAGGTTTGTCTACTAACCATTCTGCGATGATTGTGCGATCGGAAGAACAAATCGCAATTCGGTCATGCAAATAAGACTAAATATATATAGACTGATGCTTTGTCACCACCAGATTATCGATAACACATACTGTTGCAATGAGATGTCGAGCAGCCCTTCTGCAGACGCAGTGGGTAGCCCTAGGCTTACCTTTGTACAGGCTAGTCACTTAGATATCCTAGAGTATCTATGGAATAAAGAACCTAATTTATTAGGACGATAGACGTCCTCTTTATACTTCGTGTGTATTTAATTAAGTAGTGGATATGACCAGAATGATGTACCTTAGTCAGTGTAGACCCTCACAGTCCTACGACTTACGTTCAACACGAGGCTTTAGAAGCTTACAATAATGACAAGTATTGGCAAGAGAGTAACCAGATCCATGATACATAGGCTTCTAAATGATGAACAAAGACTGTCCGCTCTGTTTTATTCTCCGTAGCTGCTAGTGTTCGAAGTAAACTTGAGAGTGTGGGTCGCCTTCACACTGCAATCCTCCCTGTCCACTAGTTAACTTTGCCCGCACCCTACTTTCTCCCGTAGATATACCCCAGACATTGGGCTCTTTATAGCCCTCCGCGTCTCAGTACTAGTTTGCTTGTTACAGAATAGAAATCCGAAAAAAAGGTGCGGGTCACCAGACCAAGCATATGACGTAATCCATCACATTCCAAAGAACATAGTGCTGTGCCTCGGTAGAAACAAAGTCTGTATTAGCACGTCTGGAGCAAGCGAAGACGCTGCTGTGTTGTTGCATAACGACAACATCCGTGGACTGTCATTGAACAATGGAATAGGAACTATAAACTCGGAAAGCGGTAAGCGGTAACGCGCTGAGGCCGGTGTACAGCCATCTTCCTCCTATCAGACCTGCATAAACCCGAATAGAGTCTTCATTGGGGTATGTATGTATATTTTTCTCTTTTGTCCTGTATACTAGGTAAATGGCAAGTAATATGACAAACAAATCGAAACAAATACCAGCACTCCCTCTATCAAAAAAAAAGGGAGCAAGTCAGCAAGCGAGGAAATTCCTTCTGACTCTATTGAATCCCCAAGCCGGAACAAAGTCAATTTCAATCAGATCCGCACGCGTCAAAATTAATTAACTATAAATCTCACGGGACCAATCCCTTATTGATTATCAGTCGAGCAGGCCGGTTCTATTATGATGATCTGTTCCAGGAGACGGAATCATGCAATGAATCATTGAGAGATACGTGATGCGGTGCTTTAGAATACACATTTACGTTCCCAGGTACATAGTAAACCCTCAGTCAAGTGGCGCAAGTTCAAGGAGCATCACAACCATATTGGTGACAGACAGATGTTTTTTTTACAACTACAGCTTGACATATGAGCTTTCTTCCAACTATTGGTGCATAATAGTATAGCCAAACCTCTCAACTATGCCCATTACATGATTTTTTTGGCCATCGTCTCGGGATCACTTGTCCGTCCTTCGCAGGTATAAGTAGCCAGCATCGAGTCCTCAATACCCTCAGTTTTTGCTTTTTTTCAGAACAATGGTCCAGAATTCGAGCACTGGTACACCTGTTTCTTTTTCATTGCCAGATATTCTGGTCAATTGGCCTTATGAACCACTCTTGCACCCCAACTATGGCATCGTCGACCTCGAGTCCACCAACTGGGTCAACGACAGTCATCTCTTCAGCCCAGAAGCTCAACGGTCTTTTGACAAATCTCTCTTCGGTCTGCTGATGGGTTTAGTTTACATTCAAATGCTGAACTGACTATGTGTCATCTTTCAGGTCTCCTAGGCTGTCTTGCCTTCCCTCTTAAGTCAAGAGGTGCCCGACTTTGCCGGTTTCTTGCATCCAGATATGCTAACATTTTTTGACTAGCTTTCTGCCGTGCGGGCTGCGATCTCGCGAACATTTACTTTGTCATTGACGAGTACAACGACGTCGCCGATCCCGAGGCTGCGGCCCAGGTCCACGACATCGTAATGGACGTCCTCAACAATCCATACAAAGCGCGCAAGCAAGGCGACAAACTAGGTCTTTTAATGCAGGGGTAAAAGTGCCTGTGCAAAGCATATCGTCGCCCTACTGAGCTTTTTTTTTCACAGATTCTGGCAGAGGGCCCTTGCGTTGACAATGCCAGGAGATGCCAGTGTCAGCTACTTCATCAAAGGCTTTGACATATACATGAGGTCCATGATACAAGAAGCCGAAGATCGGGAGACCAAGCACGTCCGCACTGTCAATGACTATCTGCAACTTCGCCGAGAGACCTTTGGTGCACAAGCGACAATGTCGTTTTTAAGCTTCGGATTAGGGCTTCCAGAGCAAGTTCTCTCGCACCCCGTCATGCAAATGGTCACACTTGCGGCGATGAACCTCCTATGCATCATCAACGTGAGTTTCAACATCGTAATGAAAAAAAACGCACAAGCTTACATATAATATTCCAGGACATGCATTCCTACCCTGTCGAACTCTCTCGAGGAATCGCATTCCACAACATCATCACGTCAATCATTCACGAGCACCAGGTAGACATTCCCGCTGCCATGAAGTGGCTCGAAGTATTCGGCAGAGACACAGTGGTCACTTTCCTAACCGGGATAAACGCATTGCCGTCATGGGGGCCTGAGATCGACGATAAAGTCCAGCAATACATTAATGACATCGGTTACATCGTTCGAGGGACAGACACCTGGTGCTACAGGTCGGAGAGATACTGGGGAGAAAAAGGAAAGGAAGTCGGGAGGACCCGAATAGCGACGCTCTTCTTGGAACAAAATCAACAAGGCCTGTTGACCAAGGAAGAACTCGAAGCTGCCATGGCACCTTATTCATAATTTTTATTTATTAGAATAACATGATTCAACTGTGGTGATGTATGAAATGGACTGGAATGAGACAATATTTATTTATTACTATTTGAATATGAGTATTTACTTGAATATGATTTGTTGCCACTTTTAGAAGAACAAACCCTAATGCTGAATAACCAGGTCAATGGATCTCAGTGAATCTCAGGGAAGAGCAAGGAATAACTGCAATGTATCCAAAATTGAGTCTAAAATATCTAAAACATGTATGGCAGACACCTTAAAATACGTTAACAAGATTAGTTTACCGGCGTCCCCAAGACCACACGTGGAACCCAAATATGCTTGCTTACGTTCGTCCCAACCTCTGCTGTTAACTTTCATTAATCCCAAAGCAAAACGCTCAATCAACAGTCACATCCTCTCCCGTTAATGCAGCAAGCGCATCGTTGCCTTGCTCTCTAGGCATCTCGTATACCGCAAATGCCGTTTGCCTACGCTCCCTCCCGTCTCCGCCATTACAGCCACCCTTTTCCTTGGATGAGTTCCATCCAAGTCCACGTTCCTTAAACACCTCCGGACTCCTGTCCAACAGCATTTTCAAATGCTCATCGCTCAATACCTGACGCTGCCTCGATTTCCTCGTCTCTCCATTTCGTTCCGTCATCACATCATCAACATCGTCCTCATCATCGGGCACGACGTCAATTTTCTCAACTTCAAGGCGCAACAAATCGGCTGCCATCTCTACCATTGCTGTCGCCATGGCAGTATTAGTCCGTGCTGCAGGCTTTTTGAATTTACCCTTGGCAATGACCATCACTTCGAGCTTCTTCTTTTCGGCTGCGCGCTGCAAGATCTTGTCCTCGACAGTATGGGCGCTGACAATCCTGTACACAAGGACAGGTTTGGTTTGACCTATACGATGTGCCCTGTCTTGTGCTTGCGCGTCCATTTGTGGATTCTAACAACCAAGGTCGTACGTCAGTTCCCTATAATTTCAGGAGTGAACAAGCAAACAATGTACCCAGTCCTGATCATAGAAAATGACCGTGTCTGCGGCAGTCAAGTTGATGCCCAACCCACCAGCTCTTGTGCTGAGTAAGAAAATCTTAGGCGAGCTCTCCGTTGCTGATTGGAATAGATTCATTTGTTCCCGCCGTTCTTCTGGAGAAGCCTGGCCGTCAATACGGCAGATTTTCCAGCCCATGAAATCGGTAGCCCAGTCCTGTGCATTCAAATCAGATCCAAATAATAGTAGGCAGCAGTCACAGTAGCTACCTCAATAATATTGAGCATTGTCACGAACTGGCTGAACACCAGAACCCGATGTCCCCGTCTGAGGAGCTCACGAAGCAATCGATCAAGGACCATCATCTTTCCGCTGGCGTTAACTAACTCTGCACCGAGAACCGGTTCCTGTGTTTTCGGATCGATAGGCCAATCGAATAGAAATGGATGGGAGCAGACTTTTCGCAATTGCATGACTGCGTTCTGAAGTTTCATGTTGCTGGTAGCTTTGACTATAGGAGCTATTAGCAAAGCCAATCGACGCTTAGATAGGCGAGTGAAAAGCTACTTTTCAGTCTGGACCAGTAGTCCAGGGCGGCCTGCTTTTGCTCTTCTTCTTTTGCCTGCTCAGACATTTGTCTTATCAAGCCCCGCTCGTCAAACATCCCATTATACAACATCTCAAAATACTCGTCATCGTCTACATCAACAAGGTAGTTTATCGTTCCTTGACGTTTGCGGAGACATCTGGGGGATGCAGACTTATTTTCAGGCAGGTCATCCTCCTCTTTCGGGGCCTCTACCGCTTGCTTCGCACCGCCCTTAGATGTACCCCCAGCAAGCAGCCATCCTCTGATGTTTCCACTCAAGACCGCTTGATATGCTTCCTTTTGGCGAACGCTGAGGGGTGCATAGAGTACGTATTCCTTCTTGGGAGGGAGGCCTCCCTGACCATTTTCGTCGTTTACGAGGACATCAGCTTTCAATCGTCGCAAAAGGAAAGGTTTAAGGATTGCGTGGAGTGAAGAAATAATCTGTGTAGTTTGGTCGGAAGGAAGTGTGGATTGGAGTGCCGGAAGATTGAACCATTCTTGAAAAGCATCTAAGTCGTCAAATATGTCAGGAAGAATAAAGTTCATCAATGCCCATAGCTCGGCCAAATTATTCTGATGACACAAACATTGGTGTGATAATGAGTGATAGACATTCACATACTTACATGCAATGGCGTTCCAGTCAAGATCATTCGTCCCGCACTCGGGTATTTCTTGATTTCTTGCATGAGTTTACAGTTCAGGTTCTTCAGCCGATGCCCCTCATCTACAACAATGTAACCCCAGTCGTACTTTGCAAGGTGCAAACGATCCTTAATGATCATGTCGTAGGTGGTAACGATAATTGGGAACGATGCATACGGATCATCCTCAGCTGGTTCTTCGTCAGAGTCTTCAACGACAGGCTTGCCCGCTCGTTTCTTGGAACCTCGACCAGCTCTAGGTTTGGCATTTCCTTTAAACTTGGACTTTGACTGCGAAGCAGATTTGAGGTGTAAAGGTACCATGACTGTGCGGCGTAATTCAGCACGGTCACTGGGTGTTCCATGATATATGCAGACAGGTATCTGTCGTAAAATTGGTTTGACAGAATGACTGCATTGAGAGAAGTACATACGGAGGGAGCAAATTTCTTATATTCATCGTACCAGTTGTGTAACACACTCAGGGGGCACACGACGAGGAATGGTCGGGTATTATGGCACTCGCGAAGGTAAGCACTAAAAGCAATGGTCTGTAATGTTTTTCCAAGGCCCATCTCGTCGGCTTGATAATGAAAGGAGATAAACGATGTGGAGGGCTACCAAGTGGGAAAAACCCACCAAGAATTCCACTGATACCGTTCTGGTCTAGGGAAACCATCCATTGTACGCCTTCAAGTTGATATTGCTTCAATTTAGCACCGGTCACAAGCGCTGGCTGTTCAAACAGAGGATGCTCTTCAGAATCCATAATGACAGGTGCTCCATTCTCGGCTTTCAATCGTTTGACTGGAGAGGCGCTGCCGTTCACGCGGCAAGCACGACCTCGCTTCTTGCCTGTTTGATCACCAGCTTCTTTCGCTTCCTGGGCTGCCAAAAATTTCTTCTTGTCTTTTTCCATTCGTTCAGCAAGTATACCAGTATATACGGCTGACTTTTCAAGAATAAATTTCAGTCTAGCAAAGCGTTGAGCGGATTCCTAGTAGAGTCTTAGGTACTTAGGAAACTGAGACAGACTTAGACACGACCACACACCTCTTGTTCTGTTTTATTACTAATGCCGGCCTCCTTCTGTTTACCAGGCTCATTTTCATCCATGTCGGTCTATAGGAATGTATTTCAGTGATTTTCGTAACGGGAAAATACCATGCGAAGTCACATAAATAACTGCTTGCGCATGAAAAGGAGTGTTGAAAAGAGAAAATTGTTATAGTACCTGCATGCACAAAGAAGAATTTGCGAAACCGTCGAGATCTTGACGACGCCTGCGACAAAAAAATTCAATGTTTTAAGTGGATGGAGCGCGTTTGACCGCCAACTGGCCTCCCCTAACCAAATCACGTGATTATATCATTTAAGGATAGTGCAGCCATCAGCCATCGGTGATGGTAGACGCGTAGGTGAAGTCCTAGTTCTTAAGTTGGTCAAGCGATTGACACATGACTTTCTGGAGGCCTGTGAAGATGGGGTGGTTTGGAAGCCCCTCAAGTGTCGGGGCCACGAGATCGAGAGCTTTCGTCCCTCTGTGCAGGTCTCCTGGGCCACATGGTGACTCGAGGAGCATCTGGTGCGATAACAGCTGATAACTGGACAGCTCTGGGTAGTAGGCCTATGTATAACACATTTCTCAGATGTAATCAAGCCACCCGCTGTGCCAGATGTAATCAAGCCGGTACGGATGACCTGCTCGTATCATGATTCTAATCCCGTAGGATCACCGATGTCATACGTTATAGATGACATCTGCAGGTATGAGAGGAAAGCACAATTAGACACTAATGAAATATACTGAGCCGGGACTTTTAATCTGTATCCAACCAATTCCTTGTTTGAGTTATCCAGGATGCTAGTTCCTGTCTATAAGTGAACAAATGACACGGTACCAAAGACAATGAATTGTTGTCGCCTCTTGATTTGAGTCATACTTGGGATCTGTTACACAACACCCAATTGTGTCCCTGATCACTGACTCCAAACATTAAACTACATTCAGTACAATTCCTTTCTCGCTCTCTGAGACTCTCAGCCTTGATATGACATCCATAAGTGTGTTATGCACTGACAACACTAATGTTGACGTATCCCCATCAAAGTGATTGCAGCAGTCGCTACCTTGCATTGTTACATTGAAAGAATCCATTACAATCTATGTCGTCGGAATCCAATTGCCTAATGATGCAGGACCAAACCTGCGGTCAACGTTACCGACCAAGTACTTTTGAAATATTAAGTGCTGTCAGTCTGGCCTCTATTTCGTAGCCGATGAACTATACTCTGATGACAGTCTACGTTAGCGGACCAAAGTTATACTAAGTTCACGTTTCCTGAGCGTAAAAAGCTGTTCATCACCTTCCCCGGCTTGGTCAAAATAGTAAACACCAGAATCAGGAAGTCAATCATAATGTGTTGGCATTACTTCGACTCCTTCTCTCTCGCCTTCCTGAAAAATGGTCGAGGTGGTGTCTCTTGCCCATAGAAATGTTTCATAATTCCCTCAGTATGCGTGATAGTGAGGTTTGTCAAAGGGTGCGTGGCGTTCTGAGCGGAAGGGGAAAAATATCAGACAACAAAAGAAGATAAACACAATCAAAACCTACAAGTAGATTTATGGCCGATGAACCGATCACTTTCGCAGTTCCCTCTTCCTCAGTCCAACAGATCAAGTCGGTAAACACTGCTTTGCGAAGTGCACTATGTGGCGAACCTGAAAGGACTTACTATCAGGTCATGATCAAACAGATAAGCATTTTGACATCTCACCATCATCCTTCCACATTTTTAATGCATCCATCTTTCTAGGCTGAGAAGGGTAGACGTGATGTTGGGCTGCCGAAAGTCCAGACAGACAATATAGAGTATGATAGGAGTCTGCCGATCTTTTGACCACCAACATGATCCATTGCTGCCGTAGTATATAAATTACTCACTTTGGGGGCTTATCCCTCAAGCCGCCCGCTGGGTGCTGACCGGCCCAAAGAATATATTCCTGCAGAGCCTTCCTATTGAACAATAATTCGTCAATATCGACCCATTCATCATGTTGCTCCTCTCTTAATGCAGCTGGCGCGTTCAAGGAATCAATGATTACAGTATCTTCAATGTTCTTCTCAGTCAGATTTTGCGGTCTCAGGGCCTCCAGCATAGCAAACGCTCCGCCACACCACCACGAGTAACACCCATCAACCAATTTATTCGTCCTTCCCTTGAACCCACCCAATTCCGCTTCAGAACCTTGCAAGTTTACCAACCACCGAGTAAGTCTCCTTAAGTCAATGTCAGGACGCCCATCATTGGCCTTTGGTTCCGATAAAAAATTTGATTCAGATCCAGAGGTAGCGGAAGACGGTCCAGGGTCGAGGCAACTCTGCAATAGAATCCAACTAGCCAAAGCACAGAAGGTGTATCCGCCATGTGCTTCGCCAAGATTAGGTTTAGGTGCCCTTAAAACTCTACCAGTTTCCACGGAGTAGAACGGGTACGAGGCCGACGAAAATCCGCCTTCGTAAGTTTGGCAGGAGGCAAGGAAATTCGAGGTGCCTTCAATTAATTCGGGTGTTATAATGTTGAGTAGGGTAGCAGTCACAAGAAGACAATAGATTCCCCTTGTAAGAAATCAACCAATGCACATGAATCATGCAGCGAGCCAAAATACCGAATGTCAACTTCCATATGCTCTGCCACACGAAATGATCCATCAGGCTGCTTAAGGGACATGAAAAATTCGTAGAGTTTCGGTCTAACATGGTTTATACAGCGGGGCCCATATGTAATTCTTGTAGTGCTCACCGGTTGATTTGGTCCCAACCTCCATCAGGCCCAGATCTTCCAACGATAGCCATCGCGCATACAGCAGCGTATGTCGGTAGAAGATGGGGTGACTGCCCGGGACCACCTGAGAAACCACCGTCGGGATGCTGACAAGCTAGCATCTGATCGATAGCTCTACATTTCATCATCAAGTCCAAAGTTTTGAAAGGAACACTCTATGCACTTCCACCTTTGTCGATTTCCAGGATCAAGTCCAGTTTGAAGGACGCTGAATGACTGCAAAGTCCAGAACAAAAGCCAAGGCTGACTCGCGTCTTGGGACATATATCGTGCAGGAAAACCTTGTAACATGTTTCGAGCCAGGAATTGCAGATGCGTGTTTTTCTGCAATGTCAATTCTGGATGTGTGTTCATTTGCGGCCTGGTGATAATATACACATTACACACCACCATTAATCCCATGTTCCAGAAGGATGGTCTCTGTTTCTTGTTGTGTCATCGCGGTTGAAGTTGGATAACCATCGATAGGAGCCCGCTTAACATCACGCAAGAGGTGTTCCGTGCTCATGATGGTTGGAAACAAATGATCACACGGTATGAATAACATTACGTCACGCAGTAACTTCGTGATCATAACAAATCAGATAGCGATATCCATACATACAGTCATATACTACTCGCAATCACAAGGTCCTCTCTATGAGTCCCAATCCCTCGGCCTCCAACTCCTTACGGAGCGGGTCACATACGTCAGGTGTATATGGAGCATGTACGCCGGGCTCCTTGAGGACACCATCCAAGATTAATTGAGTAGCGATGCCGCAAGGAACTCCAACAGTGAGAGCCATTGCAGAGTGACCACCAGGCGTCTTCGATCCATAGGCTTCGAGTGTAGAAGTCAACGTTTGCTGCAATACAAGATTAGAACACATGGTATCAGAGCCTTTTCAATTGCTAACCTCAGTTCCATCCGCCCACTCAACAAGGAACTTGTGCTGGAGCATGACAAGGTCCCTTTCACCAGCATCGTATTTCATCAGCACCTCTAACCTGGCACAAAGGGTGTCCAAGAGTGTTCCAGCACGAAGCTGTGCTGGATCGTTGCTGAAGGTACCAATCCACCTCAAACCGGATATGATTCTTTCTGCTTCGCTCTCATTGGGAAACTCAACTCTTGCCTTGATACGCTCAACGAGCAATGATTCGGTCGATTCATCCTGAACGTTGATGCCAAGAAGGACTTGGGTGATCTGTCTCCATGTAATGCCCTCTTTCAACCATTCTTTCTCCGTCTGGTCCAACCAGCCGAGTTTGACAAGCGCACTAATGAATTCTGGGAAACCTTGATACCTCAATGTTCCCCGTACAACTGTTTCTGCCTCTGGAATGCCATACCACTCGCGGAACGGTGTCGAGTCACGATTGGGATATGCAACGAAGGCGAACGCAGGAGAAATATAGTATGGTTTGGCGGAATTCATGAGTTCAGTACCGGTGATAGTAAGGACTTGGGAGTTCGAGATGTAAGAAGCAGTATTGAGTAAGGCAAGTAGAACACCTCGGGAGGACCAGGAGAACTTATAGCCGAGAGGATTGTCCGCACACTCGGGTGCGGGAAGACCACCACAGTAAGAAAGGAACTGCTTAACCTATGAATGGGCTGAAGTTAAAGTAATCCGATTTTTGTTTAAGCATCAAATTGATTCACCTTACCTCCCTTAGCATGAACTTCGTTGATGGTCTTGATGGCGTACAAATGATCAATGCCAGGATCAAGGCCAATCTCGTTGAATATGACTATACCAACAGCCTTTGCCTCGGCATCAAGCTCTCTCATGGCAGGGTTGATGTAACTAGTGGTGACAACATGCGTCTTGCCCTTGATGGCTGCACGAATAACGGCGGCATGATATGTGTAGGGAATGAGGGAAATCACAAGGTCGTGTTCAGCAACTGCTTTTTCCAGAGCTTCAGTATCATTAACATCGAGAGAAACAGCGGTGGTGGCGGGAAAAGAACCAGCGAGTGCTTGGGCAGAAGAGAGGGTCCTACAAGCTGTCTAACAGTTAGAACCGTTTTCACATCTAGTTCCATTAACTTACCGATAGTCAACAGATTTGTGGGGTTTTTCACTATATATTCCACACAAGGCCGGGCAACGAAACCACTTCCCAACAAAAGTATCTTTTTTTTGCTAGCACAGGAATTCTCGACTTCAGCTGCACTTGCGGCACGCCCAAACAGAGGTCGAATGTCTTTACCCTCGTCCAACAAAAGCTTCGCGAACTCAGGAAGGACGAAGGCAGAGCGATGGATATCCTTGTTGTAGTACCTGGTATTTGTGACCTCACGAATAGGAGTACGCAGATCCCTACCGGCCTCCTTGGCGCACAATATGAATCCGATTTGTCCACTCGGGTAAGTGGGGATGGTGCAATAAGCGTATTCTGTGGTTTGGAAAATTTCACTAGTGAACTTCCTCAAATCCGCGATAAACTCCAAGTGTAACCAAAGGCACTCTGCTTGATTACTGATATATCCACCTGGTGCGAGGGCATCGTAGAGGAGTTGGAAGTAGGCCTTCTGGAAAAGAGCTTCTGCAGGACCTACAGGATCAGAAGAGTCGGTGATGATAACGTCGTAGGTGCCCTTGTTATCAGCGAGGAATCTAAAGCCATCACCGATGTGAACCGTAACACGAGGATCAGAAAGGAGTCCAGACATGTGGGAAAGATATTGTTTAGATACGCGGATAACAGCCTAAAAATATGAATGAGCGCTGGTTTACTGTAATAATATTGTGTCGACCTGCCTCATCTATGTCACAAAGAACAACTTGCTCAACAGTGTCATGCTTAAGGACCTCACGAACTACACCACCATCACCGCCCTCCCGATAACGAGAACCCTCTTTGGGTTGGGATGAGAGGCAAGAGGTAAATGTGCAATCATTTCCTGATAACTATACAACCAGCTTGATACAAAACCATTTGGAGTAGATTATAGACGTACGCAAATTCATCACGTTCAGTACACTGAATGACACCGTCGAGGACCAGAACATTGCCGAAGGTTTCTGATTCAAACACCAGGACATCTTGGTACAAAGATTTTTCAACGTGGAGGATTTTGTTGACCCTGAGAGTCATGGCTTGACCTGGCCATTGAGGAGATATTTCACGATACCAGCCATCTGCATGTCCCTGACATTAATCTGCCGTAGTAAGGTAGGCATGTTCAAATAACATACCGGAGATACTAGTATGAGTCAATGGAGCCATTTTTATTTGCTCGAATGCCTACGATGGTTGTAAGAGACGATTCAAGTCTACCTGCATATCATCGATCGGAAATTTTTCAGTCGTCACGTTATCAGTATTCTGATCACAGCTCAAAACACAAAATCCGTTAAGAAAACACATCGGATGTCAAGAATACACTGCGCTGGTGAATGTGTTTCTTTTTCGTCTAGCGCGTTCCAATAACAATAGCAGTGGCGGGATCATTCTTGTGGTATGACCCTCAACAAATTAGGCATGGCCCTGGACAAATTAGGCATGGCCCTGGACAAATTAGGCACGTCCCAGTAGCAAAGATTTATGATCCAGAGCTATTAATCCAACGTGAGGGTACCGATTCTTATCCATTAGGCTAGTCCATCTATACAATGATGGTAGTTCAGAGAAAGAAAAAAACAGTCTCTGACTGTCGGAAGAAAGTAGCCGTAGACACTTTTTCCCGGCGGCCATTTTCAAATCTAATATATGAGACAGTCTTGATTAAAATTATATCTGCCATCAACTTGCTTTCTTCTCCTAATTATTTGAAACTGAAAGGACATTTTCCCAGGAAAGTCATACGTGAACATCGAAGAAAATGAATCCTGTTGTAATGACCGCGAAGATATCTAGTAAAAATTCGAACTGTTTGAGTATGTGTAGATAGACGATGAAAATGACAGCATCAACATGCAGGGGTGATTAAAGCGTGGTGAAATTCAAACCGCGCTAATTTGTAATCTATATGAATCATTTTTATGAATCTGATACGTGGCACAATTTTCACTGCGCTTTCAAGCCTGACCCAAATGTTGTGCAGGCTCTGATATCCATTCCACCCTGAGTATTCCAAAATGAGCGAACAAAAGATCTCACGGTCAGAAGTCTCATCGAGTCAGACGTCTCGTTGACGTTGACAGATTCTTGAAATTATTCGACTCGCAGTCGTTTCCCCTTTTGGGCTCCAAGGTGAGACGGAAAATTAAAACTCATACCCAATGTCACTATATTTCAGTGATTGGCACGCAGCGGCCGTGCACAAAATCGGACTTTTCGGGTGATGGCAGAATTCTCAGGGGTCAGAAATTGACAATACACGAGGCTACTTGACTAGTAAATAATATTTGCCTAAACTTAAATTCCGCCACTTACCCAAACTCTGAAAGTTCTGTATCCGAAGTGACGATGAGCGATGATATGGGCTCTATCCTTCCCAACATGGAGCCTATCAACTCTGAATCCGCCTCAATCAGCGTCAACGACGGACAAGAAGACCAAGAGTATTCGGGCTTTCCTCCGCTCCCAAAAGCGACTCCGACAGATTATAGCAAACTATTCAAACACAAGTTGAATTCACATAGGCATAAACCTGACTATATTCCCCGCCCTAGAAATGCTTTTCTATCATTTCGCAGCGACCTCATCCAGCAATCGGATTTTTTGATAAACCTTGTCAATGACCACCGCGAGCTCTCAAAGTTCGCAGGTGTCATGTGGCGGAAAATGTCGGATAATCAGAAAAAACCGTGGTTTGAAAAGGCAGAGGAGGAGAGGCGTCACCACTCAAGAATTTATCCGGGGTATCGTTATAGTCCAGCAGTTACAGGTCGTCCCAAGCGTGTATATCAAAAGAAGAAACATTCGCCGTCACTGGAGGAAATTTTGCTCAGACGTCCTTATCAGCAGTTAGAATCATCACACTCTACAACACAAGATGCGGCACCACCACAAGTTTTATCAACCTCGTCGGCATCGGGAAGGCGGTTTTTACCGCCAGTCTCTTGCATTGACCCATCTACTAGCTCGACAAACTTGCAAGGTCCCGTTTTTCCGGGAAATCACGCGTATTATCCTTACGACTATTCCAAATCACAATTAAATCAGGCCCTTTATTCCGGACCGCTGCCTTTGCCCCCCTTGCAGGCTTATGGCAGCGGATATGTCGATGATTCTGGACATTGTCCAGATACAGTTCCTAACGGATATAATCATCTGCAGTTCAGCGCACATCATAATGAAGGGTACTGGCAGAACTCAGTGGTAATTTGAAGTTTCTTGATAGCTCAAATGGGATTGAACTGATTGTACCTACTGCCTAGACAGGACGCGCAGAATATGCAATGGTACCCGGAAACTCCGAGCAGGTTTCAATGAATCTCTCATCTGACAGGCCAGACTCTCTGTATAGATGGAGACAGTCTGAAACGCCCCAACAAACATTCTATTCAGAAGCAAATCGAACTACGATGAGCGTTCCTCATTTATCGTATGGCGCAAATCCTGAAGCTAATCGTCCTTGCCATCACCCCTTAATTCTGCCACCGATCCCGACATCCGTGGACCTCGTCTGTGGTAATCTCCCCACTCACAATTTTCATCCTCGCTATTCCTGAATACGAAGTGAATTTATTATGGTCTTTGTGATCAAATATTTTAAATCTGATTTTTCCGTCACTTGTTCGATAACAGTGATACTACAGATGGAAGACATTCTGCATTCTCATGACATTCTAACAAACATTTTATTACAATGATCATTCATGTTATTGCACATTTTAATCGAACCGTAGCAAAATGACATAGGACCAGTTATAGTTCACACCATCAATAAATGAAGTATATGTAATCCCTTTCTCGTGACCCTCTCGCTTCAGATTTCTTGTTCATACATATCTTCCCAACCTCCATCATCATCATATTTCTCATCATCGTACTTATCATCATCACTTGCAATTTCAAGGTCATCATCATTTAGCAGACGCATCTTGGCTTTGGGCATAGGCGACGAAGCAACAGCGCCAACATCTTCCTGAATGATAACAAGCGGTGTAGTCTCACCCCCGTCGCTCTTATCGTCCATACCCATAATAAAGAGGTTTTCCTCGTCCTTGTCGTCAGTAATGGTATTGAGAGATTGGCTGAAAGAGGGGGGCGTCACATTATCAACAAAGAGATCTTTAAGAGCATCATAGTTAATTCTTTTGCTATATCTGGGGTTTTTCTTGATCAAGTTTCGGACTGATTCGGCTGCTGTGCTGCCAGAAGGTGTGGTAGTATCTCGTGGCTTGCGCCGTTTCTAAATAGATTAACGTAAGCGAAAAACTTTCGACATATGCCTGAATCGAACCTTTCGACTCTTGGTAACTGAACCTTGTTCACCTTTGGCTAAATCCACTCAGCAAAACACTCCCGCTCTTTAAAATACATGTATGGAATAACTGACCAGCGATCGCTTCTAGATAATCACGATTGAGCTCAACCCAGACGCGTTCTTTGATTCGGACCTCTTCCTCGCTCAAGATAAAACGATCTAGTTCATCTTCGTCTAGCCCTAATAGATCATCTGTCACAGTGATTTGCGCGAGTCTGCGTTGCTCAGCTTCATCCAGAGCCTCGCTTAATTTAGCTCCCTGAGTGTTCTGCAAGAAAGCAGACACCTCCTCTGCAAGAACATTTGAGGCAGTTGCTTCAACAGAACCAGCTGACGGCGTCCTTAGTGTGTGGTTATCGACAGGCGATATAGTTGTTGTGGATGAAGAATGTTGAAACAATGTAGGATGAAGGCTTTGATGATTGTTATTTTGAGGGTGAACATTGATCATAGGGTCGACGGAGTCAGCAAAGATACCTTGTTGCAAAATTGCAGGATCAATTGGGAAACGGTTGGTTTGGGCAGCCATTGAAACTGCTAGTGGAAAATAAGGAGTTTCCTTTTCACTATCCTCACCACGTTTCCTCTTCCCTTTCCTTTTCTTCTCATTCTCTTTCGAACCCTCTGAGACACCGCTCGCCATCGCCTCTGCAGCTTTCCGCTCTGCCTCTTCGCGTTCGCGTCCCTTTATAAATGCAGGTGGATCCATCTCATCATCTAGCCACACACTCCTAAAATCGGCTAGAGTAAGGCCTCCACTTGGTGTAGCTTTAAATTCGTCCAAGCGTCTTTTGAGTGTCGTATCAGCGATTTTCACAACTTGGACAATCTCTTCCACGGAACGGCGGAAGTTATTCATGCGCGCTGCCAAGAGAAGTGCTGCACCACAAATTCCAGCTGGCCGACGACCCTTAGTCATCCAATCCCTGTCAAATCTTTGTACAAGACGGACAGCATCCGTTGCCACTTTATGAATTTCGTCACCAAATTCCAGCAGAGCAGCAAATCGAGAAATATAATGAGAGGGATCGACAAGGGGCAGCCGGAGATTCAGTGTCTGTACGAGCTGGAGATAGGTATGCCCCAACTCAAAGACATTGACCTGGACAAGGGACTGTAAGGGGGAGCCAAGAAATGGGAGTCAGCACTTACTTGAAGTAGGTCCGAGAAATCGATAAGCATATAATTGCGTGTCTCTTTCTGTCGACATGCAACATAAAGGCAGACGGCAACCACATTCAAGCTTTTTCTCCCTTTGGTGAATTTGTGTTCCACGGCAAGTGTATACATCCGTCTTGCGGCCAAAGTAACGACTTCTGACAAGCGTAGAACACTTGCAATGTTTTGGATCCTTTTGGTTGCTGTAATATGTTAAAACGAATTTTGTAAGATATCGACAAAGGACACACCGTTCTCGATTGTCTGTTCACGGGAGTCACCACTACTTCTATTTCCGTAGGGACCACCCATTCGAGCATGCGCTAAGACAACTGTATCAGCCTCGACCAGGGAATGATACCAAGAAGGAAACCCACTTGCTCCCTGAGCAACGAATGATCCTTGTACAATGGCCGCACCATTGGCAGTTTCACCGAACGCAATTTCATTCACGATAGTATTTTCTTCAACCACAGTCCCACAGCTGACGCAGAAGCCGTTCCCCGCTGCATGATCATATTCAATCACAGTCCCTCCGCAATCAGTGCAAACAGCCTGGTCAAAAACCGATCTATGAGTGAGGCGGAGGTTCTGAGAGGTAGAGGTTCACCATTTCAATGTCTAAAGTGATATCGAATTGTAGCTGAAGATTGAATGCGTCAAGATCAGGTTGGAGGAGAAATTAGATGACATAGATGTATAATGTTGTCACGGCGCATGTGTCACATACTACGTGAATGTCACCTGTAACCCTTGCAGAATTCTCGTCCAGATCTAATCCTGATACTAGGTCAGGAACAGGTGACAGACCACTGGAAAGCTACTTCAAAGGGGGATTTGAGGACAAGCTCTCTGTAGCATCACCCATTCTGGTGCAATGAGTATAATGCCAGATCTTATTCATACCATCCCAGTGAAAGATCAGGTTCGATAAGGTACTCAACGGTGAGAGTGCCACTTTTTGACTGGGCTTCATTGTTGCAGAATCAATGTTGGCGCTGATAGTCCATAATCGTGTTTTGCCATGGGAATCTTTTATGGTGCGGCGAGTTAATGCACTCTTGTCCTCTTAAAGGTCGGCCTGTGTCATTATTGATGATTTTATTGAGATTTCCCAGAAAGGATCAAGTCATGAGTTGTTATTAGTACCAGTGACCAACACCACATAGCTGAATGGGAAGCCCACCATAAGTCTGCCACCAGAAACTCAGGACAGGAAGTTAACTGTGGCAGGAGTAGTTGTAAGTATTGGTCGTGCCAGACTATGGCCTCGAACAAGCTCGGGAGAACAGGTGTGGGTAGTTTACGATGTAAAGCATGGATGTAATGAAATAGATTTTTGATGTTTGTTATTTATTTTCTGGACAATTATCATGAATTAAAAAGGGGTTGTGTAACAATATATCAGGCAACGAAGTGGCTGAGTTTTTGGAGCATGAGACTTGAGCACAGTATGTCATGTGGTAATAGATGCGTTTGAATTGGACGTTTGAACCTAAAATATAATCTCTACTCACGTCTCCTAATAGAGTAGACGGCTGAGGGATAAGGACAATTGGTTTGCTAGAGATACTATAGCAGAATGTCTCAAATCAGAAGTAATCCATAACAATAAGAATATCTCATCAGAGACATGTTCAGGGCTCATTCAGGCACAGGTGCCTCACTATAAACAATCATCATGCTAACTTTCTACAAGGCACAGTTTGTGTAATCAACTTAAAAGACAGTGCTCTCAGCTTCATAGCTCAACGGCTCTGAATGCTTTCAACCATACCAAAGATTCTAAAATATCCAATCTATTCTCTCAGTAATACTTTGGGGATGTTAAAGGAGGGTAAGGTTTTGCTCCCGGCTATCACCAAGGATAGAGTTTACCCTCAGGGGAACGATCCGAAATGAGACGATTTAGCTCAGTACAAACCACCAGGGTAAGAAGAGTATATAGGTGTGCCGAGTGATGAGAATCCATTCACGGTGGGACTGGTGGCAGGGAGTCTTCTTCGGAGGAATATGTCTGCTGTGGTGTCGGGCTAGGGATGTCGACCCAAAACATTGCCTTCTCCTTCCGTCGAGCTCGAGGAGATTCTTCCTGAAGTAACCATGGAAATTTCATTATGAACTTGTTGCAGACACGGGACACCTGCACACCCTGTTTGATCTTATGTTGGGAGCCAAGTACAGGGGCAACCAGCACCTTGACCTGAAAAAGTACCAGGAGTACTGTGAACGGACTGGGCATGTTCTACTGCAGTCCGCAACGCACATATACCTTATCGGTCCAGTCCAAGACAGTGGCACCAACACATGCAACATCTTTCTCCAACCCATCTATTTACTGATAGAATTCTGAACCCAAAAAAAAAGCATGTGCCATCTAACGGACTGACATTGATTTCATCAATCGTTGACGATTAGTACAGGTTACAGGTTTTCCACGGCATATCAATGGCATGCGATGTTATGGACCATTAGGAACTCACAGCAGGCCATTTAGCAGGTCTGCTGCTTTGAATCCCTCCCCTATATTAACGAAATCCAGGAGTAGGAACTGAGGGTTGAGGTTAGCACCGCTCAATGGCACACATCCATTGACATTAGCGATAATTCTGGAGAATTTCAGTTCGACCGTCGCGTTCAATTCAGGAACAACCGCTCACGAGGCAACACTATTGGTAGTGGGAGCATCTAGTGGATCACTAACAATCACACCATCTCCAATGGGAATGATGTTTATGTTGAGCGAATGGTTTATCATATATGAGTGGTCGCCAACAGATAATGGACCGTCTATGCGATCGACCTTGCACGGGAAGCTTGGATCTGTAACACTAAAGGGTGTCTCCCAGATCTAAAGTCCCAAGTCAGACCTAGAAAATTCAAGAACCCGAGTGCTCTGCTTGCCATTTCGAATTCCGGCAGGATGAATTCCACTTGTGATGTATCAGCGCCACTATCAAGGAAAACAACGACCCTCTTTCCATTATCAATCATCTCTCCCAGAGTGGGCCATTCCGAGTTTTTCATTGGGACGTGTGGGGGAACGTAAGCCAAGGGCGTGATGCCTGGCATGCAGTCATGACGCATCGAGATTGGAAATCTGCTTGAGTGGACGCACCAGCATTATCAAATGCGGGCTTCCAGATATCCGTGATCGATAGGCCATCAGGGTTAGTAAAGATGAAGGTAAGGATTTCATTTGGATTATTATCCAAGAAGGTTTTGACAGTCTGCAGATAATCCACCACTGGCCCACCATCGAATAATATCTGTCAAAGCGATGAGGTCATGCTTCTTTGCGGGCATATATGACATACACAGCTTGTATGACAGAAGTGAATCACACCGTCTTGCCTGCACTGTAATTAGTGCAGAGAAGGTGCAGAGAAAAAGTATATACATGTGGGCTTGCGCCTGAAGCAGCCGAACTCCTAGTTGCAATTGGGTCAGAATGTCGACTTCTTGGTCTCTTGCAACTAGTGAAGCATCACTCAAGATACACGAAACCACACTCGATGACCCAGCTTACGGATCAAAGGATCACTGCTGAATGCGAAAGAATCGTGAGCACCAACGACCGTCACATTTGAGTAGCTTCTGTCGCAAAGTTCCAAATGACCATTACAAGCTGTTGCCCTAGTATTCTCAGTGAGTCACTGTCGCTTCAACTCATCTGCTTTCGATGAGACTCGCCTACGTCGAGGTACCGACAGTCCCAGAATACAGTGCGCACAACTGGCGAGGAAAAAGAGAATCTTGAGCAAGTCCTTCATGGTTATCGTCGACTGAGAACAAGCTTTCTCAGGAACGTGTGAGAGAAGACTTAAATGATGGCTGAGCTCGAAAACTAGGAAGGCGACTGTGAGAATAGTTCTATTGGTCGTGCTGTCGAAGCAGAATGGAATACCAGTCAGAATTCTAGCCGTGTATTTGGGCTAGAGATACCTTCTCCAACAGAGCGCTAGCTGGATCTCCGTTGATTCCTCGGCCAATCTTGTCGACTTATCAACACAGGAGAGTTCTCCGTTCCGATTTTCTTGAGAGCTTGGATAATTTTACGGGGAAGCGCACTCAACACACGCGTTAGTTGGGTTTATTCGTGAGACGGAGAGAGGCTCACCCGATATAAGTGCACCATGACCTTTGATCTCTGTGACATCCGTGCAAACCGCCTTCACCGAACCCTCAAGATTGTCTTCCAAGCACCCTGGAAATACTTTTTCCGATGCTCATCTTGCCTTGTACAATACCATACAGCTTGCCTACAGCGAGGAATCGGCAAGTTTGTAGCGATCTTCGTTAAGAACTTGTCTAGCATGCGTGAGGGGATGGTTCTCAGAAGTATGTTGGTGCCAGGGAATCTAGGAAATGATATAGACATTGAGTCATCGAGATTTGAAGGAAAGAATACCGAGTACCTGAGACTGGTTACCAGTCGAGATGATTTCTTGTCACATTTTCTCACTGGTTTCAACTCTGCGAGTTCCTTGTCAAAAACCTTTCTGACGACCTCTGGCGTCTTCAACCCTTCAGCATGCTCCCGGAACTTCTCGATCAACTCGCCCTTCCCGTCGCTCTCACGCCGGGTTCCCTGCAATGGTTCCATCAAATAATATATTGACGCTTTGCAATTTTACTGTCTACGTCTCGAGCGCGTTTGTTTTGAAGTGTGCATTGATGAGTTCTTTCTTGAGGAACAAAAGAGCTTTGCGAAGGCGGTCCATCGACAACAAGACTTTCAGAGACACCTTGCACACCTTGCCTACCGAGACTGCGGCGAAACCTGCGAGTTATTCAGGTTCGTCAAAAGCAGTTTGATTGAATGAAAATTCCCAACATTGGCGATTGAGATGGCATGGTTATGGAGGAAAAGTCTTGTATCTAATTCTGGCATAGCGGGAATTGAAGCTGTTTGCGAGTCTGAGGGATGCCCGTGTCGTATGCCTCCAGTTTTCACAAGCTCCGCGAGACGAGCAATTCGTTCGAGTCAGCCACTAGGAAACAAGTGGACCTCGACTAGTGCTGTCTAAGGAGATTTTTGCCGCTCCTGACAGTAACCAGTATGTAAAGTACAAAGTTATCCGACTGTGCTTCTAATTATCACGTGCACCCCTAATCATTTTTTGCACCTATGTTTCGCCTTGAATGTCGAATGTCACGAAGAATACCTCAAGCCACTCTGTGAAACAGATCGATCAACTTTCTATTCATAAGATAACATCTGGCCAAGTCGTTATAGACTTACAGACTGCAGTCAAGGAGCTGATTGAAAATAGTCTAGACGCAGGTGCTACAAATCTTGGCAAGTTTCTCTTCTTCAGACCTACCTGTTCTCATTATCAAGAAGAGGTTAAATTTAAACAATATGGACTAGACAGTATTGAGGTGGTTGACAATGGCTCCGGTATAGATGAGAGAGATCATGATTCTGTCGGTATGTGTCTCATGCTTTCGAGAGGGTTGTGATTCAATTCGATCCAGGACTGAAGCACCATACCTCTAAGTTAAGGACATATGACGATCTTTTGTCATTGGAGACATTTGGTTTTCGTGGTGAAGCTTTGTCTTCTCTGTGCGCTCTATGTCAGTCTGTCCAAATTGTGACTTCGACCGCCGCTCCTATGGGGACTTGCTTGGAATTGGATACAAATGGCAGGATAAAGCAACGTAAGACAGTCGCTAGACAAGTGAGCACTTTTGTCTTGTTTTTCTCGGAACTGACGTACTCGTTAGAGAGGTACCACAGTCACATTGAAAGGTTTATTCCAGCCTCTTCCCTGTCCGCCGCAAGGAACTTGGACGAAACATAAAACGAGAATTTTCCAAGGCACTCGCCCTCCTGAATGCTTATGCCCTCCTACCTTGCACCGTTGACCCAGGTGTTCGTTTGAATGTATACAACCAGTCGGACAAGGGCACCAAAACCCATCTGATTGCCACCCAAGGAGCACCCTCTATCAGATGTTCTGTGACTGCACTTTGGGGTCCAAAAGCACTCGATAATGTCGTTGATTTAGACCTTGATCTGGAAGTGGAAAAGGAACGAGGAAGCAAGCAGTTCCTGTGAGTTTTATTGT
The DNA here is from genome assembly GCA_019327925.1 of Leucocoprinus sp. KB1807203. Taxonomy (NCBI): domain Eukaryota; kingdom Fungi; phylum Basidiomycota; class Agaricomycetes; order Agaricales; family Agaricaceae; genus Leucocoprinus; species Leucocoprinus sp. KB1807203. The sequence continues at coordinate 83,062 of JAHTMQ010000088.1, forward strand.
TGTCTTCGATCACTTTTGTTTGACGGACTCTAGGGCGCGGACCGCACAAGTAGTTGACGAAGGCCGACTTTTTGTATCTGTCCGTGGGCTTATATCCAAATTCAATACCGCTTGTGGAAGAACAGGAACGGATCGACAATTCCTTTATGTCAATGGCCGGCCTTGTACACTGAGCAAGGTATGGAGGTTAACCGGGAATCTCGGGGATCGAATCTCATATGGGTGTCAGGTTCAGAAAGCATTCAACGAAGTGTATCGGTCGTTTAATGCAACTCAGTCGCCCTTTCTCGTCGCCGATTTCATCGTTGCACCTGGTTTGCTGCCCTTGACTCAGAAATATGACCTGCTCACTTTCTCGTTTCTCAGATGCCTGCGATGTGAATGTTTTACCGGACAAGAGGACTATCTTCCTTTACAGTGAAGACAACCTGATCACTGCTCTCAGAGCGAGTTAGCTTTTTTTTTATTTTTCATGCACGTTGATCAATACGATGTATAGACCGCCTTGGAGAACCATTTTGACCCTCAACGTTCTACCTTTGATGTCATCAATAACACTCAACCGCTGGAACCTGTTCAAACATCATTGGATCATCTTTCTTCAGAACACCCAAGGTTGACGGTTACCAACAGTACCTCTCGTATGGCCAGGCACTTATCATCGCTTGCTGCTAAGCGTGAACAAAAAGCTTCCAAGCGAGCTGATTCTCAGTCAACATCTTCATCTACATCAATTACTACTCCCACAAAGTCGATTAACGAAAATACAGCTTCAAAGGAACCGCTCTTTATCCCCGATCCTGACGATGGCATGAACTCAGTTGAATCTGTCAGTGCAATTGAATCTGTCAGTAACCCTGCAGATTCCTCCAGAATGCTAGTCCAGCACCCGGTTGTTGGGGCCGAGAAACACATACCAGATATCGATGTTGTTCTCGATACTTCAAGGGCTTCTTGGCACCGATCAAATCCCTCTCACCTGACGGGCCACGTCGATAGAGCCACTGAGCTTTCAGATGACACCTCTCTGGAGGCTCCCCGCAAGAAACATAAATCCGACGCTGGAGATCGATCGTCCTCGACAACTTCGGTTTTGATTGAGACAGATGAAAGAAATCCCGCAGATGCAGACTCCCATCAAAACTCCAAACACGACCGATCTACCACCAAAGGCCATACAGACAGGTCCAGTCGAATTCGGAAAGGGTCTATGACAATGCAACATTTCCTGGCCGGTTTCGCTTCAAACCAATCCCAGTCGGTAGATAAAAATCAAAATGCGGTCGATGGCATTCGACTTGAAAGAAATACCTCGGACGACGAAGACGTGGTGGATGAGGAGGGTTCGCAGGCCACCCCTCCCGTAGATTCGGGAGACAACAGTACTCTGATCAGTGATTTAGCAGCTGACGTTGAAGTTCCCGCGATTCTACCGGTTGAAGCTCATCACGATGAAATGGAGATTGATGATGATGATCCAGATGCACTTTCTGTCCTTAGCTCTGTTCAACAAAGCATAACATCGAGTTCTGCTGCCTCGCTGACCCAGCCCCTGGTACAAACAGAATTCATCAGGACAAGTGGAAACGATGATATTTCCATAAATTTCGACATGGACAAAATTAGATCAAATTACCAAAGCATGACACCCTGTCTTCCGAGAGTACAGTCGCCAACAACACCACGTGATGACGCCATTCTCGAAGATGCTGGGATTGGCAACGTTGATAACGAGACAAGAGTTGTTGAAGTACTCTCGCGTGTCATTGACAAAACAGACTTTGCGGAAATGGAGGTTGTCGGGCAGTTTAATCTCGGTTTCATCATTGCGAGACGAAGAAAATCGATTGCTCTTTCTGACCGAATGATGGATGACCTGTTCATTGTCGACCAACACGCAGCTGATGAGAAATATAATTTTGAGAGCCTTCAGCAAACAACGGTTATCCGGTCTCAAAAGCTCTTTCGGTGAATGGCTCTCAAGGTCCTATGTGATTGATGACTGAATGTGGATCAATAGGCCTCGACCCCTCGAATTGACCGCATCAGATGAAGTACTTGCTACTGAGAACCTTGACATTTTCAGGAAAAACGGGTTTGAAATTGAGATCAAGGAAGGAGACGTCCTTCCAGGCTCCTCGCGACTGATATTAACGGCTCAACCTGTTAGTAACAGTACTGTATTTGATATGAAGGGTAAATTGTTGAATGTGCTTGTTGTTTATTTCCACTGACATTTGCTTACCTAACCAGATCTCGAAGAGCTGATTCACTTGATGAGGGACCGACCGAACGGTCAGACAGTCAGATGTGTTAAAGCGCGAAGTATGTTTGCTATGAGAGCTTGCAGAAAGAGTGTCATGGTTGGCATGCCTATGAATCGACACCAAATGCTGAGTGTAAGCATTGAATATTTTAACTTGCGCTAGATTTGGTATTGAGATGATTTCCCATAACAGGTCGTACGTCATATGGGTATGATAGAACAGCCATGGAATTGTCCACACGGACGACCGACGATGCGGCATCTAGTCGATCTTGAGGGCACAATACGATCAAAAAGGGAGATGGACTGGGCGAGGCTGGGATAATTTGTGTGGATATACCCATATATAGTATCTGGAATCTAAATGCAGATCTGAATTCATTTTTAAACTACATGAATAATGGGATCTTCTTCACAATTGCATTGCGGGAGGGGTAGGTCATTGTCAGATTGATCCGATCAGACTCTGGTTTCAAGATCCGGATACACGCGCAGCCGGAGTCCGTGCAGCCTTCACTCAAAGAGATATGTTCCACATGTTGTGTTTGATCTGAGACATGTCTAACTACATGTTGGTGGCGACATCAGCAACCGACCCCCTCTCTACTATAGTCTGGACAATGATGTTATGCCATAATAAATTTCTCGATCAACAAGGCTATATAATGACTTGGACAGTCCGCCGAGCCACTTTCAATGGAATTGGCGTGACCTCCGATTGCCGTTGTTGGTTGGTTACGTTCACTGAATATTATAGGAAGCGAGAAGTGAGTGACGTTATTCGGAGATTCAGTTGCGATGATCTGTTTCAGTTGCGATGATCTGTTTCAGTTTGCAGTCAGGGTGTTCCTGGCGCTCCCTGGTTTTGTTATGCTTGGTGTTCAACATTTTCCATCTTGTGAAAAACAGCCCAGTGATCCGGCAAAGCGTGTTATATGAACACTAAATTTATCGACCCCTGTCCTTTTAGGGAAACCAAGCCCTAAGTCAAATCAGGAAGGTGCAAAATAGAATCCTAGTCGACAGCTCACTTGCAAAGATAGCTATAGTGTCATTCCCTTCCTTTCGCCTTACCGTCACTCCGGGTCGACTGGATCTCGTCCGATGACGGTAGATCTCAAAATACAATGCTTAACCTAATCTGGCAGAAGACAGTCACAACTAAATGGAGATTAATTTACTAATTAATTTACATGCGAACATCGAGTTTTTCGCCTCCTCTTCATTCCATCTGCAGGGTTTCTCCAGTACAAAAGTGCCTCACCCAAGTGTCTACTCATCCTAAAGGCATGTCTATACCAGCCTCCATTCCTCATGCATCATCAACTCCTTTCAATCCATTCTATGCTCGATGGTCGAATGCTCCTTTGCCTGGTGAATCGGAGGAACAAGCGACTGTCCGCGTCAAGTCATTGCATGAGGCAATCAAGAGGAGCAAGGAGATCGATGAGAGCTTGCTGGAGACCAAGATCGTGCTGGAGCGGAGGAACAAAGCAGTCAAAATCCTGTTGCTAGGTGCGAGGCTCACCGATTTACACTGAAGAAGTTAAAACTGAGCTGAATGTGCAGGTCAATCAGAAAGCGGCAAGGTATGTTCTCTCGATGCATGGAGCAGGATTCATGTCAACTCATTCGATTTCTCTGGCAAAAGAGTTCCGTTCTCAAGAGTATGTAACTTTTAACCCGATGTTCCGAAGTCTCATTCAAAAAAACCAATCCAGATTTCCAGTTGGCTTTTGCCCCTCGCCAATTTGAGTCTAATCGCCTGATGTGGAAAGTCATCGTCCAACTTAACCTCATCAAGTATGTGCTTCAGTTTCTCGAAACAGCAGCGCAATACGAATACAGTCATTCGCCTAGTAACATCCGGACCATTATTGAGGCCCTTTTTGCCGAATATGACCTTTCGACACCTACAACGGAGGCGAGCCCGACAGTCCGAAATTTCCGACGTGTTCGGCTCAGTCTATCCCCCCTCTTTGTTATCGAGGCCAATCTCATGCAGATGCTCGCTCCCGAATTTAAAGATACTACCAAAGATGTATGTGTTCGAGCTGGAAGTGGTTGGAAGGCTCTACTCCAGGCACATCAAAGTTAGGCAGTCGTTCCTTCATCTTCCTCGTTTCTAAGGACATTTCATCCTTCAAATGCAGGTGATTCAAATCCAAGTCGTCTCGACAAAAGACGATCCCAACATTCCATCAGCGATGAAAGTGATCCAAGTCAGGCTCTGATCGCCCAAAAGGAAGAGATAGTGTCTCTCTGGAGAGATCAAGAAGTCCGCAGAATATTGTCAAAGCGAAATGTTCAGCTGGAAGAAAAGGCAGGATTGTAAGTCCATCAGCATGGATGATCGGATCTTTGTTGTTGCTCATTCATGATCTCTCAGTTTCATGAACGACGCAGAGCGAATCGCGAGACCTGATTACTTGCCCACGGATTGTATGTATACCTTTTTATCAATTTTTACACTCACTCCCGCTCTGAATCCTTGACCTTTAGCCGATATCATCCGGGCTCGCTTACAGACAATTGGTGTCGAAGAACACCACTTTGTTGTTCAGAAGGGTGGCGCCAACTCTGACGTATATATCACGGATGTAGGCGGAAGCAGAAGTCAGGTATGTTCAACTGATTTTTTTTTCCTTTCATAATCATCTCCTGACAAAACGAAATTCTATCATCTGAAGCGAGCGTCTTGGGCACCATTCTTTGATGACGGTGAGGATTCTTTCTAAACTATGTTCCTTGATCGAAAACTCAAAAAAAACATACGAGTAGTTCAAGCCATACTTTTCCTCGCACCACTTGCGTTCAACCTGACTCTCGAAGAAGATCCACGTGTCAATCGTTTGGTCTGGTGTTTATTGCCACCTCCGTCTCAAAAAATGCTGATAAACATTATCAGGAAGACAGCCTCAACTTGTGGCGTCAACTTTGTTCAAATAGACTATTGGCAGCAGCGAACCTCATTGTTTTCTTCAACAAGGTCAGAAGCTTCTCTTTCATGATATCTTGGAATATGAACTGACACTCTTACGTCTGCACACACACACAGAAAGACGTGCTAGCGTCTACACTAACATCGGGTGTTCAGGTCAAGCAATTTGTTCCAAGCTATGGGAATCTTTCAAACGAAATCACGCAAGTCACGAAATGTCAGGCCGATATCCCATACACCCTCGCCCATTTCATCTAACAAGGTGTCTTTTTTTTTACAGATTTCAAAGACAAGTTCAAATCATATCATGTATGCCTTGCCATTTCTATTCTACAAACCACTAAACAAAAATTCTTTACAGAAACGACTATCAGTAACACCAAGGTCTTTTATGTGTTACGAGACTTCTGCGATAGTAAGCTATTTAACATCACTACCTCTGAAAACTTTTTCTCAATATACATCTCAGGACATCAAGTCCATGGCCGTACTCCTAACCGGAGGCAAGTTGCATTGCAATCCTATCTATCGCCTATCGGAATTTACTTATTTATTCATCTTCTTGTCTAGTGAGAGAATCTATCATGCGGCAAAACCTGAAAAGTGGCGATATGATCTGAGTCAGACCTTGTCTCGTGTTCCCCTCTTCTATAATGTTACTCTTAAATTCTAATGATGTACTCTACTATCTTCTAACCTGTAACCTTTTTTGCTAACGCCTTTCATAACGTAAATTTGGCTTTTCCCGGCTAATTCTTATAGTAGACTCTATTTTGTGTAGTCTAATTCCACATTGTAATCATATGCTTGATATTACATCTCAGCGATCAGCAACGTGAAAAACACCGTCAGTTTTGCTTACTAATGGACAGCCAGTCATTAACACCGACGGTTGGAGCTCAATTAATTCCATTTCCAGTATCACATAAGCTATTTCACTAACCTGTGTACACACAATCGCAGTATAAAAAAAAAGTATGTCCAGCCAAACAACAGTCTTGGTCAACCGATTATAAAAGGAAGGTGTCAGCATCAATACTAGTGTACTTTCCTCAGCAAAAAAAGAAAACTGGGCCAAGAACTCGGATGGTGCATCGTGAGTAAAAGAAAAAAGAAGAGACAAGAAATCGTGCACACGAGAATCATCTACATTCCCGTCCAAAGTCCGACGACGACCATCGAAGACATTCATCCGCTTCCATCTGAAAAAAAAATGATGTGAGCCACTCTCTCAAAAAGAAACACACATCTGCTTCTCCAAAAAAAACTCACTTGGGAAACACCGACCACCGCTTGTATATCCAAAATCACACCTTCTGCATCTTCAACCGCCGCGTCTCGAAATCGTCTCGCCATCTCAAACCCATCACGACCCTGCTCAATCAAATGCGTATAATTCGAAAAGCTATTCCAGTCAGACTCGTAGTAGTATCGTTCAGTAAGAACCAAGACAAGAGAACGGGAGACAGCCGCCGTCGTCAAAACAGATACCGGGAATCTCATCACATCGGCTTCTGTAATTTCAGCTAACCATGAGCATTCACAATTGTCGCAAAAATCTGTGGGACTCGCTAGAAAGGTAGGTGAACAAGTATCGCCATGTCTCTTTTTTCACTTGATTCCAACCACCAGCAAACCCGAAAAGCTCGCGAAGAGATGGAAGTGCAATCCAAAGTTGATCGAGGATTGGCTGAGGAGTTATACCAAGTTCGTACGAGAAAGTATCAAGCATAGTGTGTTGAGCATACTGAAATCAAACATTGAGATATGATTCACGTGTGTGAACGTGAAGGTACTTCAAGGGCCTCATAGTCCATGTTATGCGGTGATATATCCAGGTATTCTATCGCCTCGATGGGAACCAGGGGGAAGAGAAAATCTCTGTGAAACTATTAAAGAAATCAATAAGATTCATGTCGAGAGTCATCCAAGCGTGCCTTCACGCTAATCGCAAGAGAAGCCAAGGTGATGTCCCAGATACCAGAGCTGGGATACAGGGGTAAATGTGTAGTCTCAATTTTCTGTGGTCGATTTAATCCGAGGAGCCAATGATAACGAAGAAACAACAATGCCGCGTGAAATCGAGTTTCAGGAGACGTTGTCAGCTGGTTGATCAGATTTTGCTTAGACCTGTTAAATCGAGAGTAACGACTGCGGGAATCAAGAGAGACTACTGAAGAAGTCGAGGAAAAAGAACTTTCGGTGTCATCTTCTGGAAGAAACTAGTTCATATAAGCGGAAGAGGTGAGATTCTTTTCTTAGTTCTCAAGGTAAATCATACATGAAAGAGCCAGTTTAGATGTTTTTCTCGAGTCGTATCGTCAAGTCCCATAAATGATTCCCAGTCAGATTTAGCCCGAGGAAGAGGAGAGAGGGTATTGTCTGTACGTTTCATTCTCGAGTAATCATGATCGATTGTCCTGCCTTCGCGCTCCTTGTACTTTCCAATCCTGATCTTGGCAGTAACCTCTGCGCTCAAGGGGAAATGTGGTACGGCAGCAACAACCGGTGACAGAACTGGCATACATGAAAGGTCATCACCTGCTCGCGTGGAAGGGGAAGGATTGCAAGGCGTGGCGGGCTCAGTAGGTACCAAATTCTCATCATCGTCCAAAGAATCAGACTACTGGATGTCAGCGTATAGTAAAACTGAGTTGGCCACGAAGGAGATCTCGCCTCAGCCACTGCTCTGAGCGATTGAGCTTTCCTCAAACTGGCTGAGGGAAGAACTGGGTTCAAAGGCAGGGAATACCTGCTCTTTTGGCTGCATATCATTGAAGTCAATGCGCATATAATTAATTATCTGTAAGAATCCAAAGACACACGAGATAACAAGATGCATATCGGTTTTGATAGGAGAGGCCAGAAGAGATTCCGTCTTTCTGATGGTCATGCATTGGAAGCTGGTTCGAATCATCGTCCTCTCGGCCAAGTATTGGAGCCTGGCACCAAAATGGCAAAGGCTTTGTGACCGGCGATAGGAAGAAATGCGAAAAGACCTGTTAGTCCCTTTTCGCAGATTGTTCGATCCTCCTCGCCTATGCAAGACCGACAGTTGAGCGTGCAATTGATGCAGACCAGCACTCTCCTTTTGGGATATCATATCAGGCTGTTCTTTGGCTATCGACAGTGGCAGAGGTGTCGTGGGTGAAAGGTGCTGGGAAGACGTCGAAGGCACCCGGAAGCCAGGACTTGAACAGAGAGGATCTGGACTGCTACGATCCAACTCCATACTCTTGTCTCAATGTTCAGGTCTGAGTGTGAGATTACGCATATAGACGACGAAGGCAAACACCGGGACTTTCCGAGTCACGTCGCAGAGGATTGTTCAATTAATCTAGATTAATTCCTGAGCAATTCTGAGGTAATTAACTATGATGATGAGGTTGCCGAATGCAGTGATAGATGGCATACTACACAAGCTGAAATCAGCGGTAAAGATCCACAAACTTTTCTTCTGGTGGTAAACATAGTTCTGGATGATGCTGGATGATGTCAAGGCACTCAATGACATCTGGTTTCGTTTTCATGGAGATGAATCAAATTTGCCACTTCAAAGGACAGACGATATGCTCAGAATTGAATCCCTACTTGCTAGATTCAAACTGTCTTTTCATAAAAGGACAAATAAATCATCCTAGTCATATTCCAATCGATAAATTTAGGAACGCGAGCATGAATTCACGCCTACTTTACTCCCTCAATCAAACCATATTCTCCTTATCCATCTCCTTCTCCTTGTCACCCTGCACTATACGGCCTCAGTTAACGTTGCTTAAGCCCTCCGCGTCTTAGCACTACCTTGCTTGTTGCAGAATAAAAAGGCCTCAGTAGCCGGAAGACTCATGAACTGGAGCAACTGATGCCTCGTAAAGGTTAGACACTTGAAATTCCACTGGGGAGGTGGAAAAAATCTGAATCAAAAAAATCGATCAGGTGTGAATTAAAATTACATAAGCCGAGCAACACAAAGCAACACAGGATGACTATTTTTGTGGTTTCCCACAAACTACGATAAGCATCAAGCCTTCGCACATAAGGTGAACATACGTTGTGCAACTGTCACAAGATTCAGTGAATGACAAGTCTTATGATCATGCTTCCGAGGACCTAATTGAAACTCGTTGCCTAATGGAAGTCATCAAACACATGTGATGCAAATGCTATTACTGGTGCCAGAATCTTGTCTCTTTTCCACCAGGCAATGAGATTGTATGACATTGTTTCCATTACACGTGGCAGGATGATAACTCATATAAGGATGTCGATCTTCAGAAGATGTCCCGTGTAAATCATACCCTGTTGGAATACTTCGTGCTGTGTGTGTTCCCTGTCCTCTCTGTTATTGTTCAAAAACAATGTTCAGATGTTTGGCAAGATCACGGGTCTGGGCGCTCCCAAAGATATCTAAACCCACACCTCGGATATATCCCGTTTTAATTTCGCCTCCATGGCATACTATTACCAACACTACTTTGCACACGATTAGTTCCTCCAGTTCCAACATTCCTGTACAGCAGATACAAAGACAAAGGAATGCTGACAGAAAGTCAAGGGCAGCCTGCTCAGGGAGTGCGGGTGTGTTTGTACTTGTTCTTATTTCAGGTCTCGCCGGGTTTGGTTTGGCGCATTCAGACTTTTTCAATCTGAAAGTACATTCCCGGGAAAAAAATCTTGGCTATGGATCTCCAGAAGACTTCAAAAAGGCGATTAAAGAGTTACAAGAGTTATTTGGGCCTGAGGAAGATTCACCAGGAGAACTCGTTACAACAAACCCAGACGTATTATATAATCATGGTTACTCACCACTGATTCATCATGAAGGTGAGCCATACCCGTCCTGGAATCGTTGTCCGTGTTTATCGATTGTCAGGGGTGGCTCATACTGTTGTTGTCTTTCCTCGATCGACTGAGGATGTAACAAAAATTGTCAAAATTGCCATCAGGTATAGGATGCCGATCATCCCTTATTCAGGTGCAACAAGTCTAGAAGGTCAGACTTTCGGTGTAAGCCGACGTAACCAGTTCTTCATTATACCTCTCGAAGAAAACTGACAATATTGAACCAACAGTGTCCAGTTGGAGGCATATGTATTGATATATCAAACATGAACAAGATTCTGGAGATTCATGGTACCCAGTTCTTCAGTCTCCTTCAATGGTTCGATATGACGTCGCATACAGAGGCGGACTCCGATCTGGTGTGCCAGCCTGGCATGAGGTGGCTTGATATCAACGAAGCCCTGCAAGACCAAGGTTTGTGTTCCGTCGAGGCACATACTCTGTCATCATGTTCAATTAATGTCAGGGATTCCGTTGTTTTTCCCTGTGCGTACATTGATCCCTTCATCTCTTTGAGCCAATCTGACCTGTTCTGCTATTAAATATGCTTGAAGCTTGATCCTGCGCCGGAGGCCACAATTGGTGGAATGTTAAGTACAGGCTGCTCTGGTAGTATGTTCAATTCATCATGAGCAGCGGTGGCGCCCTCACTTCCCGTAGCTAATGCTGTGCGCTATGGTACTGCGAAAGCTGAATGGTTTCTCAATGCTGCAAGTCTTCAAATTCAACTATCATCACGTCAATTTGATCTCAGCATATAGACCGTTGTACTTCCCTCTGGAGAAGTGATCAAGACTCGCCGACGTTCGCGAAAGTCGTCAGCTGGTTTTGACACTACAAAATTATTTATAGGTGCCGAAGGAACTTTGGGAATAGTGACCGAAGGTCAGGAGCATCATAGTGACCATCGCGTTCCTGAGCTCTACACCTTTGATCAGTTACGATTCGTCTGGCACCTGTCTTACCGACGACTGTGGCGTCTGTCAATTTTCCGAACGTAAAGAAGGCGGCAGAGGCCGTTGTTGAGGTTCTGAATCAAGGCGTCGGAATCCGTATGTTATTTCTCTTCTTGTTACCCTATACCACCTATCTTTTCCCAAGAATGCGTCGAGCTCCTCGACGACAAATTCATGGCCGCTCTGAACGATCACAGCATGACCACCAAGAAGCGTAAATATGCCGTTAAAGATACTCTTTTCTTCAAGTTCCAAGGGCCTACTCAATCTTCGCTCCAAGAAACTGCAGCTATTGTAAAGAAAACTGTAGAGAAATACGATGGGCGCAACTTCAGCCTCGCGCGTACCAAAGAAGAAGCTGATGACATGTGGAGCGATCGAAAAAATCCCGGTCTCGCCGTCCTGCCAGGATCAAAAGCCTGGCCAACAGACGTCTGTGTCCCTGTCTCTAAGCTTCCCCAGTTGGTCCTAGAGACGAAACAAGACTTATCCGATGCTGGACTTCTTTCTACAATTCTTGGACACGTGGGCGATGGGAATTTCCATGCTGTGATCTTGATAAGGGATGGAGAGGAGACAGAAAAAGTTAGACAAGCGGTGCACAGGATGGTGAAAACGCGCCATTGCATTGGATGGGACGTGCACTGGGGAGCATGGTGTAGGTGTTGGAAAGAAAGAATATCTGGTGGAAGAACTTGGGGAAGGGACGGTTGAGCTGATGAGGACTGTAAAACGAGCAATTGATCCACTCGGTTTGTTCAACCCCGGGAAGGTATGAACATCCCTTGCTGATAGCCAAGAGTTTGAATTTTGACGAGCATTGTTGCGTGTAGTTATATCCCGATTCTAAACCATCGACATGAAACCAGGGGGCTTCTCATCCGAATCATCTTATTGTCGACTCGAATCCATACAACATGATCAATGAGCAGTAATCTTTCGATCTGCTTTTCTAGGTGAGTTTTGGATGAACGAGGGCTCCCAGATATTTGTTACGTGTCAAAACATTGACATCACCATCCTATGACTTAGTGTACAATATTTTGAGATGATATGGCAGCCAAAAGTAGTTTTACCATGACCAGGCCCCTTATGTTAGAATTCTTATTTTTTTTGAGAAACAAAATAAAAACTATCCAAGGCCTTCACGTTTAATATGTTGTTTTCTGGCCTCTTCCTGCATCGGTGCTCTCACTTCTTTTTAGGTCCCAGAATGGTCTATGTCAAGATGCTAGGTATGAATTTCAAATTAGGAGGACTCCTGGACTCTCCTAGGTGTTTGACACTCCATTGGATGCAAACTAGCACTATTTCCTGAATCACGTTAGGAGTCTCCTTATGCATCCCAACTCCGTATTAGCCCGTGCTCATGCTCACTGCTAACGTCTTGTTCAGGCTTTCTGGATCTGAAAAAAATCTCTGATTCCTCTAGCCGAAGAATAGCTGAACTAAGGCCATGCAGATCGGACGTACTTCGTTTCATGTTCAAACCAGATGACTACACAGTCAAACGCTCCAAACACTTGTAATAAATCAAAAAACCTACTTAAAAGAACAAGATGTATTACGAGACTAAATTCTGTATATGTAACTATGGGATCCTCTACACATACGTAACTACTGTTACATCGGTGATCGGGCTTGAACACAGGTCGTTTCCTCTCTCGCGGCCGTGACTTCCCTTTTCCATTCTATACCATACACACCTTCAATCCGTAATTCGAGAATTAATTACTTGATGCTCTTATTGTACATTTCGCAAGGTTAGGATCATGTTTGGGCGGTATTTCGAAAAGGGAATCAGATCTCCTAGGACAATAGAATGAGTTTGCAGAACTAGTTATGAGTCTCAAGTAAGAAGCAAGTAAGAAGCACACACTCTACCATAGAATTTCACACGTACAGCTCACGAGGCACGGATGTGTTTCCATCGCGAGTAGAATTAAAAAGTAGTCCCAGTTCATGAACTGACGTTAGATTGATTCAAAGGACGGAATTGGTAGTTCTCTCATGAAATCTAGTGACTAGGCGCGTCACAGATATACCGAAAATTCATGGGAGAGATTTCGGCATATTCCGTCCGATGCCGTCTATCACTATTTTCACTCTCTAGGGTCAACAAGTATGCAGAGACCAATTGTCTTCATGGACATACAGATCGGTGAAACTCCGGCCGGCAGAATCAAGTTCGAGCTCTTCAGTGACATCGTACCCAAGTACGCCTGTATTTCTCTGTCTCACCGCGCCATTAACCCGTTGTTTCAGGACCGCCGAGAACTTTCGCCAACTCTGTACAGGAGAATACAGGTGCGTACGTACGTTTTATTTAGATTGCTGTTGACCTCAAGGTGTACCGTCAAGAGTCAATTCGAGACCACAAGGCTATAAGAATGCGACGTTCCATAGGTATAGTTTTTTCCGTTTCTTCTGAGAGTAAGAGGATAATGTATGTCGTAGAGTGTATGTATATCCTTGCATCTGGAGATATCAAGAAGGCTGATAGGTCATTCCACCATCAGCGTCCCTAATTTCATGTGTCAAGGTATTGAACACGTCCTTTCACTCCAAATCGGATCACCGTCTCAACTAGGTCTCGTCAAGGCGGCGACTTTATGAAAGGGGACGGAACAGGATCTTTTTCGATATATGGGGATAGATTCCCCGTATGTTCGTTTCGCATATGATTCCCTTGGTGTTTTCCTGACTCTGCTACCAGGATGAGAATTTCAACGAGAAGCATGTTGGTCCAGGACTTTTGTCAATGGTGAGCACAGGCGTTTTTCTACCTTATCATATGGCGCTTATCCCATTCCAACCCTAGGCTAACTCAGGACCAAATTCAAATGGTTGCCAGGTAAGCCTGGAATATTGCCAGAATGCCTGTCTCTCCTATCCACTATCCCGCAGTTCTTCATCACAACCGCGAAGTGCGATTTTCTCGACGGGAAGCACGTAGTATTTGGAAGGGTTTTAGAAGGAATGTTGACTCTAAGGAAGATCGAGAACGTGCCAACAGGTCCGAACAATCGACCCAAACTTGTAGTCAAGATTACAGGTGGGTTGCTCAGCCTCTCGGCTCGTTCTCCCTGCTGACATCATTTGCAAATACCGCAGAATGTGGTGAAATGTAACTTATTCATATAATCGACGACACTCTTTTACATTGGTCTTACACCTACATCTCCTACCGAACGACAGTTCCAAGACATAACCTATCTTGTACAACATATCTTGCAAACATACAGCGATGATTCAAACTCCAGACATTTCAACATACGTAGCCGAGAACGGCACTTGAGATAAATACAATCAGACTTCTTTCACGTATTGGCAATCCACTATGCTGGACACAGGGCACAGGGTCAGTAAACTCTTAGCGAACCATTTGACTGGCAGGAACGCCCTTCGGAACGGGAGCATGAGGGACAGGGGCATGAGGGATCTTCACTTTGAGACCTGTGTTTAAATGCGTTAGCTGACCAAGTCTGCCTGACAACGATAACAGGTTTCATGTACCAAGCTCTTCAGCGATCAGGTCCGCGCCCTTCTCTCCAACAAGGAGAGCAGAAGAGTACGTGTTCGTGCCCAAGTTATCCTATCAACAATGAATTAGCTGGCGCAATCAAAGGGTGAGGTGTCATCAGCGCACAGGACAAATGCTCAAGTCAACACATTTCAAGTTCTGGGTTCCGTAGACATTGAGTCGGGCATCAACAACACCCCCTTTCTCCTTTGGTTTCATAGCTATACGATGAGACGTGTTTAGACCCTCGACAAATGCTCTCAAGTAACCAAAACACCAACGTACCACAAGTACCGAGACTGTGCCATGTGGTCTCAACGTGATCTATACCCCGACATCAGTCAATTTATATTGTCTCTCTCTGAGTAGCGGTTACCAGAGATCCAATTATCAATGGCCTCGTCATCCTCAGCAGAGTACTTGATATTGTCATGCATTTTCTGAGCATTGTACTCTTCTCCTGGCTTGTGCCAAGTGCCCATATGCAAACCGACAGTAAAACCTTCGGGAAGAATGCTTTTAGCAGTCTTCAGATCAACATCATGGCAAGCAGCAGGCGAGTCTGGGTGGAAGTGCGGATGATGAGAAGTCAATTCACCACGGAAGGCTGTAAAATGAGGCATGCATCATCAGCAAAAAAAGAGAACAAACATCCATCAGTCTCTTTTTGTCACATACCATCCATCCGCCTGGCGACTTCACGAGTCACCTTGTAACTCCACCTGATAGGGGCGAAATCGGCTTTATGGTTCATGAAACCGGAGTCAAAGAAGGGCTCTTGGTACGGGGATTTGGACGAAATATGGATCTTGCCGCGACTGGCTGGATATTCGAGATACTGGAACCTGTATGATCAAAGCCCCAGTAAGCCCAGATCAAACAAGTTCCCCGACAAAAATTTAATCACATCGCATCGCGTCAGCGTCCATCATCTGGCTGCAATAATTGGCGACGCACATCGTGATATACTTTCCAGGCGGTAACATTGTATGATCCGCATAAGCACCTGACACGATCGAGCCGAACATGACTGGCTTGTCAGGTTTATTCTTGAAGTACTCATTGAAGAATTTATTGAATTCTGGTCCCATTTCTTTCAGTTCTTCTTCAGTGGGACGGATCTTGAACCCTGCATCGATAAAGTTGGAGGAGAGACGTGCTTTCTCGGGTGATATTTCCCATTCTTGGAAGAGCTAGTGTGAGAGAAGATATTCATGAAATAATGAGAAAGAGGATAAAATAAGATAGATCGCGCAAATTATCACCTCATTTCGGACTTCAGGAACTCCACGCAGGAAATCATCTGCAGTCGTCGATTCGTTTGAGACGCGATAGACTGTATTCAAGGAGGGGAGAGAGAAGACATATCAATCACCCAAGAAAAAAAAAGGCAACAGAATGCACTGACTGGAAAGCGTGGTATAATGGTCCTGATATTCTTCACCCACACCAGGTAAGTCACTGACGACCTTGATACCCAGTTTTTCCAGCATGCTTCGATTACCCACCCCACTCCTCTCCAGGATTTGTGGCGTTCCTAACGTTCCGGAACTCAGAACGACCATTTTCCGCGCTTTCACGACGGTTTCTATCAATTTACTTCCATGGGCGCGGTTGCGCGTAGGAACGTAGGCGACACCAACGGCTTTATCACCTTCGAAAATCACACGGTTAACACGCGCGTTAGTGCGGAGGTATAGGTTGGTCTGAACGTCCATCACACTGTGGACGTAGGCGGTTGCGGCATCGGACCGACGACCGGTGTGTCGGTTGATGTATTTGGCCCAGAGTTCAGATGCATGAGAAGTTTGAAGGTCCTGGATATCATCTGACGGGAAAAAAAATAACGTTTGCAAGTCTGTGGAATCAAAAAGGAAAAAAAAACATACCACTAAAAGGAATACCAAGAGAGTCGGAGGCGCGCAAGAAATCATGTGCGAGAGCAGTGGTCGTTCCACCGTTGGATATAGCAATAGGACCACTGTAACCGTGAGTATCATTGTTCACTGGTTTCTGGTAATTCTCAAGCTGATGGCGTAGGAAGAGATGAATTACATGAGTCTCTTTTCCTTTTTTTTCCGGAGGGAGGGTGGATGACTTACACGTTTCATGAGTGGAATCAGATCTATATTTTAATTCAAAATTTAGATTACCGAGAGAAGCGTCAAAAGTGGACTAACCTTTTGCTGTCCACCCAGGCTGCTTGAAATCATCTATTAATCACAATGGGTGAGTGCTATTTCCAGGTTAAAAAAAAGTTATCTTACCCCAGTCGGATGCAGACGCCTGATTTCGTTCACTTGAAATCAACGAACGAATATCCTTTCAAGAAAAAAAACTAACCCTCGTGTACATCTGAAAATTGATACTATCGTTCTCGATTAAATCAAGTCCATCGCAAAAAAATATACAGAGCAACTCACCTACTCCCACCTCCAAGAATGTTCGCACACCTAAAAAAAAATCATATTTCAAGTTTGCGCTTGCACAAAAAACGACATAGACGTACGGAACAATAGAGCGTCTACCGCGAAGAAAAGGTGATTTCTCAGTATCGGTATAAAACGTGGCTTTATTATTGCTTTCAAACGCCCCGCATCAGTATCAGTATCACACAGGGAGAGAAAAGCGCATCACGCACATTCCATCCTTTTGCATGTTCTTCACAAAAATACCAGGTCTATAAACCCAAGGATCGTCTCGATTATTCTCTCCACCTGTCTCCTATGAGCGTGTGTTTTTTTGTAAAAAAACAAGAATCAAATACCTTCGATGAGCATCACTTTTAGATTAGGATCAGCGTAGGCGAGACGGCCTGCGGTGACACATCCTTTCCGCCGTCAAAGTCAATGTAAAAAACAAGCAGGTAAGCAAACGGTGAAAATGAAAGAAAATAAAATAAGGTTGAGAGAAAATACCAGCAGGACCACCTCCACACACGATCACATCGACTTCTTCAGGATGACCCATAACGTTATTCGCACAATCGACGCTTCAACAAAAAAGCAAAAGATAAGTAATCAATTAAGCGACAGAGCAAGCGAGTGAGGGAGTTGAGTGGTAGGTTCAATCTCCTTCCCTCTCTCTCACACATACAGAGAGAGATTTATATCAAGAAAGAAAGAAGCGACATCTAGACATCTTTACGAGTCTGCTTTTTTCTTTCTTTGGGAACGGGAACCTGATTCTAGGGAAAAAACACAGAGGCTATGCGTGTGCGTGTGTGTGTGGCGCATTCTTCTTGCTTGGCCCAAGAACACACACCCACACCCACACCCACATTTAATCAAGGTGTCTCATCATTCATCCTTCCAGAGAATAGTGTAAGGGTAAGGGTAAGGTATTGGAAAAAAGCATCATGAGAGTCTAACAAACAAAAAAAGACGAAAGAAGAAAAAAAAACTCCACTAAACTCTTGCAAACGGACGATGAATCGGACCTATCACCAAAGGACATCTTTCCTTTACTACCACACACACCCCAGCTGACCTTCTTCTCTTTCTCTTCTCTCTCAGGTGGTGTGTGTGAAAACGTCCATATTGAGCAACCAAATCCACACCCCTCTCCCACACTGCTCTCCAAAAGAAGAAGAATCATCTCAATAAGAAAAAACAAAAGAAGAAAGAAAGAGAGAGCCCTTTCCAAACCGCCTCAACGTTGATTGCATCCTGACATTGTATCATCATCACAGTTACACACACACACACGCTATATTCTTTGTTCTTTCTCGATGACTTCCCCATATAGGTTTCGAACGCACGCAAGAAAGACATACATACATATATATCAATGACTATGAGTGTCTCCATTGAGCATGACAAGTATCTGACATCTGTAGCAATGACAATTCAAGTCATAACATAATGGGAGCCATGAATAAATATGGACGACTGATAGAATGAAGGAGGGAAAGTTCACAAGGAATATAGAGACCACGGACCGTGTTCTTTCCCTTCCCTTCTTCTCTCAAAAATCCTAAAATCATATCTCACCCCATAATAACTACCCTTCCCTCCCCTCTCTTAGCCCCACCCGTCAACTCCTCTATAAACAAAAAACCACACACAAACGGCAGGTATCCAACAACAGATCGACCCAAATTCAAATTCACACCATCAACCATATCTGACAATAGATGGGAAACTAATAAATCAAATTGTCCACTACCACCATATCCAAAAAACAAAACACAATCGACCCAAATTCAAATTCAAATTCACATCCCACACTCATCACACATCCCACACCACATCACAACCGCCCACACCATCACACACCCATCACACCCATCACCATCACCCATACCCCCAAAATATCACACCCAACACATCCCTCCACCCTCTTCTCATCACAAACCTATACTCTCCCGCATACTCCTCCACCAACCACGTCACATACCGCACGTCCAATCCACTCAACGGTCCCAACTCGAACGCTGCCATATCCCTCGGTGTCATCTGCAGTGTCGACATCGGCATCGGCGGGGTTGGCGTTGGTGTTGGTGTTGGCGTTGGCGTTGGTGTCGGTCGCTCTTCCTCGTCCTCGTCTCCAAAACTCCGTTGTGGTTTGCATGTGAACCTGTCAAAGAGGGAGGAGAAGGGAGAGGGGGAAGTAAAGACGCGAGTACAGAAAGATGGAACGACGCATGTACATGAAACGTCTGTAATAGCGCTATCGTCGTCGTCACTTGTCCATCCCGATGCTGATGAGCATGCTGCTGCTGCTGCTGCTGCTGATGCTGAGCATGATGATGATGATGATGATGGACATCATCATCCCGCAACACCACAGGAGACGCTTGCCTCGATCGACTCCTAGACGTCGCTCGAGAAGTCGACGACGACGAACTAAGCCGATAATGACGACAATCAACACCATTCCTCCTCCTCCTCCTTCTTCTCCTCCTTCCAGAGAGAGAAGCGCTCCCATCCACTTGCGGTCCACCTTCAATACCCATTCCCACATTCCGAACATAAGACCCCGTCATCGTCAGAGTATCATCCTCCTCCTCCTCCTCATCCCCATCTCCATCTCCATCTCCATCTTCATCTCCTTCCAACCGAATCGCACCCCAATTCTCCGATCCCTTCACACTCGAATACGACTGCAGAGAATGACCGCGCCACGTGCCCACCCACAGCCCAGCACATATAATACACACATCTTCATACACGCGCCAAGCGTCCGTCCATGTAGATACAAATTTCGATTTAATAAACGGGGAAAAAGCGTCTGATGCAGGAGAGGAGGAAGGACCACAGTGCGATGGGTCCGCGTCGAGTTGTAATATACGCTCGATCTCGTTCCACTTGTGTCAAGGATGAGGTCAGAATGGAAGAACAAAGAACAAGAACTCACTAGTTTAACGTCACTCCAGGCGAATCTGATCGTAGAAAGACGGTGGGTGGATGTTTTGGTGTGTGATACGGGTTTGGAAGCGTAAAAGGTGGGTCTAGTAGCTTTATGCGGTGTCGACGTAGTAAGGTCAATGAGCAAATCATAATAAGACGGTTTTTCAAGAAAAAGAGCATCCGTCGTACAGGCGATCCAACCACGGGTCGATTGTGATTCCAAATGTAAGCGATCGAGGTCAGACAAGGTGACCATTCCCAATACACAAATGGGGTCTCTGTTGCGGGCCTTGATTCTGCTAGGGTCGGGAGCAGTCTGGACTTGGTAGCACATGTCGGCGGCTGCTTGGCAGAGGATACAGGCGACCTCGACGGGAGGCAGGGTATAGATGAGGATGCGCTGTCTTCCGAGGACGTGTTTGAATAGAGTCAGAGAAGAGGGGCCGATGATGCGCAATAAATGAGGGAGATGGATAGTCGGAACGTTGAGGATATCTGCCCTATCCTGAATAATCATAAGTATGAGAAAAAGAAGCAGAGGACGGACAACGTCCAACTCATCTGACCATCCATTCCAGTCTCCAGCACCACCAAGGTCAGACCTCGTAATTTTCCTCGCAGCAAAAAAAGCCTCTGCAGGGTCCCAATCACGGCCCGTAGGCTGAAGCTGTGCAGCGGACTCGATGGACTGAGCGAGGTGCTTGAGGGCAGGGACATGGCGCCACGGACGGGGTCTCTTGGACTTTGCGAGGAGAATGCCGAGAGAGCTGAGTCTGAAGCCTCTGTGGCCCTGTTCTGTTGATTTTCGTCTGCGAAAGACACAGACGCCGTGTTGGCCGTCTTTTGTAAAGTAGCTGGAAGAGAATTGGGAGGACGACAAAAGCAAAGAAGGAGGAGCGCACATGACGTCTTGGTCGACGAGGTGAAGACCACTCGGAAGAGCGCTGAACTCGAGATGGTCAAGACTGAGGTCTGTTTTTTTGTGAGTGAGTGACTGCGAGAGAGACAGACAGCGCACCGTCACTGGCTTTGAGAGACCAGTCGAGGATGTTTCCCTCTGTGGGATGGAACGACGCATGGAATATAGCAACTACCAATACTCTGTCAGTAACAATCTCTCCGATTTCAAGGAGGACATGCCGAGATCGCGAGGGTGATGCGACATCCTACGTGCAATGTCACCCTGTCACACCATGGCTATCAATATCACCGACCTCGACATCTCACAGCTCGCAGACGTCAAGAAACAGCTCGACGATGTCTGTCTCCCTCTAATATTGTTGATTATCTGACTCTCTCTATCTACAGGAACTCGCTCATCTCTCCTCCTCTTTCACCCAACTCAGGCAGGCTCAGGCAAAGTTTAAATCCTGCATTCACAACATCCGCCACATCACACCCGAAAACAAGCGTACTTTCTTCTCATTTTTTCAATTCCAACTACTCATCTTTCGACAGATAAAACTATCCTAGTTCCACTCACAAACTCGCTCTACGTCCCAGGCCATCTCTCAGATCCAGACCATGTCATCGTCGACGTCGGTACCGGCTACCTTGTCAAAAAGGTTTTCCCTTCCCTTCCCTTGCTTGCTTGCTGGCTTCTCATGCCCCCCCACAGACACGTCCACAAGCCGTCACCTACTACAACGAAAAAGTCGACTATCTCGAATCAAACCTCTCCTCTCTCGAAGACCTCATCACAAAAAAGCGCGACAATCAAAACTACGTCGTCTCCCTCCTCCAGGCAAAAATACAGGCTCAAGTCGAAGCAAAGTAGAGCATGTCATGTATACTACAAAATTAAAAAAAAACTAGTCCATCACACCCATCTCGCGTCCCACCACTCGTAAACAATCTTTTGCAAGTCGCCTCGCATCATCCATCTCAACTCTCACCCCACCATCACCACCACCACCACCACCATCATCATCATCATCACTCCCAACCACTCCCCAAGCACTCGGCAACCGCCTCGGTATCGCCACAATCTCACACAACCATCCATAAAAATAAAACAACATCCCCACAGACGATCGTTTCACCACATCCGACAAAATCTCTCCAGGCTCTCCTCCACTATCAACACCTAATCACACCATCATTAACTTTTTTTTTCACTGGGTATGAGAGACGCACCCGGTTGCTCATTCACATACTTGCTCGGATCATTCGATAAAGCCGCCCACAACGTCCCTGGCCATACACGCATGCTTTTTAATTTCTTGAGCACATATAACAATTCGTTTTCTCGCGCTCTTTGAATATATGAATTTTCATAAAAAATTTCATAGAATATAAGAATTGAAATTTTCATAAAAAATATCATAAAAATAACTCACCTAGAATATAAGAATTCAAATTTTCATAAAAATTTCATAAAAACTCACCTAGAATATAATTCATAAAAATGAATAAAATATCATAAAAATAACTCACCTAGAATACAAAATTTCAAACAATTCATTCAAAATAAAAATATAAACTCACCTAGAACAAGTTCAAATAAACAATCCGTTCAAATTTCATAAATAATGATATTCAAAACTCACCTAGAATACAAGAATTCAAATTTCATAAATAACCATTCAGAAGAAATAAACTCACCTAAACACGAGTTTAAATTTCATAAAAAAAACCATCAAAAACCAAAACCATTCAAAAACCAAAAATCAACTCACCTCGAAAACGGTAATCGACCACGCACACTTTCATCCACCACATACCCTTCCAACACCATCCCACACCGACTCACCAACTCTGGCAAACTCAACACCGCAAGTCGCTTGTCACCGTCATCACCCTCTCTCCTCGAACAGATCAAAAATAAAAGATCAAAACACCAATATGAAAACCTTTCTCGAGGCATAACACGTCCTACTTCTGTACTCGCCCATCGAGGAATAACCCCTCCTACTTCTGTACTCGCCTCACCCTCCCGAGGCACTACACGTCCCACTTCTGTACTCGCCCACCTCACCTCATCATCATCCGCAACACCAACAACACAACTCCCTCTACACAAAATCCGCGCCATCTCCGAAACCAACGCATCAGGAACACCCACCGCCCCAATACACGGCACCACATGCTTCCTCAGCGCCTCCAACAGCGCAAAATCAAACTCTTCTTCTTCCGCCTGAACATCCAATGGAAACGTCAGAGCAGCAGAACTACAAGAGATAAGTAAAGTAAACAAAAGGCAATCAGAGACCTTACCAATCAGCTAAAATCGCACCCTTGAAACAATCTAAAACGCAGCGCCATATCCTCGCAAGTCGATCATCCGTCATCACTAAAAAGAGGCTTTATCAATCATTCCAACCTGACAACAAAAACAAACCTCGATCCATTTGTTTCAAATTAGGAACCGCTAGAGCAACACACTCCAAAAAACATCGCGTCGCCGTCTTCCACAACGGTAAATCCTTTCTCGACTTGGACGACACCGGACACTCATACTTCATTTTCATAGGAATCGCATATGCCTGCCGCACATGTGAGTCATCCCATCTCCAAAAAAACGAAATACACGCACCCCAAAAACAGCCTCCAACGTCCCATCCACATAAATCTCCGGACAACACTGATGAAACCGCATCAACAACTCCACCAACATCGGCATCGTCTTTTTGGAAATACCAATATACGTCACTCGTTTCTGCATCACGCTCTTCTTTTCCTTGACGTCAAAGGCAGCTATAAAAGGTAGCGTCGCATACTCTGAAAGATCTCTCATCACCAGCGACGCGGATCCAGCAACAGAAAGATCAATACTCGACAACGTTTCCAAAACAACCGACTGCAATAAAGTAGGTCAATAATAAGAAAAAAGGACCAAAGAGCCTCACCTGAACAGGCGTGAGATTGTCGATATCAGGTCTATAGTCCACAGAACCCGCATATGTCAATACACCTTTGTTTTTATTAAGGAGAGAAATCATTTCTCGGACAAAAAAAATTCCAAACCTTTCACAATCGCCGCCAATCTAGTCAACTGTTCAAGCCCCCATTCCTTTCCCATCAATCCCCGACTCGTCCTTCTCATGCTCTGAATCAAATCCACAAACGCCACTAAACTCTCCTGCGTAAACGCTCTCCCTCTCACCACCACCACCCCACTGGCAGGCTGGTTCGTGATAATACAATCACCTATCACAACAACCGCTTCCCAACTTCTTCTCAACATCTCTTGCACTTTTTCAACCTTCTTTTTCTTCACCTCATTCTTCACCATCACCGCTTTGATCCCCTTTTCCAACGATCTCAGCGCAGGCGCACTCACAACCCGATGATCATGCAACACCACATTCTCAACATGTCCAACAAACTTATCCCATGCTTCAACGAACGAGTCAAGCTCAATCACAGCGCTCTCCAAGAAATCCTGAAAAATCGAGCCCAACGAAGTCAGCGCTAGAATTTGAGACTCGTTCCACGCCTTTTCAGATCCACTTGAATCTCCTTCTCCCCCTCCTTCTTCCTCCTCTACCTCCTCTGCATCATCATCATCATCACCAAGTTCAATTCGGTGTCTCTTGATCTCCTCTGTAAGGGACTCCAACAGCGGAAACGAAACCTTCCAAACACATTCATCCCACGTCTCCAAGCTCAACGTCGACCCATACAACTGGATCGTCCTAAACAGCGTCTGTATCGCACCATCACGAACCTCCGGCCTCGGATCCATCCCAAGTTTCAAAAGCTCAAACAACAAAAACATCCACAGCTCACTATACTCAGGCTCCAGCTCAACATCCTTCCTCTTCGCTTGTATAGCATCCGAAACGCTCCACAAAAGACTCGTCGCAGCCGTAAGCGCAATATTCGTGTCCGCCTGTCTCCCAAATTGGCCGAGGGTACGAATGCACAGACAAAGATGCTCGGGAGACAGCGTTGAAATCGAATCACAAACGAGCGTCAGCGATTGGAATGCGATCTTCACGAGGTTGGTGTGGTTCCTTCCTCGTGGTGACATGCCCAGCACAAAAGGCTTCGATGGCGTTTCGGAAGACAGGGCCATGCCAGGAGAAATGGGATCCGCGGATGGTGAAGGAGGAGGCGGCGGTACCGGTCGACAAACGCTTTCTAATATATGGAAAATGGTCTCCCATCCCGTTACCAACGAATAGACAGAACTCTCTAATATTTGATACAACGTCTCGAGACCCATCCTTCGTAATTCAACTCCAGTACTCGAATCCGACGCAGGAGGGACAACATCAGGTACAACTTGCTGGGCGAGCACACCCAGTACGCGGTTCTGGACCTGAACTTGGACCTCACCCGTCGCCAACGACATGTTCCGAGGAATAGAAAAGAGGATCTCGTTTAACACCCGAGCCGCTTGTACTCGAATGGGCTGGGAAGCGAGAGGGAAATGGATGACAGAGAGGAGATACGTAGTAATTTTGTTCCAAGCAATGTCAGGCGATCGATATATGAGTCTGTGGATGTTGAGCATGGATATCCCACCTAATTTTGAGATACCAAAGTCCCCCATTCTCTGCGAATTGGGGAGGTGAGGTCGGCATTAGAACAATTCACGAGAGACAAACAATCTACTGACCAAAGTCCGGGGAATATGAATGCCACTGACCCTCCTTCTATTGATGGCTTCACCTTTGGTAATAGGCGAAAGCTGAGCTTTCTCTTCCAAACTCTCCTCCGACTCAAATCCAGATAGGCTTGCGGTCTGCATTCCTACCATCTCTCCACTCAACCGACACAACGCGTTCACAAAATCTTTGAATGCCGAATCCTCCAAATTCTTCGACGCATCGAACAAGCGTTGAATCCCTCCCAGCATCGAATCGGGATCAAGATCGGCCAAAAGAGGGTGACGAGAAACAGGAGGAATGCCAGATACATTTGAGCTGGATCGGGCTACAGAGTTCCCCCCACCGCTCGGAATGGGATGAAGTATCCCTTTCTTGCTCGGTGTACTCTGGTGCCCAGATCTATACGTCAAGACATAATTCGCGTTCTGCAGAACCTCTAAAACTCCGAACCAGCTCTCTCCCAAGCTCCCAGCGAGGAATAACGCAGTCGAAACGAAAACCTTCAAACAAGCTACATTGCGCTCAGAAAGACCTGGGGCCTGTATTGGCGATGTCAAGCCCACGCTGTCTGTCAGCTGTATAGTTGCAGAGCGTGGTGTTTGAGGTTCCACATAGGTTTCAAGGCTCGAAACAACGCGTGTCGGGACTGCATACTTGGCTAGACTATTGAGGAACGCGTCTCGGGGAATCACTAGCCCCAGCATTCCTGAAACATTTGTCATTGCCTGGTAACTGCCCAATACATCAGCGAAAAGCTCATCGGAGAGATTAGTGGCAACGATGAAAGAAAGGGCGGCAAGGAGGGCTGGCCAGCCACTGTCTATGATGTCGCGTACAATTAAGAGGTGTATCGTAGAATATTCATCAGGAGAAAGGGTTGCGATATCAAGAGCAGGTGGAGCACGGATAGCAGCATCTCCAGGCATTCGTGGCTTCTGAACAACAAGAGTCGTATAAAGAGGCCCAGCGAATGCAGCAAAACCTTCACACAAGGAGACTAGACACTGCAAGGCCAGCAGGTAGACGTAGGCTTCTGGGATAGGAGGCGCATCTGCTTTATCAAGTTGATCTATACTAAGAAAATTGAGCTGCATCTCATGGTTCCCGAAAGTCGAACTACACACCATTGAAGCTTCATGGCTGATCCTTGTATGCTCAGGCCTGCAGTTGAATGCATCATACCAACAACCCCTGAAACCGTTGCACTTGCCACTGTAGCAACACGCCCAGCGACACCATCCAGACTTAATGATGTCGCACTGTCATGTGGTACACCGACACCAAACATGTATTGAGACGCTCCGAGGAGCGTCGGTTTTTCTGTAATCAATCTCTTCAATGCTGTTATAAGGGAACCGAAAACGTTCGATTGTGATCTTTGTCCATCATAACACATCCAAATGTTCCTCATCAGCTCCGCATCACTGCACAACCTGCAGAAAAAATAAGGACGCGAGAATTAAGAGTCATATGTCGAACGTACCCTCGCATAATTTCCATAGCGAGGACTCTCATCCAAGAAGGTCTAGGAGGATGAGAAGACTCGGCATCCCCATCATCCGAAACAGTCTTAATCAGATGCATGAGAAAGACTTCAACTTCAGTTTTCAATTCTGGGGAGAATTGCTTGACTAAAAGAAAGATGACGCGAGTACAGCGAAGGATGAGGGGAAATAAAGGGCGATCAGAAAGTGATTTCAGGAGAAGAGGACAAAGGTGGTGTTGCAGGAGCAGGATCAATTCGTTATGCTGAAGGTCGTGATGAGGGAGAAAAACACAAGCATGTTACACTCACCTTGCGAAATACCTCGAAGTAATTCGCAAGAACGCTCTCAATCAGCTCTAGAGCAAACGTCTTGTGAAGAAACTCCAGGTGTAGGAAGTGAGGTTTTTCACCATTAGCGAGGAGGCAGAGGTCCTCGAAAACGGCAAAGGTATCATGAGCAGAAGGGCCAAGATACTTGACTGATTCATCTGGAAGATGAATTACAATGAGAAGTGCTGGATCTAAATCCTCTAGCTGATCCTCTGAGACCATTTTGTCCACCACGAACATCACTAGCTGACGTAGAGTAGCTGCAGCAGTCGATGAAACAACAGCAATACGAGACTCTTGGAGCTTGAAGCAAAGTAATAACGCCTGTTGGATACGTGAGATACTGCTCTCCAAATCCAGGCCCTAAATATATGACATACGTCCGCCAAGAGTTCCCCATGAATGTGAGGAAAATTCGGAATGAGAGAAACCAAAGTCTGCAGAATCCGAAGCTGAATGTCAACCCCTTGTGACATGGCATCACTCATGATCGAAACTATGTGGGGAACAGCAGATTGAGGAACCGCCCGCAGCGAGATCAGGCGCTGAAGTGAACCAAGTGATATTACAACGACCTTTGCATTCTTTGTAGCACATCCCATAAACACGGGTCGCAGAAGCTCTTCAGATTGTGGCCCATCTAGATTACATGAGTATCTGTTAGATGGCGCCGGATTGGACACACACCTGGTAATTCAAGGGTTTGAATGCTGAGAAATGAACTGCCAGTAGCAACACACCTGTGGCAAGGCTCGTAGACTGCTCCGGCGATGCACGCAGGATTGTTAATGACTTTTCTGCAGCCTTAAAACTCCTCAGTGACAAATTAGCGATTAGAGGCTAGAGGCCTAACCTCCCGAACGTCGGGGTGCTTTCGACGAGTTTCACTTGCAAGTGCCTACAATTGTGTAATAAAAACAAAAAAATAAAGTCAGCAGCATACCTGAAGTTCAGTCACAAGAAAGGACAGAGAACTCATGTCAATAATTTATGACCCACAGTGACGTTGAACACAGAAGTAATTATAATGTACAAACAGATACAAATATATGAGCTATAGATAATTCAATACAAGTTTACTGTTCATCTGTCAAATCATACTATCAGTAAGATTCCCAAATGAATCAGCTCGGGACAGATCAAATGACGATTATACATTAATTTTTCTCCAGCGCTATGGCCACCTCGAGTTCTTTCTTGGTCAATAGACCTTCTTGACTTTTTCCCGGCCAAATAGTCACCACTCGGGTGGTCTGGATTTCCTTTCCTTTTCTTCCCCAATATCTCTCAGACTCATAGCACCAGGTATCTGTTCCTCGGACGAGATAACCTATGTTATCTATGTATTGGCGTACTTTTCCGTCAATTTTAGGTCCCCATGATGGTAGTTCTTCGATACCATTCAGGAAAGTAGCAACTCTGTGCCTGCCAAATTCCTCCAACCACTTCATCGCAGCGGGAACATCCAGATGATGCTCGTGAATGATGGATGTGATAATGTTATGGAATGCAATTCCTCGGGAGAGCTCAACAGGATAGGAATGCATGTCCTGAGATATACAAAGACGTCTGTAAGCTTGTACGTTCTGCCACAAAGTTTCAACTTACGTTACTGATACATATAAGATCCATGGCTGCAATTGTCATAGTTTGCATGACAGGATGTGAGAGAACTTCCTCGGGAAGCTCCAACCCGAAGCTTAGAAACGAAAGTGACGCTTGAGCAGCAAACGTCTCTCGGCGGAGCTGCAGATAATCATCAACGGCACGGACTCGTTTCTTCTCCCGATCTTCAGCTTCTTGTCTCATAGACTTCATATACAGGTCAAAATCTCTGATGAAGCGACTGACACAAGCATCTTCGGACGTAGTCAGCGCAAGAGCTCTTTGCCAGAAGCTGTAAAATCATTTCAGTGGGGTGATCATATGATTCACGCAAGCACTCACCCCTGTATAAAGATACCTATTTTATCACCTCGCTTGCACTCTTTGTACGGATTGTTAAAGACGTCGATCACGATATCACGAATCCGAGTCGCAACCTCGGGCTCAGCGACGTCACAGTATTCGTCAATGGCAAAAAAAATGTTCGCAAGATCACAACCTGAACGACAGAAAGCTTTGAACCATCAATTATTTGGCTGCAAAATCAAACAAGTCGAATACCTCTGGTAGCGCGAGGAAAAGCAAGACAACCCAGGAGACCTGAAGTGATGTGAAAATCTGAATACAATAATCGATCATACCATCACTGACCAAAAAAGGCTTTGTTAAAAGACCGTTGAGCTCTCTCGCTGAAGAGATTATTATGGTTAACCCAGTTCGCGGACTCCACATCGACAGTGCCGTAGTCGGGGTGCAAGAGTCGCTCATAAGGCCAATCAGCCAAAATATCTGGCAACAAAAAAGTAATAGGCTTTGGAGTGCTATAGGCAATGTTATGGACCATGTTTGAAAAAATATAGAGGAGAGCCGAAGATGTTAAAGACTCGGGAGTGGTTTTGTCGATGAGTGCTTGTTATGTTGTCTTCAGATTTATAGTTATAATCGAGGGCCCACCATCCCCTTTTGGCTAAAATGGGCGCTGGAATAGGAACTGCCTCAAGCTATAGAACAGAACATACAGGGCAATGACCATATGATGCATTCCCGATCTTACGTTCTTAGTTATCTGAAATAGAAACGCATATAGCTACCAGGAAATTTTGTGAATCAAAAAATCGTATAGATCGGCATGTGAATCAAACCGAAGCACACGCATTTTATAAACGACTGCAATCTCAAATTCTGTGTCGATGGATTCTTTCTGGGTTTTGTCACAGTCCCAATAATTCTGAGAAAGCTCTAGAACACCAACGTCGAAGCTTCATATGAGCTACACCCTCTGTCTCTTTTCCTCTTCTTGCGCAGGTAATCTAAATATGCCATCTGAATGATGGACAATTGTATCTCTCCTAGGATCACACAGGTAATCTATATTTAGATATCGCAAGTTTCACGGATAATGGGTAATTGCATGTCTTACAGTATACTATTTTTGCACTATTACAAATAACCCCCTGATCAAGTAGATGAAACCTATCATTTCCAAAGCGTTGAGGAATGTCCGAGCCTAGTAGTAGTCGACTTGATTTCAAATTTTATTCCGACAGACCTCCGATGAGCTCGCGTTACGAGGTCTTTGTATTCGAATTCTGAGTAAGGTTTCTCATGCACTGCTATAGATTTGTAAGCTGACTTCTTGCATGACTCGATAACTATGAGCAAGGTTTCGAATGTTGGACTATCATAAATTTATGGATGCTACCTTTGATACCCTATCTGTGTTTTCTCGCAGTGGTATGACTCGAGCTATTGGGAAAGTCAATTTCTCTGGCTGTATCTG
Organism: Leucocoprinus sp. KB1807203; assembly: GCA_019327925.1. NCBI lineage: Eukaryota > Fungi > Basidiomycota > Agaricomycetes > Agaricales > Agaricaceae > Leucocoprinus > Leucocoprinus sp. KB1807203. The sequence goes on from JAHTMQ010000088.1 coordinate 113,700, forward strand.
AGGAGTAGGATGGTCCTGATTGCAGGCTTGAAGGCTTCAGAAAGACGATGAATGTTTGGAGAAAAGGTGCAACGATGGGCACCTCGACGAATGATAGTACCAGCAGTACCAGATAGCGAATTCAGTATTGAAAATATCATCTATTAACATGAGTTCTATGCTATCGAGATTGTGTCATCAAGATCATGCTATCTTTAACTCGGATACTTTGTTTCCTGATGCCAAAGACTAAAAGACTAAAAGACTGAGAAACTATTTGAATCAAGACGAAAAAAGTTATTGAATCAGGACCATTTGATTATAGCTTGATAATTTAACGTTTTCCAAGTAATTTTTTCTTCAAGTACCATTAAATTAGGTCACAGTCTTGAGGAACGCTTTTGAGATGAATTCCTGAAACACGTTTCAAGATCTGTCAAGAACATTTCAAGATTCATCAAAAATTCTTCAGGAATACTTCAGGCTTCATGACGAGCACTTTACGGGCTTTAAGAGCATTTCAAGAGCATATCGTTCTTCTAGATCAAAAGCGATCAAGGAGCACCTTGGGTTCATCAGGAACTACAGGAGTGTCCGGTGAATTGGAGTGCCCGGTGTTCAATTTAGCGTGAGTATGGTGCATGAGCTGTAATACGAATAACACGATGTTTCCCCTAGCCTTATGGGTGAACAGACGAGCACTGTACCATACTGCCACTCCACGACAGCTTTCTGACTCTTACACAGGTATCTCTCTCCGTATTGCTATCCCGCCAAGACTTTGCACTATCTTCTCTGAAGTGAATTAACGAATTCTCGTGTAAATGAAGGTTTTCATATGGGTAAGGCAATTTGACCTTGAGGAACTTCATACTAGATAGGGTATGCTACTTAATTTTTAATTCCAAGTACGCACAACATGCTTGTTCAATTACTCGGTAATAAATCATTGATTTCATCATTGAGTGATTGTTTTCAAGCTCTGTCAAACAACTCTACAACACTTCTGCACCTCATAGCTGCTCACACAAGGCGTCTCTCCACTCTCCTGATCTTATGAATGTATCAATCGCATGATATACACTCAGCTCATCGGGGATTTGCCGCCGGGATAATAAATGACCGTGATCCCTTCGTCATCGCATACAAACTCACGGCAGTGCCTATATTCGATTGCAGATGCTGATTACCCGATCACATCCTCTTATAAGGATCACGTAAACGTAGGGCGTGTTTATATGTAACATGCTGGTCATATTATCTGCTTGGCAAGGTCGCTATCGACTCGACTGCCACTTCCACCACTTCTCTTTGCCCTTCTTCACTCTCCAACTCAACTACTGTTACCCAGGTGAGACAAGTGGTTTCATTTTCCGATGTGTAGCCTTTCTTTTGCAGTTGGAGAATACTGACGAGCATTCCAACTTTGACTGTGTGGCTGTCCTATAGCTACTCCATCTATCATGGCCCATCTATCTCCCTAGGAGTCATTTTGCAGTGCCCTTTCATTCACTTCAGCAACTTTCGAAGATTTCTCCGAAGGTCCATAATGTCGCAGAAACGGAGTTGCACGTTGGTTTGACTTGGAATAAAGCGTATTCCGTTGCAAACCAATGAGTAGATACAATGAATTACAAATCTTATATACTAAAGAAAGATTCAAGAAGGTTCCTGAAAACTTCCACTGGATCATGACGTCGGCTTGATTTCCCAACACATAAACTTGTTGCTGATGTGCAAAAAGACCTCCTTGATAGGCGTCATCAAGACCTAGACATTGATCAACAAGGAACTTCTGCATATAGACTCCTTATTGCCATGTTGGAGCATGCTCCTGCTAAATCTGGAAAAAGATATATTGCAACAGTTTTACACATTACTGGGACCAAGGGTCTGGATGCAGTAAGAAAAGTGGCAGAAGCAATCCACTATTCATTTATTTTGGGGACCTTATTTGAAATTCAATAGTGCTAGCTATCTCTAAGAGGGAAGCTGAGGCCAAAGTCACAAGTAGTCTCACTTCTACTCTCGGAGACACGATTGAGAGTGCTAGTCAGACTAAGGAAAAGCAGCTCCAAGATCTTGTGAGAAGCGTGATCTCTTGTTCCTTCTCATTTCTGATAATCTCTTAAGTCAAAATACAAAAAGATAAATCATCACCGGCGCACTTGCTCGGTACTATGCACGTAAAATACTGCTACAAGGAAAATATGTCCCTCGCCCTTGCGCCTGTCTCTCCAAGCGGCCCATATCATCCGTTTGTATTGATTAAATTCGAAGGGGGCCCTGAACTCGTGGGTTCTGACATTCTGTCCCTTTCAAATCTCTTGACTACATGTCTCAGAGCATGAGGCTGCTATAGTCTGGGATATGTTACGAATCATAGATGGAAATTGACATAGACAAGCTTGTGGGATCGAATATCAATGATCTATAAATGTGATTCTGATGAGCGATGACCAGTATTTCGATAAATTCGGCAGTATCCTGATAATCCAAACACGAGGCTGTAACCTACTCTATCAGTTCATTACTGGAGAGTTCACTTGTGATGTGGAATTCCGAACAGAGGCTCTCCTCAAATTCATCAGAATTCATGCTGCTTTTGCTCGTGTCTTGTATCTATCTGGTGCTGGTGATCATTTTGACAAAGTAGAAGATGCTATTGAGGAGCTTTGAGAGCTCTCCGCTGATGGAAAATCAGACTCTGAGCTACTTCTTGGTAGTGGTAGTTGATCATTGCGAGAAAATTAACTGCTCTTTCCGACCCAATTATGGACAACCTAACCTATTCATTGTCGACCAATATGGCTATTCTGCCTCAGAAGCTCTTTTGGTGAATGGAGTGACCATGGACCATTAAACCTCGACTCCTATCGGACAAAGTAGCTTGCGACTGATGAATCTTGACATTTTCAGGAACAGGTTTGAAACGCCGGGAAGATTTGCACAAATATAACTCATACCTGGAATCTAAATGCAGATCTAGATTTTGTAAGAACCGATGTTGGCGATGAGAATTTCCAGATTGACCATGAGACCAGATTCTGTGTACACACCCAGTTTCAGAATCTGGATAGTTCCAATGGAATGGTTTGCAGTCATCTTTCCTGATACCCCTGGTTCTGTCCTTGTTACTCAAGTTTGACGATCAACATATTCAGCATTATAACGAGGAACTCAAGATCCAGTAAAGTAAGGTGGTGAACACACACACAGAAAATCTCTATACCACAGCAAAATGTTGAGGCAAGAAGCCACCCGTGTATGCGCCCCTGCCACTTGTATCACTTCTCACAGCCCTTCTTCACTCTCCAACTCAACTGCTGTTATTTAGGTGGGACAACTGGTTTTCCGATGAGGAAGGGTTGCGAATACCGACGGGCAGTCCAATACGCAATGCCCCTGGTGATTAGCTTTGATCGCACAAATTCCCGCAGACCGGATCAAATCAAGTGAATTATCCGATCAGATTAAACCATCTATAATTGACTTTGTAGTTGGGAGAAAAAGCCTAGACTATATGGGTTAATGATAAAAGTTCAGGCACTTCAAAAATCATCTCGGGGAGATATAAAGCTATGGGTTATCACAATATGGTTTATCACAGAGTCAACTGTAGAAATTTTGTAGTGACTGAGTGTGGGAAAATTTAGACGTTCGACTACGTGGCTCCATGAAAAAGAATAACACACAACACGAAAAAAAACGATACTAAAGTGTTAATACGGATAATAATCAAATAATAATCGAACATAAAAAGATGAACAATGTCATGCCGAAAAGACTTTTCCCATCTCGTCTATACTATCTATAAAACCCCAAGACTTTTTTTCAAGGCATCCCCCTTGCAAACTTGGCCAAATTTTCTGCCTTATCCGGATACTCCTTGATAAACTTCAATTGCGAATGAGAAGCCTATGACAAACAGATCATTCAGAATTCGCCCCAGCATTGAAAAAACAAAACATACGATCTGATAACTCAACGCATTCGAAAGCTCCAGCTCACTCCTCGAAAGCTCAATCTGCCTCTCAAACATCACCATAGCTTGTTCGATTTTACCTTGCTGCAGACTCAACTGCGCAAGCGTAGCAACAGCAGCTTCACACTCCGGATCAATCCTCAACGCTTCATTACAGCATCTCTCAGCGGCGCCAATGTCCTGTTTCCATTGAAACATCGCGAGGCCTTTGTTCACGTAGGGAAGAACATTGGGTGATTGCGGCGCTCGGAGTTTTTCAAGCTCGGTGGCTTTGTCAAACTTTTCAATAGCTTCTTCAAAACGACCTTGATCAAGGAGGAGTTCGCCACTAAAGGACAGAATGGCTGAGTGAGAGAAGAAAGTCAAGTAGCCAAGTAAACGCACTAGTAATTTTGAGGCTCGCTTCGATTAGGGAAAGACTTGATCGTTCGGCGGAAGGTGGCCATACTATTAGCAGTGTTACCCGACTTGTACTGAGCAACTGCAAGTTGAATTTGACTGAATACAAAAGAACTGTCAAGTTCTGTAGATTTTGTGTAGTTCTCCGATGCCTCAGTGAAATCGCTCATGATAAAGAGCACTGGAGAGAGATTGAATCAGTTAATTGCTAACGACATCGATACATAGGCACGTACCCTGCCCACGATGATAGTAAATGTCAGGATCATTGGGGTTGTGTTTGATCGCGTCTTCGAAACACTGAAATGCAGTGGCGGGGTCTCCTTGTTCCATGTGTACGCTAGCAATCTTGACAAGTGATTGAGTGAATGATGGAACGATCTCAATACTCTCATTAAGGTCCATCTTGGCACCGTCAACATCTCCCATTAGGAATTTGAACGTTCCACGCAGGTTAAGTGCCTCAGCCCTACCCTCCGTAGTTGAAATGCCTTGTCCAATGGCTTCGTTAACGAAAGTGAGAGCATGAGGGTAGTCGGACGCTTTTAGTGCTTGTGCAGCAAGTAGGAGTGTCTCGTCACCCTGTGAGGGGCTGTCGGGGACAGAAGGCAAAGGTCGCTCACGGAATGCAGCAAAGTAAGCAGAAATGAAGGTATGAGAAGGAAGGCGGGGCTCGCGATTTTTCATAATTTCAGCGGCCTTCTCCGTCGAAAGTTTTTTGAGGACTCGTTCCACCGATGTCGATGTTGTCTGGTTCTGGAATTGGTCCAAAATGGTGGCGGCAGTGTAATCTACGACGACTATGAGATCTATATCTGGTGTATTTAGTAACACGACATACCTTGAAGAGCAAGCTCGTTTTTTCCGAGAGCCTCGTAAGCACCAGCACGTCGATTGAGTGCCTTCACGTAAGTTCGTTCGTGTCGCAATGCTTCATCACAGTCTGCGATAGCCTTTTCATGCTGGGGTGGCGACATGTTGACGTAGCATGCTGCACGGTTGCTGTAGAAGGTCGATTCTGGAGTAGGAGATATTTGGATAGCCTTTGTGTAGTAATCCGCTGCCTGAGAATAGTTTGAAGACTTGTATGCATTATTGCCTCTCTGTTTGAATGTGGCTGCAATTTGGACCCGTTCCTGTAACTTTGAATGACACGTTATATGTCATATGAAGCATCTTACCTTGTCCGACTTGGATGCAATCTCTTCAGCAGAAAGTTTTTCGACATCGGCTATGGTATGCGAGTTACTCCTGACAGATACCAAGACCGAAGGCTAATACTCACCATCAGCTTCCTGCACTGTCGTCTTGCGCTCTTCAAGGATGGGACCCTTAGCGTCTGTTGCAGCCCCCTTCTTCTTTTTTGATTTTTTCTTGTCCTTTTTCTCGCTTTTCTCGAGGTCTCCCTGCACCGTTCGCTGCCGAGACGCCGACGCATAGTAAAAAACACCTCCGACGACAAAGGCAGTGGTCGCAAGGCCAAGGATTATTGAGCGTCTGTTTTGTGCAGCAAAACCCTGAGCGCGTTCGATGAGGGAGGGGGCGGAGGAGCTGTCCATGGTACAAGTGGATGTCACAAATTTGAAATTGTTTTGTCTTTCCTGTGGGTGAATCGTGGGAATGGTGGCGTAAGGCTTCCTTTTCCAGGCTCTGCTTTCTTCCAATTATTGATGACAGTCATATTCTCGGCTGACCTGTCTGTCAGGCATAAACTCGACATGTCAGCCCATATACCCCCAATTTCAAACTGTCGGACCCCTCCAAATTCTCTTCTGTCACTATGCCTTTCTGGTCTAATCTCAGAACATGCGGCACCTACTTCGTCTACCTCTTCATCTTTTTCTGGATGCTTATAAAAGAATTTTTGGGATACCAAGTCGACTGGTCGCGGCGTCCATTCACCCAAACTAGACAAAGTCAGAAAATGGACTCGCACAAAGGTGTTCACAAAGACTTGGAGGCCAACCTGGATGCACCTGCAAATACTGTCTTTCCTGATGGTTCAAAAAAGATGACTAGCAACGAAAAGCAGAATGGTCGATGTGATTTGGACTATTTTGTCATATATGAGGCTCGTCCTTTACATACCAAAGAGGCTACCTCTGGGACCGACTGCGGACTAATCTCCCAAGTTCTACCTACGCCTCCGCTATCACCCGAACCTAAAACAGCGACGCACGACAGGACAAGAGACTCTTCGTGTGTTCATTCAAAGACACCGGCGACTGTCCAATCCAGTGAGAAAGATGTTAGCCACATCAATCCCAAGCTCGAGGGTTTTATCGCAGAAGTTGTAAAGGACTCCCTTCATGAACAGCAACAACTCGAAGATGCTGCTACGAGTCGACTCAATTTCGTTAAAGGTCTCAAATACGAGGAGAACAACAGTGGGTCCTGAACCGATCCGACCTTGATATGATATGCCTGACAATCACGTCTTTATCACAGATTTCAAGTTTCCAGCAATTCTCTCCGCTCTTCGTGCCAAGTCGACCAAGCCCAAGCGCGAACCCAAAAAGGGCACATTACCTAGAATCACCATCATTCCAACTACACGTCCCTCTCCCAAGCTCAAAGCTTCTTCTATATCCACAGTTACTTCGGCCATCTCAAAACAAACAACCCTCGTCTTAGACTCATCTTCTTGCCATTTTCCATCGCTTTCTCTCCCCCCGGTTCAAACATCCACTTCCTCCGTTTCTTCTTATTCTTCGACATACACGATCGTCGAAACATCTCTCCCTGACCTTCCCACTCCCACAGATGAAGATACTCCTATCAGTTTCAATCGTAGTCTTCCGAGCTGGCGTCGAGATCCTGATCGCGCCAAGTTCGTGTTTGGATCACTCGCCCGGTCTATCATCGATGTAACCAGCGACGGAAAATCCCAAGCCGGAGTCACAAATAATGGCGAAGGTCATCTCTGCTCTATTGAAAAGCCAAAAGCCGAAGGTGAACGAACTGGTAATATGACGGCTTCGCTATATGAAGCAGCTATCTCCGAAAAATGTAGTACACTCAAGGATCAGCGGCTTGAAAGTATAATTATTGCTATGGGTTTAAACCCGCTTCCTTCGGCCTCAACTCTCCATTCTGACATGGGAATGTTTGAGGACAAAGACAAGGAGCTAGGAAAGATGCAGCTCAGCAAGGATCATGAAATTACTCACACCGTCTCGACGGCTTTGATGGATACAGTGAAGAGCCGAGAGTTAGTAGTGAGTGACCTGCTGACATGGGTTGAGAACTCTTCTTCCAGCAGTTCTCAGTGACAGCGAAGAATCGAACAAGTGTCTTTAGTTTTTGTTTGTTATTCTACAGGCATGTATGTCAGTATCCCATACAGAGTTTCATCGTCCTTGTACACTTGTTGGATCATCAGGTTGAAATATCATAATCCAAACTTAACTGGTTCAGTCCAAACGATGATGAGATGAGACACGAATGTGAATGAGCAAGTTCAATGGAGGTTTGCTGACTTCTATTAGACCAAGAGAGCGAAATACATCTTTTCCAAGATTGAGATATCCCAGGATGGAGTCGAAAGTAGTAATGATTATCTCTACCTCTGGTGGACCCTACAAGCTGTCCCAGACAAGCATATCAGTATTTCAATCCTTGTTCCTTGTAGGATCCCCGATTGCAGAAACCAGTGCTTTAGCAAGACCAAAAATTTGGTAATTACGTTAACCCTTATCCCGACACTTGCCACCCAACTTTGACCCAAACAAGAAAAAAATCAGTCACCATCGATAATCGCTGGTATATAAAATGTCAAAACGCCACCAATCTCAGCCGAGCCGCCAAAATACACGTAAAGAATCAAGCAATGATGTTCGCATATACCTAGGTGATCCATCAGAAACCACTCGAGAACGGAGGAAAAAAAGAGGGAGAATGAAGATTTACATGCGATTGTCGTTTTAGAAATAACGTGGCAGTTAAGAAACTTGAGAAAACTCCGGATCGACACATGAACAGTGAAAATCTTGTCGATATCAATCTCCTCGTCAGCAGATGGCTCTTCGTCAACATCTAGAGATCAAGATAAATCAAAACTAGACATTTAAAAGATAAAAACGGGATACGTTTTGGATTGGTCAGATTTTTCCACTCCGTCTGGACTTGTACCATTTCTGTGCGGATGGCTAGTTGGAGTTTGCCGTTATTGTTAGCCTGAAAGGCGAGTATATCCGACATTGGACGAAGCCTTTCTACAATGGTACGAAGTTTATGGAGTGGTGGAAGGAGAATATGTGTCTAGAAAACCTCATGTTACTTTCTCATTTCATTCGGCGAAAAAAAAAGTCAACTTACATTTTCCTCAGGACACAATGGTTCCACAAGCTTCAATACTTCATGCGGCTTCAGTATATCAACAAGGACATCATGAGAGACCTTGACATTTCTCCCTACAGAGTTAGCAGCGGTGATGTCGAATCTCAGGACTGCACGGTCATTCTTTTTTGCTAGTTTCATGACAGTCTCCTCTGCTTGGTAAGAGGATGTAGTGGAGGACGAGGTTGCTGAGCGCAAAGCAGCAAGAAGAGCTTCGGAAGATAGAGCCATGGTTATTTCATTTTCAGAGTTGGATTCAATCCTATAGTCGGTGAAAATGGATTCTACTTTGATCATTCTGCCAGATGCCTCAGCCGTATGTTTTCACCACAGGGGCAAGAGGACCTACGACCAGACTTGTGTGCCTCCTTCATTCGCCTCGTGATTACATATAATTTGTAAATGTTCAGGCGTAAATTTGAGAATAAACCGCTTCTGAAGCTTCTCTATCGACTGGGTGATTTCTGGCTAACATCAGTGTGATTTCCAGAAATATGAAATCAGTAGCTGACTATAAAACACCGATACTGATGCAATTGTTGCTCGGAAGCGCATTTTTAGGGCTCCTCTGAAAGCGAGCGAAAATACCTGGAGTTTTTACCTCCCTATTCTATTTCAAGGAGTCGATTCCATGAGTAATGAGCAAACGCGTGTGTCACGCATCCGTCACGCTTTATTCTTCTCCGATGTCGAAACATATCTTACCCCACGCACTACAAACGCCAGCTATAAAAAAACTCGAGGGGAAGAGAATTGTTTTAGCATCAAGCAGTCCCAGAAGAAAAGAAATTCTGAAAACTTTCGTTCGTGCATTCTTGTTTCCTTTTCGGCATTCCATAATTCAACCCCCTATCTTGCGGCTGCGCGAAGTGGATTTAGGGTCTGACACCAGATATCGTACCCTCAACATTCGAAGAGGATCTTTCGCCCAGTTCTTTCTCGGATATACATGAATATCCGGTGGCGACTGCTTCACATAAGGCCGTTGAAGTTTATGAGCGACTTGTGGTGGGCACTCGAGTTGTACCACTCTCCGAACACCGATTAATTAGGATCTAGCGAGAAGATCCTGATAATGCGCCTGATCTTGTTATTGCGGGTATGGTTGGATCATTACTGTCAAACCAGAGCTTAAAACTCTCGATAGCCGATACTATCGTGTTGACACACGCTTTGCCATCCACTTCCCAAACATCTTATGATGTCCTTCCGCAGATCAGCCAAGAGCTATTAGAAAAGCCTCTCGACAAATCAGACAATCTGAGAATGCTCATGGATATGAATGGGGCCGTTTGCGAGGTGGTCACTGGTGTCTGTGTTGGTCAGTCTCCATCCTCGTGTCTCTCAACATCTGAATCTGATATGGATTTCCATCCAGTGTACCCTGTCATCTATTCACCTGGATACACTCTAAAGTGAGTCCCCGCCTCGTGGCTTCGAGTCTCCGCCCTGACAGCGTCTCGTAGATCAATCGATGAACGGACTTTGGTATACTTTGCCGACAACCCAGAGCACCTCATCCAGGCGTACGTTGATAGCGGGGAAGGTATCGATCGAGCTGGAGGTTTTGCCATCCAGGTAGTGTTGTTGCTCTGACAGCTCGAAAAATTGACTGACTGTGATAGGGTTTGGGAGGTATTCTGATCCGCAAGATTGAAGGAGACTATCAAAATGTCATTGGATTCCCTGCCGCTTCATTCTTCAAGTTTCTTGAAATGCTCGTAGAGGAGGAACCCGACTTTTTAGATATTTAGAACAGCTTTTCGCCCGCATACTGTGTATGCTCTTTGAACTAGCGTTTTCTGTGAAGCGTCTATTGTCTAGAGATGTCTGAGCTATTGATATCCATTCCTCGAGTCTGAATCTTGTAGCCTCAAAAGTTACCATCCTTTCTTGTAGATATGAAAACTTGAGTTCTGTCTTTAAACACAAATTTTATTTTATTCATGATCCAACATAGGTAAGACTGTAGTGATGTCCATGATGAATTAGAAGAAAACATATTTGTAGAGCAATTCAAGTTTTCCAGCCACATCACTCAGGAATTCTTCACCTCCAATCACCACTCCATGTTCCGAATCTGTGATTCCTGGTAGACGGTATGTTCTTCGCAGAGTACATAGGAGCAGTGCCACTGCGAAAAGGCTGTTGGCTCTCAAGTGCCTCTAGTTCCTCCTGCTGTGGTGGTGTTAATGGTGGACCTCTGGACCAATCAACTTCATAACCTAGGCATTCTTTGAAAAGCATCCATAGAACTAGTAAGACATATGAGAGATACGCAAAACAAGTCTTTAGGGTCGTCTGGATGGTTCCTCTAATTGACTTTGGCGAGGTCATGAGATATTCGGGGGCAAATTCTGGAGCAGGCGCAAAAGTGGCTCTGTTCTATGTGAATATGGACTAGGCGGACACGCCCGTTTCACGGTGGCTGACTTCAACATCGAGGGAGAGAGTGTGTCCAGACAGCCATCTCGATTACAGATAGCCTAGTTTTGAATATACTGTACACACTATAGCAGCTGGTCCTGCTCGTTTTCATAAGCTCCGTAATCCGTTTGATAATTCCTGGCAATACCGCTCCTGCCTTGCTCCAAAACACTCGGCGTATCTTTGCCCAGTCGGACTTCGAGGCCTCTATAGGTCCTTTCTTGAAGAAAGTGTGCTGAAGACGGATGAATCAGTTTCCGACAGATCCTATGGCAATGGACCCATCATACCTGCAGCGCTGTCATCCGATTTGGAGACGGCAGAGTCTTGGTTACGGAGGACTACTGAGTCAGATGCAGCCAACTTTGGTACTGATTGTGTAACAGTATCAATGCCGGTAACATATCGTTTTGCGTGTCGATATTTTCCTGTAACAAGAGAGAAATGGGGCTTATCGAAATCCTGCTGTGCATCTCCTTCGGTATCTTCATCGTCCACCTTGGCCTGAGAATTATTATTATTGTTGCTACTTTCATCGACATTTTGCTTATTCCCTTTGCCTTCCTCCATAACCTGATCGAAATCCAAAACATATCGTCCGGTCCAACTAATTTCCTGCTTCAATGCCACTTCCAGTTCATACGGTGTAATGATAGGCTTGAAAAACTCTTTTGACTCGATCAAGCTATTTTCAGGGCATGCAACTAGTACAAAGCATTCAATTTCGAGAAAATTGGCGAGTTTAGACGGGGTAAGTTTGCCGACAGAGATCGTGTAGGATTTTTTACGATGTGACGCGAGGATTTTGCGGATGTATGTTATCAAGGGTAAATAAGATGCTGGATACGCCAAAGAGAAGAGATAAGTATATAGTTTATATGGGAGTGCAAAAAAAGACGAACAGACACCTAGTGTGCCTACGAGAATGCCAAAGACGTCAGCATCCCTGGACTTTTGAACAACTGCGTATCGGCGCATAAGCATTCTGTTTGTGCGATGGGATTCCAGTCTACTGCTTCCAGTGCGTGGGTCATACGAGAATACCTGATGGTCGTAAGTTCTTGAAAAAGCATAGGGCATTGAAATATAGGCTGACGTCGCAAAAGGCGTGAATCATGAGGAGATTTGTTAGGGAAAGACTTTCGCTCCCAATGTAGAATAAAAGATTGTAATCCGAGATGATCGTAGAGTCAGCGGAAATGGTCGTGGAAGGTACTGATTTAGAAGCACATTTAACGTATTGAATGGTGACATTGAATGGCTCGAGGGCGACTTGTAGATGGGTCAGAATAGATTCTATGTTGGGTAATGTGAAGCAGATTATGAGGAAAATAAGCCAGCTAGGCTTACCTGCAAGATGTGTATAACCAACTTCGTGACGGAGGAGCGCCACTCGCGATGGGTAATCTGAACTATGGGACTGGTACGCCTCGATTATCCTCGAGACACACACCTGAACATCGAGTGGCTTATGTCCAAAGACGTATACAACAGGAAGACGAGAGGTCCTACTTGAGACTGAGTATGACTTTTTTCCAACGGTCAATTACTCACAAACTCATGCAAGCGTGACCATAATGGACCATCGCATCAGCATTAACGTGCTGAGCGGCTACTTCATCAACGCAGCAGCTGGACACAGCATGTCAAGCTCAAGAAATAGCAAGCGTTCATTCAAGATTGCATGCCTGCCGTATGAAGTGTCCGCAAGGACATAAAGATCCCTTCCGGGACCTAGTTTAGACTTCAGGCGCCGATATATTGGCACCGAGTCGTGTAGAAGCTCATCAGGAAATTGCAGTGCTATCTATAATGATCGTAAGCTCGGCGGCACCTTTGAGCTTTATCAGAACCGCACCCGCTTAAAGTCATTTTGAGTAATCTCATCTGCCGTTCTCTGGATATCGTAGAAATCGTCAAACTCCTCAGCTGACAGGTGATCAGCCGCAGTATCTGAGCTGATATTGATTGTACGCGCAATTGCGCTTTCATCTACGGTAGAAAATGCAGAGGCCTCGGCTGGCATGGGCTTGTGATTGTCAGAAAAACATTGTAGAGATACTTGACGTGACGGCCGTGACGCACACTTCCAAAATTGACCACCAAAGTATATGGTGCATGGTAAATGTCCTTGACAGTGAACAATACCATCCTACTCAATTTGTATGTTTTCCCTCAGGTATTTTCCTAATCGCCCTTGATGTCTAGTCCCAAAGAACGGCATTACTGGTCACAACTTCGCGCAGCATTGATTGCCGGACAGTGGTGTTCGAGTTCTCCAGCTAAAACACCCAATGGTACTCCTTTGCCATGGCCTGAGCTATTTCGCAAGTTCAACAAGCACTGCAGAGGCTCTCAGGATTTTGCTGAGCTTGCATTCCATACCAAAACCCTTGGAGCACTTTTGGTCATGGCAACCGATGAGGACGTGATTGGAAATCACATCCAACCACCATTGGATGTGGGGAATGAATGTATCCTGCCCTTGGGTCGTGCTGAAGAAATTTCAGTCAACTTTGAGAACTTGAAAGGCATGCAAGTTTCAAATGTGAGTCTACGTTGCCTTATATAACGCTATGTCTGAACGTGTCGCCAGTCCCTGAATTTCACCCTTGCCTACTTTGCTTACGCCTTGAATAAACCAGAGGAATGTATTGCCTACCTTGGTGGGGCTTCTGATATCTTGATGCTACAGATCCTATTCCAAATAGCGAACAGCCTCAAACAGGTGCATGTGCGTCTATTACTACAATGATTCAAAGGGTGGTCTCAGTAATCTCATCGACAGCTATCCTTGAAAGCCTCTCTGATCCTTTAACCTCAGATATACGGGATGGTCGAGCATGGGCCATGGCAGAGACCCTTCGTAGCATCTGTCTACAAGGTTTGTGACTGATCCTCTGCCTAGATTTACCTCTCAATGTTCTATCAAGGAATGTCGCACGAGAAACTATACCCGTCGGAGCTCCACCGAGCTCTCAAAATATATCACTCTGCAATTCCTCTCTTGACTATTGTCGTTTCTGAATTCACATCACCACCTTCAACGCAAGGTACGGGTAAACTGGATTTTACCCCCTTTTATCAGTTATACGAGGTATGGAGATGGGTTGAAGGCCTCCTATGGCGTGCTGTCATTTTGAGTTCACGACTCTGCGAAGTGCATGAAAATGAGGCTTCCGATGCAACCGAGTCACTATGGAAGTGGTTCAGCCACTACGTGAAATGTAGTGCTGGTTGGCCTGCCAAATTTCGCACTGCCCACCGATCTGCCGTCATCTCCATTTATCTCCGTGCATTCGTCCTTCGTCATCGCGTACTCTCGGAATCCCCTGTCTCCATCCCCAAACCTCCCGCCTGGCTTCATGAAGCACGAGCACTGTGTGCGGATTATCGTATGATACTCAGCTCCAGCACTAATTTCCCTCGTGCGGGGGAGCATAACGTGAAGGTTGAGGAGTTCGTTGACCTCTGTGTGGCCGTATGGGAGGCTGCTGGGGGGATGGGCGAACACGCGGGCTGGATTATTGATGTACGTCTCCAGTCTACTTCTTTGTCTCCAGTCACTTCATTTGGGTCAGATTCTCTGGTGGGCGACTCGATATACATTCAATTCTCCTCGGGTGTATAGACATATGACCCGTCTTTTCCATCTTGCAGGGGACACGTCTCTCGCAATCCGTACACTCAAACTTTACGTGCAAATCGTAGGAAAAGCTTACCAAGCGAGCAAAGAGGGTATACATGAGGACTTAGATTCTGACAGTGACTGGGTTCAGACCTTGGTGTTTGGTATCCGAATGATATGCCGCCACGCTGCTGCATCTAGCGACCCGGAGAGTACTGAGGATGTGAAATACGCGGGAACTTTGATTGAAAAAGCTAGATCGAGGTTGTCCCAAGACAAGCCTTTGTTAGTCGCCAGCCTGCACCTCGCCGAGGGTGTATGGAACTCTGTTATGGCTCTCAAGGGTATGAACTCAAGTTGTATCTGACATCATTCGTATTTATCTTCCCAAGCAGAAGAGGACCCATATACGCGTCCACAGCGACTTCAGGATGCGCATCGCAGTTTCATCCTGTCGGTTCAGACCGAACCCACGTCTTCCGGTTATTGCCATCTCGCGCTCTCTTATGCTCGTTCAGGACCCTTACAGGATCTTCAAAAGGCCGTAGAAAGTGCCGGCCTGGCTTTGGAAGCTGATCCTAAGGAGATTCGGTATTGGCATCTCCTCGGCTTATTACTTACCGCCCAGGAAAGATGGAAAGAGGCGGCGGAGATTTTAGAGCGAGGTGCTGAACTCGACAAAGAGGCATCAGGGGAACTTGAAGACGAAGATGATGAAGGCGGTGCTGATTCCGGGGAAGAACTTTTGATCGCTGCCAATCAATCTTCCACGATTGAATCTCCTTCACTTCGACCTGTAAAAGCTAAGCTATTTCCTGCCTACGGGACGGTGTATGCTCTCGGAAAAACAGAGACAACGATACCACCTGCGTCAGGACTGTTAAGATCAATGCTCGAAAAGAATCCGCCATCAAAGAAGGACGTGTATGAGTATAGTCTGCAGTTGCGGATGACACAGGTGGCATTAGCTGAGGTTGTCAATGGTCCAGAGGGCGCGGAAGAAAAATGGGTCGATGTATTTTCTTGGATTGCGGGGAAGAAAGGAGTATCGCAGTCATCTGAGTGTTGGTCTTGCCCTGTCTCGCTGTCTTGTGATAAATTATTGATTATCGTGAGTAGATTCCCATCGACAGTCGCTAGACAGTGGTGCTCCACAAAGCATGATGGACAAAACATTCGTAACAATACAGACTCAAATACCTCCCCCCGCAGGCAACATATCAGAGACTGATGCTACATCACATGTCGATCCGATTCAAGGTCAACTCGTTGTACCGATCAACATCTTACCTGCAACACCTACCACCGATTTTATTCAGGAGACCAAGAGTCCCATGGAAGACTTACTATCAGGGAACAGTAGAGAAAAGAAAATGAATGGTTTGCGGGTAAAGAGATCTCTATCCGTCGATCGTGGCGATTCGTCTATGAGCAAGAAAGAAAAGGTACAACAGATATTGAAAAACCGTGTACATAAAGGTCGAGCGGGTATCACGGCCGTATCTAGGAAGATCGGCCATGGTGTTTCGAAGCATCATCAGTTGAGAAGAACGAACTCTACCCCTGGTATGTCTCTCCCTCCTGGGCCAGTCATGGTCCTTTGCACTACCTTACAGACCAACCTGCGTTTCTTGACGTCACAGATCTCCATGATGCAATTAGAAATACGTCGTACCAAGCATCTTCCATTCATTCTCGTCGCCGCCTCGGCTCGTTTCTTCAACTCAACGATAGGGCGTCGAGAGTGTCACCACTACCACCACCACCACCACCTCCTCCTCCTCCTCCTCCTCCTCCTTCACCAACACCACAGCAAACTATGAAGCTGAGTAATTGGCAGGCGAAAGAAAATCGCCTGTTGAGTGACCTATGGTTGATGTCTGCAGCGACTTTCCGGAGACTTGGCAAGATTGAACAAGCAAAAGGTGCCATACAGGAGGCTGAGGTGAAGGACGAGGGCAATCCGAACGTCTGGGTTCAGGTATACTTTAATTTTTCTTGGCAATCCTGATGTTGATTGGTTCGAATTCAGCTTGGATTGTATCACCTCGCTCTTGGATACCGTCAGCAAGCTATTGATGCCCTTCAAAAAGCATTGACTATCAATACGGATGACATCCCAGCCACTGTTCATCTCAGTCGAATATACGTTACTCCATCAAGATCATCGCACCAGCGACAACAACAACCTTTACCTCTTCCTCAAAATATTGCAAGCGACCAGTTCCTTCCTTCGGCAGCAAAATCTAAACCCAAGCCGCCGAATTCTATGTCAACGGCTCTTAACGTCCAAGATCCCGATCGTGACAATGTAGATCTCGCTGCAGGCCTTTTATCTCATTTGACGCAAGGTAAGGGATGGGACGTACCTGAAGCGTGGTACTTTTTGGCGAAGGCATATGGAGTGCAGGGAAGAAAAGAGAAAGAGACAGAAGCACTGGAGACTGCATTACGTTTATCTGAAGGAAGAGGTGTGAGAGAGTTTCAGAGTGTGATAGGATGGTGTATTTGAGCAAGTGGTATATTATTCGTTTCATTCGGTTCACTTTTGTACCATACCCTCAAATCTGCAATATTACATTCTGAATTAATAATGATTTATCTGTCTGTATTACTTTGTCAAATGTTGATGTGATCAACTCCACATGTTGATGGGTCACGCTTCAGGGATATTTGGTGAAGTTAAACAGAACTCTCAACTAAAGACTCAGGGTGAGGGTCACTGTGTTCAAATGGTATAGTATGCAATAGATAAAAATTATGATAGGAGGCTCGCGGCAGTGTTTGTTGAAATATAATTATGTTAACAATATTTCAATAATAAATGGGTATAGTATCTTATCTTGACCTAGTGAGCATGTGCAGGTTTCATTGCTGCACATCCGATTCCCTCACTATTTCCTCATCTGAACTTGATCACAGAGCTTAGCCAAAAGCTGATACAATGGTCTACCAAGGTAGGTGATGAGAATACTACACAAGTGACTAATGCTCATGGTCGACAAAGTTGATAACCATGTTCGTCGGACATTTGATCAACTCCTCAGACTTCTTCCGGAGTCTGAAAGAACGAAGGTAGGGCAGCTTTCTTGATTCCTTTTCAGAGTCTTACCAAAGTTGTCAATTGCAGTCCCAGGTCATTCTAATCGCTGGTCAAGTAACCGGTTATCGCAATGACACAGACAGGGAACTGCCTTTTCGACAGGAATCCAACTTCTTCTATTTGACGGGCTGTGATATACCTTCATCGTTCCTCTTAGCTACACTTCCGGCTCAAAGCACAAGCTCTACAGCTCCAACGACGACCCTCTTCATTCCTAAAGCGGAGAGAGCTGATATTATGTGGTCTATACCCCCTCCAGAGGTTTACAATGCCAGGAAGATGTTCGACGCTTCAGAAATCAAGCATGCTCATCTCCTCCCAGATGTCATCGATGCTACACTCGAAGCCTCTCCTGACACGATATTTCATGTCTTACCCCGAAACTCCTCCCTGTTTCCTCAGCTTCCCACCCAAGCATTGACCCAGTTATCACCCAATAATGCTACAGTTGAAGAGCAATACCTCCTCCCTGCACTTCAACGTACTCGGCTTATAAAGGATGCAAATGAGATTTCCCTTATCAGGAAAGCAAATGAAATAAGCTCCCGGGCTCATGAAACCGTCATGCGAGTCTTAGGACTTGCTGTCAAGAACAAGATTGCTCGCGAGGAAGGTGCAGGTGCTAAGAGACCTTTACTTCCGGGAGAGTGGTTTATCGAGAAGGAAGCTGAAGCTGAGGCCATCTTCGTTGCTTCATGTCGAAGAGAAGGGTACGTATACCTTGGCCTCTATCTTAGATACTCATTCCAATCTTCGGTTTTGGAAGTGCCCACCATCAAGCATATCTTCCGATAGTGGCGGCGTCATCCAGGGCATCAACACTACACTACTGCTGCAATGATCAAGATTTCTTGTGGGGTCCTTTGAGTCCACACACCCATGTCAATACCCGTGCCTCTGCTCCAATTCCTCCTCATCCTCATGTCTCTGAGCCTCACACTAATCAGCTCCAACCACAAGTTCTTCTAATCGACGCTGGTTGTGAATTCAATCACTATGCCTCCGACATTACGCGTACAATGCCCGTTGGTAATGGAGGTTTTTTTACCCAAGAAACTGCAAATATCTACGATGTCGTTCTTGAGATGCAACAGACTGCCTTCGATCTCATTAAACCTGGAGTTCATTGGGACCATATCCACCTTGAATGCCACAAAATCCTCGTCAAAAACTTCCTTAGACTCGAGTTGTTCCGAGGTACCGAGGAGGAAATCTTGAAGAGTGGTATTTCTGCAGCTTTCTTCCCTCATGGACTTGGTCATTCACTTGGTATGGATGTACATGATGTGCCGGAAGCAAGCCGGCCCAAAGACAATGATACAATACCCAAAGCAGACATTGGTAGCGTTCAGCTCTACACTTATCTGAGGCTAAGGTTACCTTTAGAAGCTGGGATGGTTGTTGTAAGTCTTATCTTCCCCTGTTTCACATCTATCATGCTGACAAAGTTTGATGAGACTGTTGAGCCCGGAATTTATTTCCATCCTCATCTTGTTGCACCTGTTCTAGATTCGAAGCACATCAATCTCGAAGGCATGAAGAATTACCAGTTCTTCGGCGGTGTGCGAATTGAGGATGTTGTCGTCGTGACTCAGGATGGATACGAAAACCTAACAACGGTAAAGAGTGAAAGGAGCTGGGTAGAAGGTCTTTGCTCCGGTGAGTTGTAGATATTGAGAGAGCGTAGCACGAAACGACTATTTATGTGTCTGTCCATATGTGAAGAAATAAGGAGTATGTAAATTAGTTTGATGTTAAGATTCGAATCTCAATTAGGTCTATTTTGTTTGTAGCTATCTCAAAGTTGATTGTGTTTGACCTGCTCTATCTTTTGATTTGTAACCAAATGAGCTGGCTGGATGAATTCCTAAAGATGCACATCAGTGGATAGATATCAGACAGTGTAAATCGGTTCCTGTCAGAGTGGGTAACTTCGTCTACGATATGTTATCTCAAGTACACCAAGATACCTGATACCCACCCTGAATGTCGTCACGACGATCTCACAAATGTCCTCGCTTGATCAAGATTAAGTACATCGTCAGAATGTGAGAGACTGATAATCACATTCCCTCTCGGCTTCTCGGCATCCCACGCCAGCAAGTTCTTGGACTGAACTGCGTTTGAAAACCGGTGAAAGTCTCATTTCCTCTACAAATACAAGAGCAATGAATGTCCAAGGGTCCTCAAAACTTACGCTTCCGCCCATCCCGACCGCGCTGTCTCTCTCTATGCAACGCATTCAGATTATCAGGGAAAAGCATCATAATGAGCCAGTGGTCCCAGGCGGCTAGAATAGGGTAGACGTTGGTGATATGGAAGGAAGAAGCAGCTGAAAATGATTCCACGTCTCCTTGGTTCACATGAATGAAACACAACCAATCAATACATCAGCTAGATATTGATCACCAGGTCCGTAACCATAATCAAACAATGATGCGTTGATCGGAATCAACTTAGCTCCGTACAAAGACACTGGTATGGTCTTCTGACATGGTAATCCCTTCTTTTATACACAGCCATAAATACACGAATTCACTCCGACCAGCAATGTAATACCAGAAGAGGTAACCCAACTCTCATCATCACGGAACCGGAGATCTTTCGGTTTGTATCCAAGTTTTTTTTCTCTTACATGAAATCAATGATCAATTTTATAATTGAATTCTCAACGGATCCAGTATCACTTGGGTGATGACACACTCGGGTTATGTATCCAGGACTCAGGCGTTGATAGACATAAGTACCTATGCTAAACCGAAGGGTGTTTTGCTTTCCCTTCCCAACGTGCTCCTGTATGTTCTGCCCTCATTTCTGGAATTTGACGACCTACTTATGAACAGAGAACTAGGGCAGTCTTACACTGTTTTGCGCCTAGTTTCGAGGGCCCGCGGGTCGTAGACACTCCTCAAGTCTACAATATCGCACTAGGGTAATATCATCATTGAAACCTTCTTCTATGGTTAGGAGAGACTTCACTTTTCTTGACGATCTATTCGATCCCCCCATTGTCTCCCCAAGGGCCGATCCCAACAGCAAGTTTCTGGACACAACTCCTGAAACCGTCTTAGCTGAGCTTATTCTCAATGATCCCAAAGCTTGGGAGGTCCCAGGCGAAGGAAAAGTTGATAGCCAGCCACTCTTCAATGGATCGGAAGAACGGACGTGGTTGGACGAAGAGATACCTCTCAGCGACAAAGTGAATATTGCTTCAGCGTCACCGTACGGTTCTTCACCACCCCATAAACCTGGTCTTTCTGGTTTTCTCGACCGATGTGACATAAAGCTTAAGCCAACTGCGAAGAAGAGACCAGGCATACCTCATTTCTGTGACTATCTCAGACCCTTGCCCATGCTTCCTCTTCCTGACAACCTAATTGTCAATCCATCTTCCGTGCCTCAGAAGGACCATACATCACAATTCCGATCCGACAAGATCAGGATCCGGCGACTACCCCAACTACCAACAACCTGTGTTGCTTCGAACCCCAAATCTGATATCATCGGAAGTTCATCACCCATCCAAACACCACAACAGTCACGCACCAGTGCATCTCATCATCCTATCACATCAAATGACTCGTCTTCAGGAGTAAGGCCACTGGCTATAGTACCCCGTCACACTGACAGTCCAACTTCATCGTCATCTACGATTCAGTATACCGTCTATCCTGAAATAACAAATTCGTCACACTGTCCTGCAGGACCTCGACGGCGGGGCTGGAGCACGTCGACGCCAATTGAGATCAAGCCTCTTCAATATACCACTTGTCAGCAGTGAACGACATGTCGAATAAGGGACCAAGGTGAATGAATACCTTCGCAATGACTTCACCAAATTTGACAGTCGATAAATTTCAGGAGTTTTCCGATATCATCTGGATGATCAAACCATATTTACTTGAAGACTCGATGGAAGTGAAGCCATTCTGCAATCCAATGCAAAGACGTATGTTGGAATAAGTGTATGAACAGCATGGATTTTTACACGATAGTGCCCGGAGGTCACTACAGAAACGATATTATTATCAGAAAATTTGATTTGCTTGCCTCAATTGTCACAACTGAGCCAACCTTGTGTCAGTTCCTGTTCTGGACTTCTAATGGACTCATGTTTTCCTCGTGCACTATTGTTCTCTTTTATTCTTCTTCCTTTATGACATCACTAAGCTTTTCAGGTGTCATGGCTGGGTTCTAGAACAAACTTCTGCATAGAAAGCATCGATTTAATATCATATGTATCTCCTAAATGTTGCTCTTATTTGTTTTCAGTGTAACAGCACTTAGCATGTCCATTCCTTTGTGCATCATTCTTTTGTGACTGACATAATCCTACAGCAGACACAAACAAATTTTATACGAGCCCCTGCTTTCTAATCTTCACCAAGTTGATAATTACCCGCAACCTTCTCCCAAATTACCCTCGTATCGAGTGCAACATTCAACTTGCTCATTAATAAAAATGCACCACTTAATTTCCTGTCATAACAAGGAAACACGATAGTCAGTCATCTATGAATTCCACATGTGCAAGATATCCCAAGCCACATCATTAATTGCCATTGTGATGAAGGGGAGGCTTGGGAAAGACGAACACGAAATTTCAAGAGTAATGTATGCTCACCGATTCAGACTATACGTTTCTCGTGGCGGTGGTGTCAATCTCTCATTCAACATAATTGGTATATAGTATCTGATCTGCGTCGTAATCTCCTCCCACTCGCTTCCAGGTCCGAATCTATATGGCTGGGGGGTAGTGGGTCCGAACGGTGTCATAAGGAGCGAACTGGACTTTATGAAAGCTTCAAGCATGGCCTATCAATGATAAGCACGTGCGCAAACCAGGAGAACATGGACATACATTATTCTCTTCACCTGTCAAATAATTCAACTTGATACTCCGCTCTACCATCTCGTCGCGGTCGTCTTTTATAATTGCTTGTGCGAATTGATACCAGTTATCTACGAATGATTTTGAGTATGTCCTTGTCGCGCCGAAGTCCACTAGCTCAGTCTAAAAAATTCAGGAACTGCTGTAATCGCGTAGACGAACGTAGATTGACCTGTCGTGTCTGCGGATTCCATAAGAAATTCGTCCAGTTCGGATCCGTCTGCATCGTTCGGAACTCTAGAAGCTCTTTGAAGTACAACTCAAGGATCCTTGTTGCAATCTAAAACCTCTGTGAGCCAAAAAAAGAGTATGAAAGGGAAACTAATTTGGACCACATACATCAACTCGATCCTTCTCGCTCAACCCCAGACTCCCTGTCTCTCCGAGGCTGACACCATTTAATTTTTCCATCACAAGGACACACTCCGTACTCCCCTCCCACACCCACGGCACTTTGAACCTCTCATCGCCTTCTAACCATTTTCTGAATCGTTGTGAATAGTCGGCCTCTCTTTTATACGAGCATTCATCTGCGAGTTCGGATTCCATTACTTCAATTGTGCGATCTAAGAATAACCCTTTCGGTAAAAATTTGGTTGCGTGAAGGAGCGTGCGGACATATGAGAGGTCAGAAGAGATGGAATGTCGGACACCAGGGAATTGTACTTTGACTGCGACGGGAATCGGGTCTGTGACTGAGGATCCATAGGTGGTAGTAGCAGAAGGAAGGAGAGTAGCCGAATGTACTTGGCCGATAGACGCCGCGGCAAACGGTATCCTGTCAAACGACGCAAAATAAGATTCCCAGCTCTTACCAAGTTCTGAAGTGAGAGTGGTATTCAGTTGAGAGTCGGGCATGTAATGTGCGCTATTTAGTACGCCACGGAATATGGCATCTACCTCTGGAGATATACTGAGTGAGTCTAAATGGGGCGAAGATCAGAAAATACAATAAGCCAGTGCAGGAAAACCCGCCTTGTATGCTGAGAAACTGCCCTATTTTCAGAGCTGCTCCTCGCATCTTTGATAACTTCGATACAAGCCTCCGGATATTGGCTTCACTCAGAATTAGTGAACCCTGAGCTTCGCCGGAGCCATAAGTCATGCGGCGGAGAAGCTCTGCTGTTGCTCCGTAGCTTAGTGAAGCAGCCAGCCCTGAAGAATGATGAAAGGAAGGGCAAGGTAGGAAGAAAACAGAGACTTACCACCATAATGGAATAAGCGCCCTATCCGGGAGGAGGGTACTTTGGACGATTGGAGAACACGGGCAGACATCGGAGTGGAAGATGATGATATGAAAGATCCGGGTCCAGGTGCAGAAGGCGGCTGCTCTGATGCAGGCGAGTCAGCAGCTGGTTCGGCTAACTCTGGGGTTTCATTTTGGATAGATGGCGCCGGTTGAGTAATGTCAGGTTCTGCATTCAGCTTGGCCTCGTAGGGGATCGACACCGGCATTATATTGACACCGTCCACTTGGTCAACAGGGGCTTCAGACTTAGCGTCTGCCTGTCTTTTAGTATCAAACACACGATCATCCCTCATCGTACCCGTTGCCTGTTGTTTCCTCACAGCTACGGGGGCAGCAAAACCAGGAATACATTGGGCTGCCTTGCGTCTCTGAACATTTAAGATTATTTTTGTGGTGGTTTCAAGAACACATAGCCAGTAGTATGATAACCCTGGTGCCATGTACTCAGGTGTTACGTGCTTTAAAATATCGGCAGCTGAGCTACTTGATTGAATCTGAAAATTTGTGGCACAGCTCAGCTTGTAAAATGGAGGTCCACTGCCAGAGCAACAGCCGACGGGGTACTTACCTGCAAAAATTGCAGTCACACAGCGTATCACATCACAGTGATGCAAGTGTGTCACGTGTACTAACATGTTCCAACCACCGCCGCTGCAACTACCTACATCATCCACGCAGCATTAGCATTTGGCAGGTTGGGAACTATCCAGTTACTCCTGTATCACTGAAGACTGTCAAATAGGACCAGCGAGCATCGCGCAGTGTTTGGATACACTGACTGACTCACCTAGGAAGTGCTCAAGTGAAGAGACAATATAGAGGTAGAAAACAAGAGATTTATACTACAGGTATGTAATGATGACGAAGATAGTATATTACATAATAACTCTACATCAATGTCCTCAAAGACCAGCTCTGTCATTGCGTACACCAGGATGGAACCGATACATGAAGGGACATGATAGTGATACGTTGCATGTATGCTCATATGCATGTGACAGTGATCAATCAGTGGCGGGCCGACCAGAAGAATGAATTGGTGGGGTATCGTATCCCAACGAGTGCTCCTCAAGTTTGTTATTCCCGCGGTCACCCTGGCTGGCAATTGAGAGTGCACTGAGCGCAGCTGTAGACTGAGTTAACAAGTTCATAATGACATCCTATGCACTCTCCCTTGGATCGATGAACAAACTCAGCTTCTTCAATTTTGGAGCACTCAATCCGCTAGCTGAATGAAAAACCAATTACCACTTTTTCTTGTTGAAATACGAAGGGGGGGGGTACAAACGGATAGTGAGTACAAACTAACTACGCTACTTACTCAGAACAATAGAATATGAAACAATAAAGGAATCACATGCATCGCGCAGGCCCGCATGAGATCCAAATTCCAACATTTCTGACCTCCGTCACTTCTTGTATGACTAACGATGCCAAAGACAAGACGATAGGCAAACTGTAAGGAGACCTTGACGAATTGTTTGAACCGCCGAATACGAATACAACTCTACACCGTCGCTTCGGTGCTATACAATGCTCAAAGTCGATCTGACTGTCGGATGCTGCTTCCGCTTCTGCCTCTCATAGACGACATACAACACCCATGAAACGGTACAGACTTTTTTCCAGAAATTCCAAATTCTGCAACAGAGCTTTGGGAAGATTCACCGTTCTGATGCCTTGCAATTCCTGTCGTATCGATAGATTTTGGGGATGCAATCGTGGATTCTGCTCTGAAAAGTGCCTCAAGAAAAGTGCTGGCACATAGCTAGAGTACAAATTACTATATTGTCGCGACACCAAAAAAAAAGGGAGGGGGGATTTGTCTATTTTCATGGATGAACAGCAAGAAATATTCCACCGTAACGATAGATGAGACTCCAATCAAAAGGACCATACCACCATAAAAATACACCCAGTTTTTCTATGATGAGAAGCCCATGGTCTCAAAGCTCCTCGAAGAGTATTGACAGAACCACCAGATGACTAGAACTGGACAGAACCGAACATGACCAGAGAAGACAAAATTCGGTCGACTTATTCAGGGAAAATGGTATCTGAACCTTCCTCGCACTATTTTTCCCGGGGGCTCCTAACCCTTTACTCAGACCGCAAGTTCTGCTGATCATTGTCTAGTGCAGTTGGACTTTTTCCCCTCAGGTCACTCCTCGATACACAGCACGGTGAAGAATCAGCATAATTCGCACCGCTTACAACAACCCTTCAGTCAGAGTTCAACAAGGGTCATCAATACCATCACGAAAACGAAGTAAACAATCGTTTCGTAGTCGGTGAGTCAGTTGAACATGTACATCTTCCGTCTTCAACTTCCACTCACAAAAACTCATTATAATCACAACGAACTATAACGTAGGGTCTCCTCAACAGTAGAACTTGCAGCGTCCACAACTCCAACACTCTCAACCATACCCAACCCAGCTCGATCCAACCGCCCAAGAACAGCCTCATACACCTCTCGCTCATTAGGCCCCGTGACACCTCGAACCCTCACTTTTCCATCCAAGACATCTAACGCGGCAAATGCCACCGGAAGACCAACAGTCTTGGCCATAGCTGAACCTGACCCGTCTCCGTAAGCAACCAGACTCGATCGATGAACCTCTTCCTGGTGGACACTATCACGTCCACGGACAATGACCTCATGCGAAAGCACGACCATGTCCCTTTCTGTGGCAGCATAACGCAGCCGGTGGGCCAAAACCATAGCAAAAAATTCCAGTGGGGTGTGGGGACCTAGGGGAACAGCTACACCGGCCATCACGTCTTTTGCGGATCCATTAGTTGACCATAGACCTAACCACTTGAGTGCACCGAGTGCGTCACGGAAAGCTTCTTCGGATATATTAAAAAATTGGCCCCCTAGTGATATCTCACGCATAAAAGTCTCCAAACTTCGGCTATTTATATGTACATCAGAAAATGCCTTGACTCTTGCTGAGAGCGTTCTTGGCAAAAAAGAACTCCAGGAATCAATTGTAACTTTCTCGTGATCGTCGAGGAGTCCAAGATCCTTGAATGATTGCATCAAGGAACAGAACCCAGGATATCTGAAATAATATATGCTCGAAAAGCGAGACTAGATATTCAGCAAAGCTTGACTAACCGGAACGTGCCCCGCATGAGGGTCCTCAGCGAAGAAGCACACTGGAGTCCATAAGTATCACGGTAAGGTAGGCTATCCCTGTTCGCGATTCCCTCAAGCTCAACACCTCCCATCAATGGATTAGGTAGCCGAGGGAATCCTGAACGTAGCAAGTCTTCTCCAGGGAATCGAACGACCTAAAATTGTATTATGATTCAGCCTTCCCATTGGTAAGATCGTAGCACTCACTCTTCCATTCAGTAAATATTGCACTCCTTGGTTAGCCGCTCGTAGCACACCGACGGGACTCCAACTGAACTTGTACTTGAGGGGAACAGCATTACCGCCGGCTTCATCAAAGATGGAGTCAGGAGCTGGGAGGCCACCGCAAAAGGACGTAAATGACACGATCTCCTTGCCTTGTGCTTTCAAGTCGTTGATTAAAGAGATAGCGGAACAATGATCAATTCCTGGGTCAAGGCCAATCTCATTGAGCAAGAGAACGTCGGCTTGAAGTGCCCTATCTTGTATTAGAATAGGAGGTTCTTTGAGGTGAAAAATTCTAACCTATCATGAAGGTTTCGCATAGCCTCAGATATATAGGATGCCGTAACTAAGTGCTTCCTGTTCGCGATACACATATTTGCGACGTCAACATGGAAAGTTGCAGGTAACAGACTATCCAACGGTCAATAGCCATTTTTTTCTGTTTGTTAAGAGATACTCACCTAATGACGACATCAGCATCTTTCACCAGATGTTCGTATGTGTGCTTTCTCTCAACATCCACGATACGGTACTTGATGTTATTGTATTCCTGTCCATATCGTACGGCAAGCTGTTGTGCCTCGCCAAGCAGATTCGTGGCTAAAAACATTGAACTCTACGTGCGCCGCTTGTCAACTACCTAATCACTCACCAATAACGAGATCAACGTCTTTCCGCCTCGAGATTTCTTGGACAGCAGGACCTGCAACCATACCACTTCCCAACATTAAGACCTTTCGTTTCCTGGGTCCAGCATCTCTGGAAGCACCACTGCCCCCCAATTGAACAGGGACGTTGTTATCGACATGACCCAGACCCCTCTGTCGTTGGTGCCATTTATCTACGGCAGGTTGCAACCATTGATGCTTTGTCCTCAGCTGACCCCCAGCAGCAATTGTCGCCTCCTCAAGTGCATCAGTAAGCTTTGCATCTTCACCACTGCCACCATTCCATTTTTGACTGGAGCCACGCGACTTCATATTCTGGAGGAGGGTACGGAGATATGGATAAAACTCTTTCGAGAATTGCCGAGATGCGTCTAGTGGGAGAGCGGTAGGGAGGATGTCAATTGACATCATTGTCGTGTGTCCGCTTGTATCAGAGACAGAAAAGTGGTAAGTTGGTTCGGAAAGAGTGGTTGATTTCTCAAGAAATTCAAGGCCTCCCTATCTCGTGGTCGGGGATAGCATATCTCGAGGGAAGGCAAGTACGCACTCTGATATCACAACTGATGTCACCAATACATCTACCCCTGGAAGCTGCTCCGGGGAGATTCATGGATTGAGCTTTCGCAATAGCGTCAGCCAATTGCTTAGTAGAAAGCAGACGAGGGAAGCCAGTTGACCATCCGGTACCATTGATGAGAAGCGTCACATAGGGCATGATCTACAAACGAGGTATCAGAAGATACACACACGATAGATAGATGACGTACACGGTCACCGAAGACACTCTGCCATTCGTTTGGATTGGTGTAATAATCCTGACGATCAAACGCTCTTCCGTTTTTCCTGATAAGATAGTCTTCTGGCTTGGCATGGATTAGGTATATCTTGGTGCGGTCGTACTCTACCAAATAATCGTCAAGATAGGGGATAACTCATTTCGAGCATGAACGGCGAACCTTCTGAATGAACAAGGCGTTTAAGTTCCTCTGTGCTGATCTTCTTCAAGGGTAGTTCTTCGAGCATCGACAAACATCCACGAGCTACATTTCCCGTGCTTATAATAGTTTCATAGTTAGAATCAGACCAGGGCGTGGAATGAACTACAAACCCAGTAACACAGACCACCACTGGGCCGAGAGCTTCTGGAGTTCCTTGGGTAGATATCCATAGTCCTACTTCACGCAAGGCTGCTCGTAACCGTTCGAGAGAAGGAAGTGTGTGTGGTCGTGGAGTGTACTAGGACAACAAATCAGATTGATAGTTCGCTGTGGGGTTATGAGAAATTGATAGAGTTGATTACCAGAACCGTTTCACCAAGTTGTGGTGCTGATAGCATATGAACGGAAAGACAGTCGGCATACTCACGAGGAAGGGAGATGCGATCCCCAGTTCAAGATGGGCGTGAGCCATAGCGGAAAGGGACTCAAGAACACCAGCGGCTACGACAAAGAATGTACATCAGCGAATCTCTTGTGAATGAACAAGATAGTGATTGCAATGTACCTCCGGCAAACCAGCCGAACCCCACTGTCCTTTTGCCTTGGTCATTGGTAAGGAGCTCATAGTCGATAAGCCTAGGCCAGAGTTCCATTTTCTTTTCAAATTGAGCGGCTGAGCCTCCTAAAACCCTGTCCGTTGGAGCGACAAATTGCGATAGCAAACCAGTATTGTATGGTTGCCCTTTGGCTGTATGTGAGAACATGACATGGGTGCGGGGTATGTCCCCATTGGTGGACAAACGAACGGGAGGACGTTGTCGTGCCAATGCATCCATGGGCGTTTCCTTGATTCCGACAAGAATGTGTGCATGATCCAACGAAGGGCTTATCTTTGCACCCGCCTATAAACATCCATGTTTAATAGCAACGCTTTGAGGAGTAAAGGGGATCGAACCTTCTCATACTCGCTGTTGGTAAAGATGCGTCTTTCGCAGGGCTCAAGGATGACTTCCACACCCTCTTGTTCGACCAAGATATTAACGGCATCGGGAGTCAAAGGGGTACGTCGTTCCCAAATCCTAAGAGGGTCCTCGCGGCGCAAGCCAACCGTCAACTTCTGAAGGACATTCCTAGTGGACCTCATATTGAACGATTGTTGAAGCAAAGACTAAAACGACTAGAGTTGGGGCACTGGGATACCCTTTAAAGCAAGATCCGATCCGTGCGATGACATCTTTAATTGAAGTCTATTATTATGATTTAAAATAGGCCTTGACCATGGTAAATTCGAGATCCGCTTCTTGGTACAAGTTTGAGGCCCTCCTTTGGCTTATTCGGGACGACCAGAAGCCTGCTTCTGACAAACACCAACTCGTCACGTGCTGCTGTGGCCTCCACCACTGAGAAATAGACATCCGTACTATGAGTTACTACTCAGGTTTTGATGCAATATTCAAACTCACCATCGATCGTGCCTGTTAAAAGCGACAACTTTGCCAGCACCCGAGGAAGCGCAATTATGATTCCGAAAATCGGCGTAGGTCCAGGATTGATCCATCGGAGCCTACTGCAATACCCGGCAATACCCGTTGCGATCATTTGGGCACTATCGCTATGATTGGTTTTGTCGTTGATTGTCATCCAAGACACACTTGGTGAAATCAACTGAACACAAGAGTAGCACTTGACCTGTGATATTTGCCCATCAGGTTATCCAACAAATGAGAGGTGCATAATTCGGAGGAGCAAGTTTGGCCGAGAATTAATACAGACCCGCGCTCGTGTTCAGTGTTTTCCTTCAACAGAGGAGACCGGAGGAGAGTATACGGCTCACGGAATCAATTCTGCTATCGACAACGCAACGCAGAAATGAAGACACTACGTATTATCCAGCCGATCGTCAAATGTCCAGCTACCAATTATTATCTCCAGCAAAAAACATACCGGTAGTCAACGAAAATACAAATGTCACAAATACATTTTCACATACATTCAGGATCCAACGGTATATAAAGTAGAAGCAGAAATTGTGACTAGGATCACTACATAGTCAAACGACAAGCGCTCATCGAGAAAACACGCTTGACACTCTTGTAGCCAAGGCTAACAAGCAGTACATCATCTCGTTCTTGGACAACCTATACGTTCATAAGTTCCTTCAGATACGGGCGCTATTTCAGAGCAGTAAAAATAATGCGCAGTGATACCATTCTGAGAACAAAGGCTGTTTATGGGAAGTCATCTATACTATGCTACTATTACGCTACTATTACGATACTACTTGATCACCACCGCTACACTACCGATACACCAATCCACTCAACTGAGATCCTATATTCTCTAATGCCGTCCCAGAAGCATCAGTACCCTCGTAACCACCAGTCAACCACCGGTACCAGTGCCGCTAGAACTATCCAAAGCAAACGGCGGGAATTCACATGTCAGAAAACAATGAGACCCACTGACGCAGGTCTACCAGATGCGAAGGCTGAGGTTGAACTCGATGTGAAATTGAATGCTGCTGCAGGTTTGTAGTATTCCCTCCAAAGGCGCTGTCAATTCCAGTAATGCAGAAGATACGAAAAGCCATGTTGCTGGATGACGTTGATGCGATCTCATCTAGAACAGTGGAGGCTGGTGCGAAACTGGAACAACATCGGCAACGTTCGGGCTAAACAATCCGTTTGACGCTGAGCTATGAGGGTATTCGACGTCCTAACGATCTTGTAGACCCTAGTGTGCTCAACCAAGGGCATTGAACAGACTTGAGGAAGAAGGTTGCATCGTGTCAACAACAGAGGAACCGGCACCCATACCAAACTCAGGTAGAACCGAATCTTCGTGAGTCGCAGTGTCCATACTGGTCGACTGTCCTCCGGTCATTCCAAAATCGAATAGCGGCTGTGACGTTTGGGTAGCCTGCTTGTTTGCACCGATCGTTGCCCCACCAAAGACATTTGAGGTCCCAGCATCATTGAAGGAGTTCATGTGCCACCAATGGTACCAGGGACAGATGTAGACGGCTGAGGCCCATTGAAACTGCCAGCTGAAGCTGACCCATCGAACTTGAACGAGAATGCATAGGAACCCATTGCCGGTGCATCTGAAACGCCGATTGCCTTATCTCCAGGCATAAAGGGATTGAAGGCGGCCATCGATGGCTGGCTATCCGACCCAGAAGGAAACGAAGCAGCTGTGAGATTAGGCTCTCTCTGAAACGACGGATACAATGACAGCGACGACTTGTTTGCGAGCATTTTTCTCGACGATCCCTTTGCCCTTCTCCTTCGTCTTGGGCCATTTTTCGACGGTGTGATCTCGTTCGTGTCACCTGATGGGGCGGATGGAAATAGCAGAGCGTTGAGTTCGGCGCCAATTCATTGCCAAGTTCGGCGGCCAATTCATCAGCAGTAGAACCCAAGTCGAAGATAGTCTCAGAGGGACCTGACAAGGCGGGTAAAATCTGCGACGCTTCGTATCCGGTAACCCACGTATTGTCAGCCGTAGTAGATTCAGTAGCGAAGGTACCGGCACCCAAGTCAAAGGTGGGTTGAGCGGGATCTGTGGGACCTGACAAGGCGGATAGAAATTCCAACGATGTATCGTCAACCGTACCAAATTCGCCAACGGGGGCACCGGCATTCAAGTCGAAGATAGGTTGCGAGGGACCGAACATGGCGGATGAAAACTGTGACGCTTCGTATCCAGTAGTCAGTGTATTGTCGACCCCAGTAAATGCAGCAGCGGAGGTACCAGCACCCAAATCAAAGATCGGTTGAGAGGGATCTACAGGACCTGACAAGGTGGATAAAAACAATCCATATCCAGCGACCAATGCATCGAATTCAGCAGTAGAGATACTGGCACCCAAGTCATAGGTAGATTGAGAGGGATCCGACGAGGATAAAAATTGCGATGCTTCCCATCCGGCAACCAACGTATTGTCAAATCCAGCAACAGAGGTACCAGCACTCAAGTCCAAGGTAGACTGAGAGGAGCCTAGCAGAAATTGCGATCCTTCGTCCCCAGCAACCAATATATCACCGACCGTAGCAAATTCACCGACAGAAGTACCGGCATCCAAGTCAATAGTAGGTTGAGGGAAACCTGACGCTTCGTATCCGGTAGCCAATGGATCGTCAACCGTAGCGAATTCAGTAGAGGTGCTGCCACTCAAATCGAACGTAGGATGAATGGGGCCTGCGGCACTTGACGAGGTGGATAGGAATTGAAACACGTCATGTTCAGCAGCGAATGTATCATCGGCCGTAGTGGGTTCAACAGCAGAGGTGCTCGATCCAGATACGATAGATTGAGAAGGACCTGACGTGAATAGCGCTTCAAATTCGGTGGCCACTATATCATGAACCGTAGGAGCAGAGGCGCTGCCGCTCAATGCAGCGTGAGAGGGTGCGGAACCTAAATGCGACGTCAGTACAGCGCCGAATAAAGGAGTCTGAGGTATTACGTTTTGCCCTTTTCCTTTGTTTTGAGTGCCTTTTCAACGATGTGAATTGTTGAGCAGCCAATGGGTTGTCACCAGTAGCAGATTCGATGGCAGAGGCATAGTCGAATATGGGCTGAGAGGGACTTGTGGCACCTGACGAGTGGATAGAGACACTAGGGCCTCGAGTTCGGCAGCCAATTCATCGTCGACCTCAGCAGCAGAGGTGCTGCCACTCAATCCAGACAAGACGTGAGAGGGAGTTGCAGTAATATTGGTAGCACCGGATGCATATGCTACGGGACCTAAATGTTCTGACAATGTGAACTGATTCACGGCATCTGACGAGGTGGATAACAAACCTAGGTCGGCAGCCAATGGATCAGGAGCCGCAGTGGATTGGATAGCAGAGGTGCTAGCACTTGGCCCAGAAGAGTCACTAGGAACGGAACCAGGTGTAGGGTCATCGGGAGTATTTGGGGTTACACTGGCAAAATCCATCAGACCAGGCTCTTGTTGGATCGATGGACGCGACGACATCCTGTTTGCCCTATTGGTGAACGATCGTCTCGATGGTCCCTTTGCCCTTCTCCTTTGTTTAGAGTGAACCGTGGTAGATGCAGTGGCAGAGGTGCTGCCACTCGACTCAAAGATCGGTTGCAAGGGACCTGTGGCACCACTCGCAGTGGCGGATGCACACCATGAATTATCTAAATGCGAGATCAATATAGCACTGAATAACGG
Organism: Leucocoprinus sp. KB1807203; assembly: GCA_019327925.1. Lineage (NCBI taxonomy): Eukaryota > Fungi > Basidiomycota > Agaricomycetes > Agaricales > Agaricaceae > Leucocoprinus > Leucocoprinus sp. KB1807203. Next base: position 147,863 of record JAHTMQ010000088.1, read on the forward strand.
AGTCTAAGATATTACCGAGAGAAAACAAATCAGGAAATATCGCCGGTTGGAGAGTCTTTCCTTCTGACTCGGCAATGATACGGGGCGAAGTGTCGGACGGCGCTGACTTAGAAGGTGCAGCAAATTGAAGTGCCGGTTGGACGGTGGCCGGTAGATGGAAGGAAGGCGACGCCGGAGGGTGCAATGGTTTATTAGTCTCTGCAGAAGAAACGGAGGGGGATGACAACGGGGAATGGGTCGTCTCTGTGGGCTGTGGAACGATGTTGTCAATTATGGCATGTCCTCTGGCATGTCCCTCTTCGTCCGCAAGTGTGGGGATAGCATCCCCCTCGAAGTAAACCAAGTCGATGAGCCGACAACCACTGAAACCAAACATGTGGCGAGGCGTCCGATTAGTGAAGTAGCGGACAAAATTGGTGAAGGATCGACACTGCGAACGGGCTTTCAGTCAATAGGATCAACTAGGGAGGAGGTTTTCCTACCTCCGGTCTACTAGATTCGACCTTGGCTTTAGCTCTAAGAAACCATTGCTTCCAAGTTTTCTGTCCGACCGCGAGTGCCCCATCATGTTCTTGCGTAGTAAACCATTTTTCTACATAAACATCCGGATTCTCCAGGCGCTCAGGAGGTTCACAAGCAGAGGGCTGGAATATGAGCAATAAGTGCACACATTCACTGTAGACCAGATATGAAGGCTCACCGAATCCATCTGCCAGATCATACCTAGGCACAGAAGCTCACCACTGGAGCCAATTCTCCATCGACCACCATTTTCCACCCATTCTTCGCCAAAGGAGCGGTGTTTGAATGAGATTGAGTACTTGCTCATCTTGTCGTATTTCTTGCCAAAAGAGTGCACTTTTTCGTTGCTGCCCTGAGTTTTGGCTTGGTGGCGGATGTGGATGAGGTTCGTCAGAATTGGTATATGTTAGACAATAATCATATACATGTGTGTCAGACCTACCAGCGACGAACTATACCCAGACGATAAATTGAGAAAAAGTCAAATCAGAACTGCGCAGTTGTTCTCAAGTTGCACTCATTACCTTCTCGAGTAGGTCGACTGCACCCGAAGGCATGTTGGATGAGCCATTTCTACGTCCTCGTTTGAAAGGCCTGTAAGACAAAGAGATGAGAAAAAATACAAAAAAGATGAGAGTGAAAAACATACAAGCTGGACATCTTGCCTCTCGGCGGTTGTTTCCTGGTCGATCTGCGACGATAGGTACGCGCCACAATAAAAAACACGACAAAAAACCGCGACGACCAGAAATGTGAATATGGTTTCATTTCGGGAGAAGCTGAGCCAGTTGATCCATGAGACAAAATAAGTTGAGTGTTAAGGACGATCCGGGGAAGCCAGCATTTTCTTTGCCGAGAGCCTGAGTCAGTGCGATGTCCAAGGGAGAAAATGCGAGTGAAAAAAAGAGTTGGAGTGCTGATAATAATACTTTCACAAGCAGGAGAGGCCAGGTCGATTGGCCGCAATTATAATCCATGAGGGATATGGTGAAGGAGGCAAAAGTAACCTCCAAAAGTTTTGAACTTTTGAACCTTCGGAGTCTAAACCTAAATATTAGTGTTTCAGTAATCCTGATGCATGACTTCCTGTAGAATGTGCCATGCCGAGATGCCGGGCATGATCGAGGTCTCTGATAGATGTTATTTTACCTTTTATGGATGAACAGATACTATATCCAGAATTTCTCCTGATGGCATCTATTATGAAGATGCTGACACAGCTGTCATCTGATCAATATGTCAGCATATCTACCAACTAGTCACATGTAACTCCTTTTTGTTTTCTTCGATTCAGGATCTCTTTCGCAACAGTGAGTGCCAAGGGATCAGTTGACTGGAGTTGGAGATGGCTGTGGTGAGGGATTGGCTGATTGGAGTTGTCGTGTCGGAAGAGTCGGCGTGATCTAACAGATATGTACCAGTCCATTTTCAGGATCACTGTAGCCATCATCATTGTAGCCGTTCCAAAGGTTCCCACCTAGAGATGTTTCAAATCGAAGAATGAGCGTGTGACTCACTGGATATCATAGATCAATTTGAAATCTCATTCCTGCCTGAGCACTCCGAGGTAGAGGTAAAATATACGTGCTTACCTTGTTGTCATCAGAACAATCGCTTCTTCCTGCAGAGATATTCTTGCTCCACTTGCATCAATGCTGACTTCTGTGATGGCTCCCAGATGCACAGGTTTGGCTCCCACTAGGCGCACAGGTCTGTGCGGCTTAGTCATCCATCAGTAATGCGATAAGTCTGGCTATTAGGCCAAATTGCGAAATTCCACGCATTTAATTTGTCAACAAATTTGACTCAAATAACGCGACCATGGCCATGGCCGCCTGCCCGAGAGAAAGATGAGGATGGAATTTGTGATTGCAATGGGGTGACAGGGAACAGCACGTTCAACAAAACACACAAGCATCTCAATCACACTGACGAATTATGAGAATGATAATTTGCATGGGGAACAAAGGCATAAGCATGATCACAAAAGACAAATGAGAATTATAATTTGCATAACGGATTTCAAGACCGAATTGGAATAGACATAAGATTATAAATTCATCACCCAGATACAAAGACACAACATGACATCCAAGTGCTGAACCAGACACCGACGCCAAAGGTGCACATGAATATCGACAAACGACATGTCAACGGTGACATAGTTTCCTATCAGGCCCAGTTAGACAATGAGGCCCAGTTAGACAATGAGACCCTACGACATACGACATACTTGACGGCACTTCACCTCCTTCGTGCACAAAACCGACGTCGAACAAGCAAGACTTCTAAGAACACTCACCACAGGTCACTGACCAGAGCACATCCAGGCCGCCATCAGATCTTGCACCGAAAGCGCGGCAATTCAAGCTTGGATAACAATTGGGAGGTCCAGATCCCTCTTAATCACCTGAGGCAAGTATTCAGTTCGGCGGTCAGCCAGTAGCCAGCGAGGGCCAAGCGAGAAATCAGGATCCCAGGCGGGAAAAGGTCAGCACCATGTGCCGAGCTTCCTGCCCTCGGTTGACCTCTGCTATCACCCCTGCTTCGCACACGATCCGAAGGCACTCCACACAAGCGCTCGGGATCCGGTTGGTCTCCAGGCATGTCCCATTGGCTAACGTCGCATACGCAGTCTGTTCCTGACGACGACACCTGAGTGCCCAGGCTGAGACCACTCGAATCATATTCTATCCACAGCCATCAGCAATAGAATGTGGCGTCCATTGCTGAACACCTACCATAGGAAGTCCGTTGCACAGCAGTCAGTTGTGCATACTGTTCATGCCGACCTCACTCCCATCCCAATACAATACACTGTATGACTAACGCTTGAGCGACACATCATCACAAAGAAAATAGAGGTCTTACCTAGTAGTAGTGCGAGTGGTCCAAGTAGACAACCAAGTAGAAGGTAGACACTAGTCGAGGTAGACAGTAGTCATATAAGACAAGCGTGTTAGACCAAGTCGTCAAAGTAGTCAATGGTCAAAGACCAGGTAGTCGATAGCTCATCGTAGTCGAAGGGAAAGGAGTGTGGCTTTCAAACTCCCACCTGCCACCCTTTTTGTTCATTTGTCATCATGGAATGCAGAGCGCCACCGACTTGAGGAAGGAACTTTGCATATTTCCTGCCGTACTCCTCCGTTCACCGTCATTATTTGACATGTTGCAGGCCTTGTTCCGTCTTACACATCCACAGTCAGGGGACACAGAATGCGCCGGTAGACAACTTGCCAAACGGGCAAATGTCAGCGAACACGTGATTTTGGGCGCTCGTGGTCATTCAGGGTCCTTATTAGTCACACTCATCAGTCACAGAAATTTCGTCAGATAGTGAACTAAGTTCTCAAGGGATAGTCAAGAGTAAGGTAGATAATAATGCCACCATCATCACAGTTATATCTGTCCAACCAAAAAAGCTGGGTGGTGCCTTCTACCTTGAGCAGTTTGTTTAGTCTTCCTCAGGCTCCCTTCTCTGTCTCTTTTCTATCATCTTTGCATTTTTTCCTTTCATGTAAAGCTTCCGCTTCTGGGCATTCCCCTCTCATTTCCGCAATCCTGTCTCCATCTTTCCTCTCCAAACTACCAGCCGTGAGACACTGTCCCGCGGTGTGGGATCTGCTAGTGGTCTCAACTGTTTTACCGAGACCATGAAAGGATTAGGAGTCGATCGGTGGTGGCATGAGGAGGATTGAGAGTGGTTCGCAGTTTATATTGTTCGAACCTAAGAAAATTCTGGACTTTATTTGCAGACACAAATGGTCGCCAATGCCAGCATTTTTATCCTTTTTAAATGTTGTTAGTCTGTCATCAACATCTATAATCTCATGTGAATCCTTCTTTCCAAAACATGGCTAACATTTACTACAAAGTTACACATCTACTCTGTGGGAGGACAACGAGCTGCTGTTACGAATATTTACTGTTCCGGTCTCCGGTCACACTTGACCGATGGCTTACATTCGAACACATTTGTAGATCACGGCAATTCTGGATGACTGGATTCGGCGAATTTTGATTTTGGAAAGGACTTTCTCCACTTCTAGGCCATCTTTAAGTCATGCAACGGTTGATACTATACATTGTGATAATTTATACTTGATGCTCCTACATTCTCTTGGAAGAAATTACGGAACGGCCACTACGGTCAAATCACGATCAAGCTTGGATTTTCTAAACCACGTCGAGAATTTAAGAGTACGCCATTTGTTAAATTCCGGATCGAGGAGAGCGAGTGTTGAAGTGAACCGACGAGTCGATGACGTCTTTTCTTTCCTTTTCCCTACGTCATACTTCCATCCCTATAAATAACTTTTGTCCCTCAGCCGTCTACTACATCGGGTGACGACTTTCGGTATCCAGTTTCCTGTATTGTCATAGTTACTTATCATGGCATGTAGACTTATCATTAGTTCTAGGTAATGCAATAAAGCCGTCTACCACATCGGGTGACGACTGAGACTTATCGTTAATTCTAGTTGCGAGATAGGATGATACATGAGGAAGCGTAATGCGGCTTTTCCATAAGGAAGACGACCACAGACCCCACTGGACAGGTACAACATAAATCGTTTCTCATCCTAAATATAGTTGGCTTCATCCCTTACCAACAAGTGTATCATGGATTAAGTCTCGTCCGAAATACCTCAATGACTTGACAATGAATTGACATAATCAAGAGGACCAATCGGAGGCGACGCCAAAGGACCTCACTTGTAAAGTCGGTAATAGGGTACTGTTAACTCAAGATATGCTCAAGATATGGCGTCTCTTCGTATTGAAAAATATCTATCTAATCAGAGATTCATAATATCTGAAACATTTCAACAGAGTGGATTGACCCACACCTCGTGATCTTGGAGCGCATGGCCACTTTGGAGTTGGATCATTGAAATGTAATACACTGGTCTCCATCAGAGTTCGAGTCTATCTATGGAGACAGAAACTCAATGTTACTGAACTTTCATACCAGACCACAGACCCCTTGGTCATCGGATTGCTCGCCAGCCTTTTCCTAATAAAAATTTCTTCAGTCTTCGGCTACGTATGTGCATTCTCCAACGCTGGATCCGGAATTATCTTCCCCTTATGGCGGAAAATCTTCGAACCAGACCTTTGTCCAGCCTTCATACATGCCGCTACTTTCATTCCATACAGCAATGAATTACTTGGCCGCATTGGTCTGATATTTCATCTTGGCAGGTACTACGTCCCTGGCACCGCATTTCTCACGCTATGACAATGCTATGTTGCCAACGTCTAAATTTAGATTATTTTAAAATCATGTCTAAATTTAGATCATTGCCACAATAGTAGAAGTAAAATCCAAATTTTCAAAAAGAAAATTCCAGGGAAATCATGCTAAATCCCTGGTCCAGCGGGTTCTTTTGTGTTGTTGAGCGGCTCAATGGGTTTAGCTGGCACAATGAAGATGTGGATTTAATCATGGAAGCTTGAATATCACGAATGGTGAATCGCCATCACAACAGTTGTTAAGATAAGTGGTACACGTTCTTTACAATACAAATCAGATCAAATTATTTTGCTGAAGGACGATCCACGCTACTAAAATTTCTCCGGATTATTGATATCATACATTTCCGCAAGTCATTCTTTCCCTTCTCTTTAGCGTATTTCATCCTGAACTCGCTAGATAAAAGATAAAAGGAGACAATATGTGATCTAGGAGAGTCCAAGAGACGTTATATTCTGAATACAGCCAAGTAAAAACTACACATAATGCGGGTATACATGATCATTTAGCATGCATTCCAAGAAACTGCTTTTGGACAGATAATTGAGCGTCCTACCGATACGTTATGGGTATTATCTGATCACCGTTAAATAATGGATGACTTCCCGTAGTCTAGGGAAATCTGTGTTACATAGATTTCCCTAGATTGCTCCGTGCCGAGATGCCGAGCATGAATTTTAAGACTTCCCTAGACTAGACTTCCCTAGATATTTTGTAGCCTTTCATGGATAGTTGGATCAAACTTATATACCATATCCAGAATTTCTTCTGATGGCATGGAATGAAGACGGATATAGGCTGACAATTTCTTTTGCTGACGAGTTACGAGTATCAGCCCCATATGAGCTATTTCCCAAGAAAATGCAGGTTAAAGACAGTGAAAGTCTCATTTTGCAGCATTGCCATTAAGCATCGCATGCCTGAATGGTATTATATAAACTGCCAAGTATTGCACAGCTTGCAAGTAATAGCTCGTCCCCAGGGTGACTCAAGAGAAGTGAATCCATGATTTGTCGCAATACTGTGTACTGCGTTGCAGCACAAAGCACGTACAAGATGTGTGTGTGACATAGCGATATCACATCTAAGGAGTGTTGCTACGGGAACTGCATTTTCCCCAGATTTCCTCAGACCATAGAATATATCACTCCCCAGATTCCTACGGGAAGTCATCCAATTTTGCAGACTCGGCTACGATCGATGAATTTATGAGGATGGACTTGGAAGATTTGGTCCGCCACAGCATGCAGAAGAAGAATGCAGTGCATAATGAATTCAAGGAATGAACGGAGGAAATATTTGTTCTCCGTCCTCAGCAAATGATCCAGCATATATAACAGAAACCCTTTATGGATGTTAAACATATAGTCCCTTCCTCTCTATTTGCAATGCTGACTTCACTCGTTTTTGCTTTTGTTTGTGCTTCTGTGGCACATGCAGCGACTTTCAATGTCACTGTAGGCGCCAACGGAAATCTCGCCTATAATCCCCCTTTTGTACAGGCTCAGCCCGGGGATCTCATCAGCTTCCAGTTGTAAGTCAATTATCAATTCCCCCCCCAATATGGTCTCATCAGCGAAATAGCCATCCAAAAAACCACACTCTTACCCAGTCGTCTTTCGACGAACCGTGTAGTCAACTCCCGGGTGGAACTGATTCAGGATTGTGAGTATTTCTGTCCTATAAACATGATCTTGTCCTCAGTCATCTCAGCATGCCAGTCGCCCAAGAGACCGGCGATCTACCGACCTTCCAGGTAGAGGTGTCATCAGTTGGGTCATTATATTTCTACTGCAAACAATCCGTCGGCAACCACTGCGGCCATGGTAGGTCTCCGCCTGATGGGCATCAGAGTAAAGTCTCATTTTATTGTTAAAAATAGGGATGGTCTTTGCCATCAACCCACCAGACCAGGCCACATTTGATGATTTCCAGGCTCGAGCGAATGCTACATTGAATTCCACTACTACTACCACCTCGACCACAGCTGCGGTCACGGAATTTTCCACCCCACCCCCTCAATCCTGGCAGACTGCTACAGCCACGGTCACGAATGGCACTTCGGTCTGGACATCGACATATACCAGCTATCTCGGCTCTCTTCGTGAGTGTATTGTGTGATAAATGATTTATTCGGTTTCGCTGATATTCCGAAAGCCCCTTCGCCTGCTCCTCAGCCCGTCACTCACGAGGTCACTGTAGGAGCTAACGGAATGCTTGCCTTTTCCCCGTCCAGCATTACCGCTCTAGTGGGCGACTCCATAGAATTCACATTCTACCCTAAAAACCATAGCGTGACCCAATCGACTTTCTCCAATCCCTGCGTACCAATCGAGCAAACGACTGGAACAAAGGGCTTTGATTCAGGATTGTACGTGACTGCGTTTCCTAACAGGCCTCCTGGAGCTCAACTCCCATTTTCTCAGCCAACCTGTCGACCAGGACGCCGTGGATCACCCCACGTTCAGTATTATAGTTGAAGATACTGCACCTATCTGGATTTTCTGTGAACAGACAGGACACTGCGGTTCAGGTATGGTGTTCGCTGCCAATGCAGTTGAGACTGGTCCCAACAACTTTGAGAATTTCCTTGAAACTCGCTAAGCGAATCAATGGTACTTCTACTGCTTCTGCTTCTGCACCTGCAGCCACAGGTAACTCCAGCAACAGGGGTTCGGCTTTATCTTCCTCTCCCGCTCTCATCGTCACCGTTGGGCTCTTGGTTCTCGGTTTGATATGGGCTTGAAACGATATGCTGTATCTTTCTCGTGGACCGATGGAGATAGCCATAGTGATGTTTCATATGTAGTGCTCAATGAGGCCAAGTGTTAGGATATTTTTTTGTCCGTACCATTATACCTAGGCAGAATTCCTGTTCAGGGATTCTGATGATGGATCAATCTTTTCGTATGTCAAACGCGTAATTTTTGAATTGCAGCCTGTGCATGACCATGTTACAAACTCCGACAGAAACTCTGCTGGATGTTTATATACTTGCGCTTCAGAATGCAATATTTGAATGTCCGATGCATCACTTATCATGTCGTGGGAACGCGAGCACAAGTTTCACGGACGCGTTTTTCAAGCGCCAATTGCTTCATGCATCCTTTTCAGCTGAATGTCCAGTAATGAGGTTGATGACGCGGAAATATGCGCTTCCTTTGGCGAAATCGATACAAACCTTCAAGGAGATGCGTCCTTCATACTCTGGAAAATATGGCGATCCACGCGACCTCAGTATTCTACTCTAATGGCCTGCGTCGATGCTGTTAACAATGACCCACGCTTGCATGATGCCCTGAAGATAGCACACAACAAGAAGAACTACGCCAGTATCAGAAATTGGAGTGAGTATACCATCCAGTGACTCGCACCTGTTTTGATAGTCTGCTGACCCAGGGGGACAGAATTAACTGAGGTACTTCCAACGCAGGATGCTAGGGTCGACGATAATATCCATAAAGTCCTAAACGATGTAGAAGAGTCTTTGAAAAATTTGATCAATGGATACATATCACTTCCAGTGTGGCTTCCCAAGGATACACATATGCAACCCCACATTCGCCTTCACCTAGAAAATTTAAAGATACCAATGATCAAGGACAGACCAAATCTACTTCTCCATGGATGGGGGAGCTTCCAAAAGGATTTGGCACTCAAGAAACGCCTTGATAACATTTTCATGCCCAATAATCATACGTGAGTCAAACCTGCTCTATTGTAGTCCGAAACGAGCCTTGACAGATGCCTTCCAGGTTTCTGGTTAATACATCTGGGTCCGGGAAGACGCGGATTTTGCTGGAGGGACTTTGCAATAAATGGGGCTTCTACTTCACATCCACCGTTGACTCAAGCTTGTTAGGATCGAGTGATATCCAGAATAGTATCCAATCATATATCCCTTACTCTCCCAACTTTCGTGACAAACTTCCCCATCCTGGGACTACGGACTATGGAATAGGTCTGAGGTCCAATCGTCTCATAGCCGGCAAGGTCTTCCGGCGAGTTTTTCTTGCGCGACTCCTTATATTCCACCATTTCGTCGAGATCATGGAACGTGAGCGGGCCCCTTACGCTTCTCTCGACACCTTTCGAGAACGTTGGCTTCTCCTTCAGCTTCAACCACACCTCGTTTGTCCTGCTGGAGTTTGGGACATTTTCGATGATCTCACTTGTAGACTTTCCGAAGCATCCGACCACTTTATAGCCGCTCGAACACAAGACCTCTTGAAACGTGTCCGGGAACTCTGTTCCGAAAAGTCAGATGCATCTGTAGAAGAAACTCCCTTCTTTTGTGTCTTAGATGAGGCCCAATATGCTGCAACCAAACATACCAGTTCTTTCCGTTCTGACCATGACGGATCTCAGCGACCTATTCTTAGAGAGATCGTTCGTGCATGGGAAGAATTAATTTCGGGGAGAGGTGTATTTATGGTAATAGCTGGTACGGGTATTTCAAAGAACGTAGTCGATCAAGCAATGGCTTCGGCAATCATGAAGGAATCCCGATACCGGTGGTGTTCCGACACGGGCGCTTTTAGTAGCTTTGAGGCTCAAAGGCTCTACCTTTCTCAGTACCTACCAAGACACCTGTTGGAGTCTGAAGTGGGAAAAAGGTTGCTCCAGAGGTTGTGGTATTGGCTACATGGCAGGTTCATGATCTTTTGGGAATCTATTTCCTGAGACCTCACGATTGAACAGATATCGGTTTACTGCTGGATATATGACGGAGCTCATACGCGATGGTTTCCGGCAACCGCATCGGCTTCTGAATGCCTATGTTCAACACTTCACCGGATTTTCTCTCACTGATGCAGCAGAATGTGTTGAGAACGAGGATGAAGCACCCCTACCGAGCTTTTCCCAGTATAAGCTTGATTTTTCCAAGCTTCAGAAAAGTAGGTTTGGCGATGCTCTGGAAGCTTATCGTACTGACGAGGTAAAGATAGTGACATGTTACCAACGATACACCGAATAACAACACACTACATGATGAGATGTGTTACACCATATCTAGGGAGAGACGAAACCATGTATGTGGAGTATGGTTTTGCTCGTTTTGATGATTCGGAGACCCGAGTTATCGTCATAGATGAACCCCTTGTCATAGTGGCTGCCATTTTCTGGATGGATCAAAACTGCCGGGAGACTTACAGATGCCTTTCTCGTGAGATCAGTACTCATGAAAAGAGCTTCAACGGCTTCGAAAATTATATTGTTTACTGTATAGATCTGGTCTTCTCCGAGACCCGTCGCCTGAGTGACGTCTTCAACTTCCACGGTCAGATCCCGCCCTGGGCCAATATGGAGGCCAAACTGGTTTCTGTCTATCGTCCCAGCTTGGACAAGGTAGAAATTGGTGTTGCATGCTTCGCTCGCACAACTGCCTCATCGGCCAACCTGGGAACAAATGCCAAATCATCGGATCGGACTATGTCTTGGCTTGAACATCGTCGGCAGTCTCCCTTCTGCTTCCCAGACCAATCAATGGGTCCAGATATCATGTTCGTCTTGCAGCTTTCCGATCAGAGTCTCATTTGGGTCGCTTTGCAAACTAAATACTCTAAAGGAAGAAAAGGGAAGCTGGAAAAAGGATTGCTGCGGCATGCTATTGCGAGTGTGACACCTTCAAATTATTTCCTAGATAAAGTAAGCTATCTCATTAATTTGAGCTCGTTAAAGTCCAGATATTGACTGATTAGAATGGCAAACCTTTTTCCCCTGTAGCATACCCGAATTTAAGGGAGGATCTTTTTAGGTCACTGCTTGCTTTGCCCAATAGACGATCGGACGCAGGAAAATATAGCCTTCTTCGTGTAGTTGCGTCATTCCCGGCACAAACGAGAATGAAGCGCTTCAAAGGAGAAAGAGACCCGGACCAAGAAGGACACCCTGTAGCCTCCCTCAACATGGACCTTGTCAAGAGAGTGACTCGAAATCTCTCACCTCAAGCTCTTCTGGAAGGGCCTGGATTTCAAACTCTCTCACCTTCAAAGGGGGACAAGCGAAAACGAAAAACAAAAGAAGAGTCTGTCCTCCGACGGAAAAAACTCAAGATATAACTTATCTATCAGATATCGTTTTCTTGTCTGTGTGATCATGTATTTTATAGCATCTATTCAGCATAGTGCCAAAATGAATTATCTAAATTCTCTCAGGTATAGGATACTTTTGGAATGCACGTGCTGAAAACAAACGTTCATGCGAGTTCTAGCGCCGAGCGATGTTAAATACATCGGCATGCTTCTCTCTTCTCACCTAGGTACTTCTTGGTTTGCACCTGCTGCTGGACCTTTGCTGTAGGACTGCATCCTCACAAGAATGGTAGTGAACAAACTATTTTCTTTGGTATTTGGGGCGTTTGAAATTATAGCGTCACCTTTGACTCCAACTGGTGTGTGCATATAATCAAGATATTAGACATTTTTGAATGTAAATTAGTTCATGTAGTACCGTCGTTGCAGGCCTGCCAGTTTCGTTTGAATCCATATCCAAACAAGCCACGTATCGTCTTCCGCGAGGATGGAACCTTGAAAATTACTGTCTTCTCTGACTTGCACTATGGAGAGAACCCATGGGATTGGTGGGGTCCTGTTCAGGATTCAAACAGTACTAGGTTGATGAAGCGCGCTTTGAAAGACGAGAGGCCTGACTATGTGTTCGCGATCTGCTCATCAGATTTGTTCCAGTCTTACTGACATGAAATTCCTAGGGTCATAAACGGAGACCTCATTACCGGCGAAAGTGATTGTACCTCCTGAGCAAGTCAATGCTTGGCTTAATTGAAGTGCTAGATACCTTCAAGGAAAATGCAACAACACTGATTGATGAAATCGTTGCCCCGCTCAACGCAGCCAAAGTCCCTTTCTCGTCGTCCCATGGAGTACGTGAACTCCATTTGTTTGAAATTCTATGGGCTCAGGCTCGCCACAGAATCACGATAATCAAGTAAACATTACCCACGCAGAGGAAATTACTCGTGAGCAGAAGGTCGCACCTCTCAGTTACACGCGTTCCGCTCCTCCTGGTGTCGGTGGTGAAGAAGGCCCAGGAAACTATTGGGTCCCTGTTCGTAACATTGTATTCTCAAGATATCATGTTTCAGTAATCTAATCAACGATTGACCTTGCAGATATACAGGAATTCAAAAGGTAATGCAAGACTTAGGAACTTATGTTCAATGTTCATATTGCAACAGATTGTGACCCCTTTCTCATCCTCTGGTTCTTTGATTCAAGAGGTGAAGTAACTCACGTATATCTATACAAGCATGCGAGGTCTGATTATCAATATAGGTGGTGTTTCTCCACAAGGAGTCCAGAACAAGGACTGGGTTGATGCATCTGTCGTTGGATGGATAGAATCCGAGACGAAATCAATGGAAGAGGCATGGGGCCCCGCGACCAGACGTTCCGCCCTTGCCTTTGTCCATATACCTCCGTCAGTGTTTACGTTCTTTGTGTGGAAAAAATTCCTAGCTCCTTACATTGGACTATGAAGGCACTATATCACAGCTGTGCAAAAAACTATCACTCCCCAAAAAAATCCAGGTCTGAATGGTATGTTCGCCTTTCTTTTCGTGATTTTTTTTGTATAGAAGAAATACCATTAAACTCAAATTACATAGCCGACTCACTAAGTGGTTCCGGTTCCGTCCAAGCCACAGTCAACTCTGTGGATGTAGGAAAGGATGCTCCTTTCTGGAATGCAGTGAAACAGAACTTGCAGAATCTCGTCGCTGTGGTCTCCGGTCACGATCATGGAAATGAATGGTGTGCCCGTGAGCCAACGAAAGACATCATTTTTTGTTTCAACAAACATTCAGGGTAGGTTCATGTTCATTCATCCCTTCGGATTCAAAAGTGTTCGCGTTGAAAAAAAGTTTCACAGCTATGGGGGATATGGTCAACCGTCATGGGGTTATGGTGTTCGCAATTTTGTTTTCCACGCATCCGATATTAGGGACAATGAGAGTCAACTCGCACAAGTTGAAAGCTGGATTCGCTTGGAGGAAGGCGATACCCGGGCACATGTTTGGCTTGATAATACTTTAGTGTAGTCGATGTACGTATCCTTCGGCATCCGGACCTGAGTCATCCTAAAACCTTAACTTAAGAGTGTTCATTAATGATCGGATTTGAGCTCCTCGAGCGACCCTGAGTACCCTGAATTAGCTTAATCAAGCACAAGAAAATCACTTATCCGCAAACCTACGTTCAGATGTTCAAATACTTAATCGGCATATAATATCATCATATTCAAAATTTATCGAACACAGATCAAATTGGATTTCATGACATACAGAGAGGATATCGGGACAGGAAACGGGTGTTAAAAATGGGAAACGAGGATCATCCTGTAGAGGAACATGACTAGTGGATAGAAAGAGGTAATGATAGTATATAATCCATATCAGATCTGAGCCACTAGCTTTTTCCTTCTCGCAGTCAGTCATAAACATGTACTGTCCAGCCATATTGTCATAGAAAAACTGAAGGATGACTCGAATGATAAAACATTGACTGAGTGGGAGAACTCCGAGATCTCGGGTGGAAACACATCGCATTCTGACAACTCATTGCATGAAGCTGGAATGAGTGAACGGAGCCGGGGAAGTCTCTACCCAGTCGCCGAACTCCAGACAGACGCTCGCACACCAGAATGAAGCGCGGGCAAACGACATAGACCCAGTTGGCCGAGGGGACAACAGTGAATCTGTTACTGTGATGCTATCAGATTGATTTGATCGATTCAACTTGATTGAAACTCACTTTTCTAGACCAGATATCATAGAACTCATGGATCCAACTTCTCGCCACGCGCAAGAACGCGGACAACACGGCGAGGCTGAGAGACCGCTTCCATCATAGCCATCACTGCCGGTGGACGTTCAACTAGGCAAGCCTTGGGTGGTTGGGGATGATCAGCGTTTGACGCACGCCTGCCTTTCGATCCATGGTGAGAATGATGAACTCGCTTCGGACGCTCATCTTCATCATTGCCGATAGCAGCACCGCGTCCAGGAAGAGTCGGCTCAACAGACAATATATTGATGCCAGCCTTTTCTGCCCATTTCGCAACTAAGACACCAGAGGACCTCACTTCAAACCTATTGGTATGAGGGATAGATGGGGCAGGAAGAGGAACAGGAGTCATAGAATTATCGTTTGAGTCTGATAGCCGGAGAGTGTGGTTTGAAGGGGAAAGATGATAGGAACCCGAAAGCACGGCAAGCACAACCCTGGGCTTTTTATCCATATTTTCTCCTTCCGCACTCCCAGCCGAGCGACCATTTCCAGCCGAACGCATAGTGGCATCTGCATTATCGACCTCCCAGCGAGCACAGCATATCGTACGACGCACCCACTCAGGAGAGTGCGGGGCCCTCGAATCAACTTCGTCGTCGCTGGATACATCTTTCATGGATATTTGATCCCAAAGTACAAATGCCTCATCGTTCTGCACACGGACACGAGGGTTGGTTCCAACCTGTGCTTCAAGAACACGGGAAGCTGCACGAGCACGCTGAGCCAGAGGGCTTGTACCCTTCTTGAGCAAATCGAGCGTATTCAAAGCTGTGAGCCGTGTTAGTAGCAGTCCAAAAATATATGAACACCAAGAATACCTTCAAGGGGAACAATAATGATCTCCTTTCGACCATCTCTGCTCCACTTCTTGAGCTGATAAAGCGCATGAACGAGGACACTAGCATCTACGATGACGATATCTGCATCATTGTCTCCAGAATCTCCTCTTTGTCTAATGTGCTTTAAGGAAGAGTTTTCTGTAGCTGCAAACTTGCTGTTGAATGTCTCTCTCGGTGCTGACTTCTCTTGGACGACAAAGGTAGTCGTATCGCTCCCGTTTTTCCTATGGACAATCTTTATACCAGGGGCCATCGGCGTGCGCTTGTGATATTGGTTATTATCCTGGGTCGTAGATATATTTTTGCGGTCTCTCCAATTGCCAGACGATGGACTGTTTGCAGATACAGATTTTTCGAGCTGTTCGACTTGATGGTTTAGGAACGCTGCTCCGAGGGCTCTGGACATAGCCATCTTGTTCGGAGTTGCACTCGACATCTAGAGCAAGGGGTTGTTAGAACTATAGATGTTTTATTAGAAAGTAGACTAGCCTTTCTGTCCGCAACAGTGCTCATGGTGGTAGTTGCTAACCAAGTGAGCCCCTTTGCATAGCCCTGACCACATACAAATGCTGTACAGAGGCTTAGTCAGCCGCTCCACCGCTTTCTGCGCATCAACGTGGGACATCCATCAAGACTGTTTGTGGAATTTAGTTGTACCCATTGCCCGTTGGCTTCGCGAGTTCATCGAGGACAAATAGTTCACCCTCATGCGATTAGTTTAGTTCTTGTTCTCTTTACAAAAGCCCCTGAACTGAGATTTTACAAAGGGGCACACAGTCTAAGAATAGACCGCTTACGCTTGAATCACTAGGGGTAGTTTGAGTCGCTTCTGGCACTTCAGCTGAACCAATATGCCAATACAACAAATCACACGCCCCGGTTATCAACTCGTTGCTGTTTCAGACTGCCAAAAGTGCAGATGGCTTTATCACATTATTGGATGTCGATCAATGATTTGAACAAAGCCGAATAGCGATTTACGCCAACCCCCAGGTAGATCCTATGAGGATCTTTTATTGCCAAGCTGCAAACTATGAGCGTAGAACAAGCAAGGTATCCCCTGGTTTTACCAACCCTCCAACTTTGATTCCGATACCAAAGTCATGTACTATCTTGCCAACATGCTCGGAACTCTGAGGTTTCACTGCCATCTCCGATTTCATTGATACAAGGATAAGTAGCGTTTGCTCCATAGAAGCAATTGTTTCATCCACCACACAACAAATCTTTCCGACTGATGCGTAAAGTGTCGCAGTAATGGTCGTAAGTTTCGCGTTTTCCTCTGATAAACAAAGGTTGGATGAGTGTAAGCTCCGTAAATGCAGCCATCTACTTGCTTTCAGAGCTGGAGCCTTGCATCTCAATTTTCCTGCGTAAAATACTGCGCTCTTCCCACTCCGTCAGCAATACACGTTCTCTGCCACGTCTTGTCAATATTCTGACTGTCTCAGTCGGGTGGTTCCTGGGTTTACCTTGCAGCTTGCTCTGCTCTTGCTACGCTTTGGCATTGACGAAAAGCTACGATTTCATTCTCAATAGCAGAAATTGAAGCAGCATAATCTTGCATGGACAGAGTCCTTGATTCTATCTTCGAATAGTTCAGTTAGTGCTTTCCTATACACTTTGATCGCACTAACTTTAAAGTCATAACGACCCTGATTGAAGGCCCTTTCCAGCTACACCGGTAGGATCAATAATTACAAGCATTTCCAGTTTGGGTAGGACCAACCTTCCCATATGTCTGCGCGTCTACAGGCTCAAACCGCAACTACAAGAGAAAATTGGCCTTCATTTATGTGACTTTGAGGAATGCAGACCTGATCAAACGGCTCGAGCAGCCAGGGTTTATTGGGTGAGAAATCTTTACCCTTACCCCAAGTCTGCCATGCTGGAAGCGTACGGCCAAAGAGTTGATAGCCCCCCGGTGATTCAATAGGATAGATGGCCGCTACTGGACCAGCTATTCCTATAGCACCCTAAAAAGAACGTACTCAATTACATCAGATCCCAACACATAGATCATTCTGGCTCACCCGAGGAGTAAAAGTACGTGAAGGATTCAGCTTTTGGCCGAGCAACCTACATCGAGGATCCATCTTAGATATAACTATCAGAAGAAGCTCACAAGTCTAAGCACATCACATTGACAGCTTACTGGCACAAGGAATGGACATCCTAGGTAGAAGCCTACCCCGAGAACAATCTAGATTGTAAATCAGATATGGAAAGAAATAATCGAAAAACATATGCCTTGCCCAGTCAGTCGATAAGAACTTCTCGAACATCTCGCCTGCATTCGACAGTCCATTATTCCTTACAAGATACTCTACATTACTTGGAAGATATACCGCGGTGTCTCGGATGAATTGCATATATCGATCGGTTGCATCTTGACTCCAAGGATCATCGAGAACGATAGGAAAGGTAATTCTTCGCCCAGGAAATGTCATGTGTGAAAGGTCTTCCGGAATAGATTCATTTATGTGGAGCAGCACACGAACTAGATCAGACTGTGTGATGAGATTAGGCTCATAGTGGACCTAGTGATATCGTCTGTAATTGAATTACCATACCAGAAATACAGAAAGCTGACCAGAAGGGATCGTACACACGGACTGGTCCGCTTTAGGCCCACGATATTTCTGGAGGTTAGCCGCTCAAGAAAAACTTGAACCCTGGCCCGTACAATGAAGTCTAGCTGCATGTCGCCAAATTCTGCCAGAATACCCGTGTCCCCCGCCTTTTGCAGGAGTTAGAATGGTCAGTAAATCAAGTCCGAGTTTTGTTGACGTTGCTGTTGGGCTTACTTGTCTTAGCACAAAGGACTTTTTCCCATCTGATACCTTCTCTCCCAGCAGCGATGAGTAGGCTCTATCTTTTAATACATCAACGAACAGTGATGCTTGATGGTCAACTCTCTGTCCTGATGCGATTTTCTCGATGTTTGCCAAAAATAGTTCGTTCTGAATATTGATCTCGATCGCAATACTATAAGAGATGCGTCGGAATTGTACTGTACAACCTGGGTTTAATTGTCCTAGCTTCCACCTTTGGGAAAAAATTTATGACGAACTCATACAGATGTGAAATAGCGACTTACAGTTCTCCCGTTACCACGGTGCATAGGCAAACATACCCTCCCATATCCGGTCCTTCATTTGTCAAGAGGACAGGGGTATCCCCATTGATGTTGACGGATCCGATGGTGTACCCATTGTCAAGAATGTTGCTAGGATGGGCGCCACCCTCCCCACCGTCAAGCCGAGACCATTGGATCTTTTCGGAAGCCTCGAGGCGAATTCCCATTCTGTTGCTCGATGGACTGACTAGCCAACGCGTCGAATAGAATTTCGCAATTCCCTCCTTCGTGACAAACTCTTCGTCATCGTGGGGACCAGGAAGAACATATATAATCCAATCTCTTGGATAAGCAGGTAATATCTCAGGGGGTAGTTGTCGTTGAAGTTCATGGAAGGGCGCTAGGCGATTCTTCTGCAGCTCAAGGAAATCATCTGTCATGATCGGACGACCCTAGAGCGCTGTTGTCAAGATACTCGATGGACATTTCAGGTATACGGCACACCTGGTATCCACCAACACCCACAGAAGTTGATTTGGATTCGAGATATCGAGGTATCTTCGGGAACCCTCCTCCCACCAACAAATAAACTCTCAGCCCTCCATCATTTCCTCCTGAACTTGCAGTTATTTGCAGCGTCGTCTCAGGAGGAACATACAGTCGAGACCACATGTTTACTTTGACCTCATTCAGCGAGACTGTGACTTCCCGACCAGTGACTGCTATATCTGCAGATGATAAAAAACGAAAACATGCTGGTAATCCTGGGACAACGATAATCTCTAATCCTTCTGTTTCGCTCTGGTTCCCGACAAGTAAGTTCCCAATTGAAAATGCAATGGAATCCATCGGGCCACTTCGAGGTATCCCTTTGCCAATCAAACGCCCGGGCAGATCCTGTATAGACATCTCCAAGCCTACTGATACCACTTTTATGGCGCTTAGAAAATTCGTAAGTCAAGCCTCAGTACATAACAGCAATTTTGACGTACCATGGGATGTAGTGGAAATCATCTAGGAAGGTAGTCGTAGTTTGGCCAGAAAAAAATTCGGGACTTGATACTACCGCTGCGAGATATTCTATGTTATTGGGGGGCCCATATACTTGACATTCCTGGAGGGATATGAGGAGCCGAGACATTGCTTCCTTGCGTGTGCTCCCATATACAATGAGTTTGGCGAGTAAAGGATCGAAGTGAGATGCTATTTGCGTTCCAGTTGATACCTGTGCTAAATTTAGCCTTCAGAGTTGTTTCGAAACCTGCTCACCCAGGTGTCAATCCTCAGCCATTCGTGCTTGCTCTCTAATTGAACACTTTGTAAAATACCAGGACAAGGCGTAAATCCATCCGCGGGGTTTTCGGCGTACACACGACCTTCGATTACATGCCCTCGACCAGAGGCTTTGGCATTCTGTTTCTGTTGATCGTATATGCCCTGATCGAACTGAATGGGCGATCGTTTCATGTCTCGTTTTGCGATACCATGTATGATCATCATCTCAACAAGATCGAGGTCTGAATGAATCATTTCAGTGACTGGATGTTCAACCTGAATGCGCGTGTTCATTTCCAGAAAATAAAAGACTCCAGTCAAATCATCGACAAGAAACTCCACAGTCCCTATACATTATTGGGTCAGAGTCATATATTGACATACCAAGATATATATCAGGTCTACCTGCATATTCATATCGAATGGAACGGCATAGCGTGACAGCGGCGGCACACATCTTCTCTCGGAGCTCTGATTCAAGAGCGTTAATGACAGAAGCAAGGCATGTGGTAGACCCTACCCTGACGATCCTCAAGAAAAGGGCTAGGAGATTCCTCGATAATTTTCTGATGTCTTCTTTGAAGGCTGCATTCCCTCTCTCCCAGATGTATCACTTTGCCTTCACCATCACCGTATACCTGTGCTAATAAACAACCTCCGGCCATCAAGAAACCAATGCCGATTACATGCCTGAATTTCAATGTGTCTTGCGCGGGGAAAATACCTTTCTAGGAAAATCCCAGCATTCCCAAATAGCCCCTACCAGTGTTTATCCATTCAGACGAAAGAATTAAGACTAACGGAACCATACCTCCGCCCTACTGCTCGCACTCTCAAATGCAATCATGACATCTTCTGGTCGCTTACAGACAACCATACCAAGGCCTCCACCACCAGCGCTTGGCTTGAATAACAAAGGAAATCCAAGTTTCTGCGCCACCTCTTCTGCTTCCTCGGTACTCGTTACCAAACCTTCCGAACCAGGTACTACACGCAGTGCAGGGTCTCCGCTGAAGCTAGCAATATCTGGGACAATTTTGCGTGCTTCATGTTTTAACCCCATAGTACGAATGATCCTTGGACTTGGACCTAACCATGTTACTCCTGCCGCAATGACCGCCTCCGCGAATTCAGCATTTTCTGAAAGGAAACCATATCCAGGATGTAAAAGCGTGACACGATAGTCCATGCAAATTTGAATGAAAGGATCAAAGGAGAGGTACGCTGCACTTTCAATATCGGTTGGTTGGGATCCAGAAAAAGAGTTCGTCATTGGAGGCAGCAGGGGCACAGAAACATCCGCCATTTCAACATGCGGACAAGTCGCATCATCTGGCGTATACACACTGATAGTACGGAGACCCATTCGCTTTGCTGTGCGCAAAATCCTCACGGCAATCTCACCACGATTGGCAACCAGCAGAGTATGCCCATTGTAGTTTTTGCCTGCCATCACTTCCATACGGTGGAAAGGTTCTGTTCAGGTTTGTTGATACTAGGAGTTTAAGCGACGGGAGATTAGAAGAAGCTTTTTGAGATTTTCTTTCCTTATGAACCTTGATGATGGACCGATCATTGACCCAAGTCTTGTGATGCATGGAACTTCAGATTTATGAGATTCTCATCATCTCCAGTTAAACCAGCACTGGTTAAAAGGTAAGATTATGCTCATCCACAAGCTTCCTAACCAGCTTAGCAATATCTACAGCACCCTCGAGTGCAAATTTAGCACCAATATAAACAATTTGAACATGTATACTCACTGGTGTATCAGAATGAACACAAATAGTGACCTCGTCTGCCTCAGTTTCCAGGGGCAGATATTGACCGGCAATTTCAGTCGTGATGAGGCTTTCTCTCAACAATCGCTTGACCTGGTCCAATCACAGTCAACACAAAGGTGAAATGACTCAACCGAGTATCCTTACTCGATCTATGATTTGATCATGGGAGACCGGGTCATGCGTCCTGGCAGAAAAATCAGCTCAAGATATGGAATAAAATTCACAGGCTTCCACACACACTTGGTGATCACAAGTTTGCCATTGTTGTCATAATCAAGGTCTGCGAACCATTCTGTGAAATCCTTCATAAATGTCTGAGCCATGTCAGCAACCATAGTTCACACACCTGGTATGAATCTGACCCCTTCTTCTTTTGCAGCGACCTCATGCATCGTTCCCGCCAAGCCAACGAATGCCACACCACCGTTGGCATCGCACTGGTTGAAGAAAAGATTTTGCAAACTCTCACACCTGCCCTCGCCAGCTCCAGATCCCTGGCCATCTGACCATAAACAGCTCCATGCGGCTTGATGTGATGTAATTCCATCCCATGAACCTTGAGAAAGCCAACAAGGGCTCCGGTCTGATAAGTAAAACAGTTAAACAATTCATCCTATACATCAAAAAAGCTTGAAGTCAGTGGCTACGACAAGAGCTCAATGCAACCACACCGGAGATATCTTCATCTCCCTTCTACCAAAGCCCTGCCTATCGGGAAGTGAAGGATGTGCGCCGACACGGACTCCATTGGCTTTGGCAAAGGCAACCGTGTGATTCATGATATCAAAGTCTCTGGGAAATGCATAGTAGAAGACAATAATCACACTCAAGCCAAGTTGGAAACGCACGATGCATGAAAACCGCATGCAATATTCGCAAGATGTATCGTCTTCATCAACGCCTCATCATCGGCCTATCATCACTCGTCAGTTGAGGCACAATATGAACTGTTCTCGAGCTGGGCACTAGGTGCGTACAATACGATAGAGGCTGTATCCCTGCCACACATAATTAAATGGACTCACTTTCGACGGGAGAAAGGGCTTACCTCGCCCATGTCGCAGTTCACGTTTGCCTTCAACGGTCTTCCCATCCTGGAGGAGATTATGGGGTTTCGAAGGATAGAAATATGATTCACGAATCATTGATGATTTAAGTTTATAATTAGCCTGAGCAACCACACATCAAGTATGCACAATAAAACAAGGCGTTAGAATCGGTTTACAATGTGTTGTCCATACAATGTCCGAAATAGCTTATATCACTTTCGAGTCATCGTTAGCTTTAGAGGGGAGAATAGCAATCGCATCACCCACCGACCAAATTAACAGATAGCCATCAATTTATCAGCAATTAAAGCAGAAGCTCTTCACCAGCAAACCATATTAACCCTCCATATAAGAGCCACATCCAATGATTGTCGCCCATTTTCATTCCATTGAGTCGTACACTAGTTCCAGCATTCGCACCTCTTGCTCCATCAGCTACCCAATCTCTCCATGCAGAATGAAGCTGAAGTACAAATGCTTGGGCCTCAGGTGACCGAGATCCTTGTTGGCCGTAAGATTCAGGGTTTACAACTGGAGTAAGCCACCCTTCCGGCGTGATGTGACTGTAATTATCAAATATTGACGAAGCGTTAGACACGGAGGTATTTGAAGAAGGTGCATTCCCAGAGGGAGAGAACAGTGTCCTTCTTATCCGCTCCGCAGCAGGAACGTGAGTAAATTGGTCCAGCATGACGGCCCCTCTGAAAACTGTAGATGCTAGCAAGGCCGATCCAGAGGCATCATAAAAATTCCCGGCGGAGTCTGGGGATACATCGGGATAGTTCGTGAAAATGTTTACCGAGTCGTTCTATTGAAACACAAACAAGAGTGGTTACACCCCACGCAAACAGCACATGAAAATATCCCACTTACAAGTACAGCAAACATGCCATCATGAATCTCCCTCACCCAGTTACCCAGATCTTTCTGTTGGTCTTTCAGTGTACTGGCATATTGCGAATTCCGGATTGTCGCAAGGACACGTAACATCCCAGCCGCGGCCCATCCATTACCTAGTTACAGCGACTTTTAGTTTCTGAAATCAGTCACGAAATGAGAAAAGCACATGCCGGTTGTCCAATGGCCTTCATCATTGGTCGGCCCGTACTGCTCAACGCCCAATAACACATGCTTCCACCTATTATCAGCACTTGTGTCACACAGATACTTCCGATACAACGTGATCTGGTTGTAAGCTTCGAGCAACAGCGTTCGATTCTCCGTCATCACACCGTAGTATGCAAGGAAGGGAGGTACCATGTAGACAAAATCACTCCTGAGCATAAAACAGCTAGCATCAGCATTCAGAACCAATGATAGTGAGAGGAACAACGTACCAGAGCTGGATAATCGCAACGCGGTGAGAAATCGCCCCATCAGGCGTGCGCGGCGCGACATTCAACACAAAATCAAGCTGATCTCTGGCTGCACTCGCAAAATCCGTCCCATTCCCGTTGTCCTGTCCAGTCCAATTTGCTAGCAATACGCTCATACCAATTGACGCAGGATCACCAGCACTTCCATCATTAAGAATCAACGGCTCAACCCCTGTCGCATTGCCCCTCTTAGAGACGACATCCCGAGCAATGGCGAAGAAAGGTACGAGGGCGATCGTAAGATTATCAGGTGGCACAGATGGTGGCGGAATCGCATTACGTGAAAGGACGGAGTATAAAGTTACATTAACTTCGAGGATCGTCTGTGAACGGGTGCCCAATTCCCAACTGAGGCATAGAATTGATAAAAGAAGCGTTCATTAATGAAAATTAGCGCCAATGACGATCTTTCGTACCTTTTCTGAGCACCCTCGTCCAATCTTTGGCTAACAACTGCAACTTGCTCGTCGGTTAAATTCTGTGCAGTCACTGAGCGTCTGCAAAGAAGTGATGCCCAACTTAGGGCAAGCAACAGCCACCGGCCCGGCAGGTACCTCATCGACGTCTTGCAATCGGACTGGGGGTATTCAATGGAGGCACTGCTATACGAATACTGACACGTATAGGAGAAGGTGTTAGTGCGTTGTGAAAGATCCTGAGCGCGCAGTTTCGATAAAAATAAGCTGCGACATATGAAGAATGTGAAAAATTTGACCCGAATAGAAAATATATTATGGTAACATTTCAAGGTACATCCAGCATGATACCATGTAGGTTTAGACTCTCGACGCTTAACAGAACTCTTGACGCTTAGCAGTGCCAGGAGTATTTTATATTCACAAAGTTCATAGTTTATCAAGCGCTTTCACTACACATGAGTATCATTGATGGAGTGATGCCCGCTGATACCCGACGTGACATTTCAAGATCTGATCGGTGATGATTGTCTGGCAGCATGGCTTCTGAAGATACCTCACTTGATCTTGACTCGATATTTCCTGTACGTTCATTGGGGTCTCAAGCACGTATTCAAATACCTCTGTCTAGAAGCTGGAGCGTCCGCCTACCCCAGAACCTACTTTTTCGACTTACATTCGTGCGGTACCGACTGTAGAGCCGCGTGAGATCAAGATTAGACTCGTTGGGAATCACCCTCTATGGGCTCACCACTTGTCAGTGTAACATTACTGCTATAATCGTGTCTACTCATATTGATGCCATGGAGGTGGAACGCTTCTCGCTCCTTTGCCTCTTTCCTGGACAAGACAAAACTTTGTCGGGATCGCACGGTCCTTGAGCTTGGTGCAGGGGGTGCCCTACCAAGCATCATTGCTGTTCTCTCAGGTGCTACGAAGGTCGTTATCACCGACTATCCCGACTCGCCACTGATTGAGAATATCCATTATAACGTGACTAAAAATACTTCATCCCAAGACAAAATCTCTATAAAGGGATACATTTGGGGTCAGGACGCCAAGCCTCTTCAGAATTTTTTGCCACTTGGACAAGTCGGATTCGACATCATCATTCTTTCTGATTTGATTTTCAACCACTCACAACATGATGCTCTCCTCAACACCTGCGAGCAGTCTCTGTCCACTGATCCATCAGCATGTGTTCTCGTTTTCTATACTCATCATCGACCCCACCTTGCCCATCGCGATATGGAGTTCTTTGTAAAGGCACAAAATCGAAACTGGAAGGTAGATAAACTCCTCACAGAAACATTTCCTGTGAGCAACTTGTCTTACGGGCTGTGAAGCCTTTCTGATCTGATCAGCCTATGTTCCCTGAGGATTCCGGAGACGAGTCCGTACGCTCAACCGTGCACGGATGGAGGCTCACAAAATCATGACATTGACCACAAAACGAATGCTCATACAGACCATATTTGATTCGTATTCCCATTAGTGCATTTCCAAACCTGCATAACGTTGAAGTTTTCAGAATCTCCATTCGTCAAGTCCAAACAAAGTCCTTGATAACATCATGGCACTGTCAGTATGTGCAGATATAATATAGCAAGGGAGCTCTCACCTTGATCTTTCAATGCTATCCTCTTGTCATCTGTGTAGTACCACGTCTGTGCAGGCAAGTTAGGATAACACGTCCAAATTTTCATTTTCGTCCCGTTAGTTGGAGCTAGAGAGTCCTTCAGATTCAAAGCACAACTAGTTACACGCATATACTCGCCTCGGCCCGCATCCAGGCAATAATTATGACCGGCGACCTTGATCTGCGTCGTACCAGGTTGGAGGACCCAATTCTGTGCTCCGGTCCCATTACAATCAAAACTACACGCATACATCCCTGCTCGTCAGAAGATACACAGCCCCCAATCAGTTCCAGGTGACTTACATGTCGACTGACGTCCCATCTGCATATCCACTACCACGAACATCCAGACATTTGGTCTCATCATAGCCCGGGTGAATCTGGAAATATCTTTTTCTATTCACACTGACGTTGTCATTACGCCTCCGAACATCAGAGGTGGCCGTGGGCACAGACGTGGGCACCGCCATCGCAGTGAGGAGAAAAGATGCAACCGATAAGACGAAACACAGATTACGAAACTGGCGGTATACCATAGAAGACATTATCAAAGAGCGTATCGCGTTTTGTATGTTGATAGGTATATGTGAATAGGGCGGGTGATGGAAAGAGAGACAAAGACGAAGAAAAGTATTTATACAAATCTCGAACGCAGATCACGTTCTTGAAAATCTTCTCATTTAGAATTGATATGTTCGTCGACTGCTCCATTTTTGGAAGTTTCCTTCCCATATCCGGTAGCAGATGAGGCACTAACAATGTCGATCGCCACTCAACTACCTTGAAATCAGTCTCTTAGTGAGTCTAATTGCTCGCAAGGTAAAGACAAGGTTCAAACTGTCTGCACACCCGGAGCTTTAAAGCACTCGACGCTCGAATACCAAGTTTCATTACCGTCAAAGAGGATGTGGAACGAATCATGAAAAGTACCCATACAGAAGAGCGACCAACGAGGAAATGAAACTCTCGATAAGGATAAGTGAGGCAGGGAATAGACAGGATATGGAGTAAAAAAAGAAAAACCATGTACCTATATATCAAAACAGAAAGAAAGAGAAAATCTCAGACATTTAAACCAACCAGAGTTGCCATTGAAGCAATCACTCAGGGTCCAAACAACTCGGTGATAAACCCTAAATATCAAAAAACGGTTTTTCCCCACCCTGCGCCTGCTGCGTCCTTGCAAACGGATTGTGTGAAGCAACTCCTGTCCTCTGTGCCAGTACTTGTCTCCCAGCTTCCGTGTTGCCATACCTACAATATCAGAATATCACAAAAAATGAAATCAGCCATCCTCATTGTGGAAGAATAAACAAACAATCGAAAATCTGGAGCACGCACCGCATAGCACCAACGTTCCCGAATGTATCCTGTCCATCATCCCTATTCGCAAACAAATTGGCGAGATTTGCTTCATTCGCATTCAGTTCTTGCTTCGTCTTCACATTCAACTTTCCTCCTCCTACCCCACTTCCACCACCACCACCACCATTATTATTGCCGAATC
Source organism: Leucocoprinus sp. KB1807203 (assembly GCA_019327925.1). NCBI lineage: Eukaryota > Fungi > Basidiomycota > Agaricomycetes > Agaricales > Agaricaceae > Leucocoprinus > Leucocoprinus sp. KB1807203. The sequence continues at coordinate 175,413 of JAHTMQ010000088.1, forward strand.
CAGGGTGGGACGAAGGAGAGGGCGATGGTCCGCTAGTCAAATTCGCTAAATTCGAAGGCGAGTGAGTATCGTAAGTTCCTCCAAGGTTAAACGAAGGTGGTGATTGGTTCGTATTATGGATGGAAGGTTGAGGCGAAGTAGATGGTGCAAATGGATTGTTTGACCTAACAAATTGAATACTGTAAACCAATACGAGTTAGGGATACATGAAACGTACCCAAACCCAGTGGGCTGGACAGTCAAATGTGATTGTGCGAATAGATTATTCTGTTGTTGTTGAAATTGAAGCAATTGCTGTTGGCGCAACCATTCGTCCTGCTGTTGCTGTTGCTGCTGCTGGGCATACTGTTGTTGTTGAAGGAAAGCTTGTTGCTGGCGTAGATATTCAGCCTACACATCCACGATTGTCAGTGGATCATGCAATGAGCAACAAAAGGGTCCAATATAAGTAAATGCACAAGAAAGACTTGTCGAGTGGGTCGATTCAATAAGGAGTGCATGACCAACTATAAACAAAAGCAATATCACACACCTGAGCAGCCTCCTGTTCCATCTGTTGCTGATACGGATTAAACGACGTAAACTGCGGCTGTAGCGATGTGAATTGTTGTTGAACCGAGGTATACTGCGATTGTAATCCTGTTGCATACGGCGTAGGATCCAAAAATGGGAATGGGCTATTGCTGTGATTGTTCGACGGTGTTGGCCTGCACAAACCACCAACATTGGCTCATTTAAAACAGAGATAGTAAGAGAACGAAGCTCACAGTTGTTGGTGGTCATCGAACAACGCAGATGCATTTAAATCTGCCACCGCAGTTTTCCTCGATTCCTCCTCCTCTTGACTCAACCTGATCGCCTCTTCCAACTCTCTTTCCTCTGCAGCCTGCTGTTCTACCAAAAGCGACTTCTTGCTTTCCTCAATCGCTTTCCTCAACTCACCTTCTTCATCTCTTCTCCCTCTCACACTTCCACTGGTATTACCGCCATTCACCCGTCTCGACCGATTGTCATCTCTTCCCAGTTCACCGAAATCATCTGGAGGAGAGTTGGGATTAGCACCGCGAAGCATGCGATCTCGCATCGATGCTCTAGCTCTCCTTTCTTCGCGAAGTCGTGCCTCATCGATGAGAAGATTGGTTATATCTTTAGCCTTTTGTCGAACATTAGCACCTTGGTCTTTACCATCTTCATCTATGTACTGGAATTCTTTGAGAGTTTTGATAATGTAGAGGTTGTCCCTGAAATAGATGACGACGTTCTCCGAGCCTTGGTGAAGGCAATAATCAAGTACAGTAAGACTCTGGATATTTCACAGTAAATTTCGCGGATGATAGCCGTTTGAGGAAAGAAATGCACTTTGAAGACATGCCGCCAGTTCTTGCCCTTATCGTTCAACCTCTTATCCAGCATCTCCATAATCTCAATAAAATCAGTCCTAGAAGCACAAATTAATCCGAATACTCGACGAGACCACGCAGACACGCAACTGATTATAAGTCAACTGTGCAATCTCGTTCATCTGGGTCCCAGAAGGGCCCCAGGGATCATTGGAAGTGGCATCGCGGACTTTGGCCTGTGTATCTGAGTATCCCTTTGTATAGTTCTTGGTTATCCTCAGCGCTGCCTTGCCAAAGTGTTGCATGGCGTCCGTGTAATAGTGAGTTGGGTTGTCGGTTGGTGTGGCGGTGCACTCGACGTAATTTGGGCACGTGATATGCTATGAATTTATGGACAAGTAGTCACAGCAAGACTCTGCATTCTTCTTCAGGGTCCGCTGCTAGAGTAATATTGTACAATATGAGACTCAGCAGTCAACACTAGATTGACGACTGAGGTGGAAGGGAAATAAGGGCGGATATATAGATAGAGACGTTGAGACGTCGACTGGTACGGTACCACCAGTGTATGACCATAACGCAGCTGTGAAGTGATGGCAACAGGAGAGAATGGAGAATGATGATGGGTAATAGTCATGACTACGATAGGTAGCCCACTGCGCCAGTCTACTTCAACAATTCCAAGAGGCAGTATGGGTAGGGGTAGATCAGTGGCTATATTTACCTCGCCCTTGCTCATTCAGTGGACTTGAAGTATTAAGAGTATAATTTATCCTGAGAGCAAACTAAATTTAATTTATTTGAAGATTAAGACACATTTGAGATTGAGGGTACACTTTACCCTTGTTTCAAAGATAAGAGTAAACTAAAGCTACTCTGACCCCACCTTGACTTACCATCGTTCATTCTCAAACCATACAATCCAAATTTTCCACACCCAATATATTTGACAAGTAGCTATTCAGCTCCCATGCCCTTGCCTCAGAGTTGTTTTCCTCTCCCAGCCTTTCTCTTCTTAATATGAGATTTTTGAGGCAATGACAACCGGCGAGAAAGAGCTTGACTCGATGAAGAAAAATTTTGAGATGATGGAGAAGACTTCTTCATCTATTCAAGGCGTCTATATCATAGAGTACTAGCATGTTTAACAGTACTAACCATCTTCATAGCTTGAAACGCATGCTGTCGGATAATAGCAACTCGGACAACATCCCAAGTTAGAGTGGCGGGAGTGGGGTGAGAGGAGAAAAGGGAATCACGAATATGATCCCAAGATTGCGGAATAGCAGATAGCAATGTCATCACACGAACAGCTGGCGGAACATTACAATTGTTCATCTCCAATTTCATGTAAAGCCCAGCAAGCTCCTCAATTTGGACAGTAGGATCATCATCCTCATTGATTCGAAAGTTGAGGGTGCGTTGAAAATCCGCAACAACCATAGCAAGAGGAGAAGTACCAACAGTCTCGCGGAGGTGTAGCCAAAGCACCTCTGCTGTTGTCTTTCCATGCAACAGAAAGTAATCTGGTAGGGTAAAATTGAGGACAGCGATGGCATGGGCTTCCAATCTGGCACGACAGGCCTTTTCCTTCGCATCAGTGGTCGAAGGAAGTGATGATGCAGTCAGCATAGAGAGAGCGGACAATGAAGTCTCAGGCTCTGTGATCAAAGCGAGACAAGACTTAACCCTAATAGTCCAGACGATATAGACTGAAGGATCAGTCAGCTTTGGAAGTGATGGCAAAAGACATATCATTGTCGAAGGCAAAAAAAGATATACTGCAGAAAGAACATGGGTTAGTAACTGAGATAGAATATGCAGCAGGAGCGCATGTATTATTCCGCCTTACAGGGCAGTAGGCAAAATACTCACATGCAGAAGCCTAGTAAACACAAACAGAGTGCACAAAAACAGTGGCGGAACAGTGATGCGAGCGTGACACATTTGTTACACGATGCCTAAAGCATATATGACAGGCATATAAGTAAATCTGGCTTTTGCAAGTAAGTTCATGACATATCTTTCGACAGATTCCGGAACAACCTTTTTTCAGATCTTCTGATACACGCTCTATTTATATAACAACACATCGATGACTACCCCTGATGTCGTGACTGCTTCTTTGACTTATCAGCTCCCTCCCCCTAGTGGAGAACACGCTTATTATACAACATATTCAGATCCTGTTACAGGAGACCGTCGCAGAAACATTGTCAAAACAACTTTCAAGTGTTCGGTACAGAATATTCGTGGGAGAGAACACACATACACTCTCGACAATGCCGGTTTCCAATATGCTCATCGGCCCACCAAATTTAAGGATTTCGTGGACGACAAGAAGATATCAGAGGAATATTATCCTGAGAGTGAGGCGATCATCAAGGAACTGACCGGGGCATCTCGTATCGTCTTCTTCGACCACAGTATGTTATCCTAATCCTTCTGATTCGTCACTTGTCTCAAGGATGCTAGCTCGGCGCCTCCGACGACCGGGGGAAGTCGATACACCAGACCGTCGTCAGCCTGCGCCATTGGTTCATGTTGATCAAACAACAGCATCATCCATTGCTCGAGTACACCGACATCTTCCTCCCGCAGATGTCCCTGCGCTCCTCAGCCGCAGGTTCCAGATCATCAACTTGTGGCGACCCATTGGCAACCCAGCTCTCGACTGGCCCCTAGCACTCTGCGACTACAAGAGTGTTGATATAAAAGATACTTTCCCTGTAGCTATAATACATCGAGATTTTGAAGGCGAAACCATGGGCATCAAGTACAATCCAAATTATGAGTGGAAGTATCTGCATGGCATGACACCAGATGAAGTTGTCCTGATTAAATGGTGTGTTGCATCATTTCTCTGAAAAAGACAATTCGTGATTTAGTGTCTTAGCTTTGACTCGTTACAGGACGGAAGCGTTGCCCTGTTCACTCCACATACTGGATTCGAGGATCTGACGACTCCTGCAGATGCTCCGCCTCGTGAGTCAATAGAAGTGAGGGCATTGGTTTTCTATAACTAGATCCCTTGTTCTCTGCCTGTTTGTATCTGAGATGTAAAGAATACAGGAACTGTCGAGAGTTTTGTGATTTTGGAGTTAGAAGAGTAGAATGGCTGCTGCTGTAGATATGGGCCAGTTCTTCTTCTCCTCGGTATCTATTTCTGCAACTATTCCTTGAATTTATGAAAAAGATTACAGATCTGTTTCTATTATTAGCCAGCAGCCTTGTAATTCAATGCAATGACTTGTCAGCTGAGTGGATTGTCAACTCTCACGTCATACCTGGCTTCATCAGCAGAGAACTGCAGATTACTAACCACATTACACAACATAAAAAGGTGCCAATGGAATCATAGCAGCCCCAAGTCAACAGCCCCATGTCTGCTCCTGACGTCGTAACCGCTTCCTTCACTTATCAACTCCCTCCTCCTAATGGAGAGCGTGCTTTCCAAACGATAAACGCTGACCCGACTACGGGAGAACGTCACAGAAACACTGCTCGAGTGAGCTTTGACGCACCAGTGGAGAATATCCGTGGAAAGGAACACACATATACTCTCAACAATGCCGGCTTCCAATATGCTCGTCGGCCCACCAAATTTAAGGATTTCGTGGACGAAAAGAAGATATCGGAGGAATATTATCCTGAGAGTGAAGCAATCATCAAAGAACTGACCGGGGCATCTCGCGTCGTCTTCTTCGACAGTAGTATGTTATTTTGATCCTTCTGGTCCATCACTTGTCTCAAAAGAGTGCCTTCAATAGCTCGACGCCTTCGTAGACCAGGAGAAGTCGATGATTCTCCAGATCGTCGTCAGCCTGTGTCAATGGCTCACGTCGATCAGACAACAGCATCGTCCATAGCTCGAGTACACCGACATCTCCCTCCCGCAGATGTTCCCTGTGCTCCTCAGCCGCAGATTCCAGATCATCAACTTATGGCGACCCATTGGCAACCCAGCACTCGACTGGCCCCTAGCACTTTGTGACTACAGGAGCGTTGATACAAAGCAAGACACATTTCCCATGGCCTTGTTATATCCAGACCATGAGGGTGAGACGATGGGCGTCAAGCATAATCCAAATCACCAGTGGAAGTACCTGTATGGAATGACACCGGACGAAGTTGTCCTGATTAAATGGTTTGTTCCATCGTTTCTTCGAAAAAGACGATCAGTGATTTAGTGTCTCTAGCTTTGACTCGCTGCAGGATGGAAGTGTTGCCCTGTTCACTCCACATACTGGATTTGAGGATCCGACGACTCCTGCAGATGCTCCGCTTCGTGAGTCGATAGAGCTGAGGGCATTAGTATTCTATGATTAGAACCCTTATCCTCCTGCCTATTGATATTTAAAATGTACAAGATACAGTAAGGATATATGATTATGATTACGACTACGATTAGCAAGACATCTTGTATATTGTAACAATGGCATTCTTTGACTATGCAATCAAATAAGGACCCAACTATCAAAACCACAGAAGATGCAAAGGATTGACTATAAATTACAATGAGGATGCTTCAAGTCCGATCAAGGTCCCATCATCTGTGATCTTGCTCTTCCAATGCTACGTCTCGCATGAGGTCTACGTTGAATAACCAATCGTAAGCAACATTGGGTAAACGTCCTTGCTGAAAACCTACCTCTCCATGTAGAGTTCTGCATCGATGTCAATATATCTTGGGGATCTTCCTCGATAAGAGACCTTCGACTATAGTGTTGCTTAACGAACCCGACAAAAAAGTACACAAGCGCTACTTACGGACTCCGGAACACGGTGTGCGTGGTTGCACCGCTATTCCTCCAACTACTTCGTTGGAGCCTCGGACGATCGAGAGCGAAGAAAACGTCTGGGTTGCTGGAGCGAATGTCGCCTAATTCCGGAGTCACGGGAGGTGAAGACCCCCAGGTCGCACTTGCGATATCCCTCGTAGAGGATGTTGGTGACTCCGGAAGAGCGTCAACAATAATCGAGGGTATTTCTATTGGAACCGTGAGAAACAATTCAGCAATCGAGCTGAAGATAAAACATACCGTGGTCAATTCGAGCTGCCTTCCTCTTTGCTTCCACTCCTGCGAGGAAAGATCGTCGGCGGGTGATCGCCGCCAATAACGAACGAACTCGATCCAAGTTAACGAGATCCGTGACAAGCTTGTTGATTTCAGTCCGTACAACCAAGTCTGCCAACCTAAAGAGTAAGAGAAGGTAGGTCAATTGCTTATAAGAGCTACTGAAGGCTTACACTAGGGCTTCGGCGTCAACAATGAGCTTGTGATGTGCGAGAAGTTCAAGCATATCCGTGAAAGAAATTCCCACACCAGGCTGGTGAGAGATAAAGGCCTCCTGATAAAGCCTACTGTAGATAGCTTTGCGTTTCCTAATATTCGTTCGATCCATGCGGTCCAATGTCTGTGAAAGTGCCCTGAGATCGAAATTTCGAAGGTCATAAGGGTCGGTAGGGGGCCAGACTTCGGACTCCTGGTTACGTAAACATGCAGCTTTGATACTGCTCACACTGAACTCAGAAGGATAGATTTTGACTTCAAAAACACCGCTGAGTCGCTGTAGATGAATTGAGACAAGATAGTGCGCACAAGAGCAATACACTCACGGAAAAGAAAGAAGAAAAACGATGGCGTTCAAGGTAGCCTTTAGAATTGGCATATTCGGCCCAAAGCTTCTTGAAAGCACGCATTTGTTCGCGGGATATGGATTTGGCACCGCGACCAGAGGCCTGAAATACATAGGAGAAATTCTCCACGACCACACCTGGAATAATGATATGAGTCTCGGTCTTGACAAAATCTCAGACTGCTCACCAGTAAACATATTCACGAAGATGTACTGGGAACGTTTAGTTCTATTGATCACAAATAACTGTTAAAAACCATACCATGCTCAACACATTCCAGGCAATGAACAACACGAATGCCCAAGTAGTACTTCCACAATCTGACTCTGGTGAGGAGCCCGAGCCATTTGTACAACGGGGATAGGTTAAATCACTGAGCAGTCATCAGTGGCCTGCCTGTGCTCCATTTAACAAAAGCTCTCACAAATCATGCATATACGCATTCCAACCTTCCCTGTTCCCGAACATCAGTCAAGGAAGCTGAGCGATCAAAACAAGAGCACGCACCCAGCACTCATAAACGCAAGCATGACAAGAGCAGAACCTAACGAAGCGTAATTTTGATTTCGGTCCTCATTGTCTCCCCACTTTGTCAAACCAAACACCTCCACAAACAGGATGCCAAAGAAAACGAACAAAATCAACCACAACCCAAGCAAGCTCAAGATTACTGGTAAACTTGACCTGTTGATTGCATGATCAGTATCCACGAAAGTGCAGAAGAGGAGCCCTTGGTACTTACACAGCAGTCTTGAACAACATATTCAAACTATTTGTCCTTTGAACAAGCTTGAACGCGATACTGACAAGGAACAGCTTCTGTAACTGCTGGACGACGAAACTCGTCGCTCCGAAACGCACAATAAACGTAGTTAAGAAGGTTCCAAAAGCGACCACGATATCAAATATGTTCCATCCATTGGCACGGAAGCTACTCCAACCGAGCCCGTACCACCTGACAATAACATCAATGATGTAGATAAATGTCATGACCAGGAAAAAGTCATCTGATTGCGTCCAAATAAGCATAGGTTCAGAGGATAAGGGTACAGTACACCCACTGCGTATCTGCTCTGCAATGCTTTCCATGGAAAATGTCTGGGTCCTGATGATACTGTAAATCATATCACAAACCAATACACAAGTACACTTACATGAGCGCGAAGATATGCAGAACGAACAATCCTGTCATCGACCTGGACCACCACCCATGTTTGTGCACAGCCCTGTCATAGCACCAGCTCCTTATTTTCCCAGATGGTCTCTCCAACGGCCGCTTCGACGGCCTCTGCCTGCTAAAAAGTTTGCGAAGGTCAATCCACTCACGTTGTGGCTGGGTCAAGAAAGCCATTCCAGTCTTTGCGCTGAAGTTGCTAATGATGATACTGTGCAACATGTATTCATATCAAGGCAATCGAGCTGAGAGTAATCATAATATTCGTACCTGACGAAGACCGTCAAAATAACCACCCCACCTAGCAGATTGTAAATTAGAAAGAATATCGCATTCGCCTGAGAAGCGTTTGTTTGCGGCTGGGAATCCTTCTTCGTAATTGCCGTCGCAGCATACATCACATCTGTCCATCCCTCCAACGAAACAATCTCAAACAGAATCAACAAACTCGCTTTGAACGAATCAAACGAAAACGTGGTCGAGGGTGAAGGTTGGTCCCAAACCCTCGGCACCAAGTATCCAAACGAGTCCCCAACTACCGCATTCTCATACACTTCTATACACTCCGATAAATCGTTCACATCCCCATCATTACATTGACGAAACTTCCCCGCAAAAATATTGAGTCCCCACACGGCATAAGGGATCATGTACAATATTGCTAACACAGCAGCGTCCAATATTCGGAGAGCACCTGAGATCATAAGCGATTCAAACGTGTTCCGCATCCGATCGATTAGTGTGATCAGTTTCAGCGCTCGGAGTGCCTTGAGTGACTTGGTCAACTTGCTTAGCCCACCGATAAATATCAACTCTGTCGTCACATTCACTATGATCCCAGCCATGATCGCAAAATCGAGAATATTCCAAATACTCCGCAAGTATGCATTTGGCGTCCAAATGAAACCATCAGCAATGACCTTGATCATAAACTCGGCAAAGAGCATGAAACCAAAAATCGATTCAGCAAAATGGAACCATGAGACACCAGTGTAGCCCCCATTCTCTTGATAGAAATTCCGACGGTAGATGGGCGTAGCGATGCCTTCCACTATAATCCCACCAATAACAGTGAGGAGGATAACAAGTTGGAAAATCGGATGTACGACAGGCGAATAGGGTTCCCCATAGATACGATCTCCCCGAGGTGGTACGACAAGTTTTTGACACAGTTTGCGGATCCAGTTTTTTTGCGAGATGACCCAGAAAACTTTATCATAAGAGGGATGGTCACGGATGAAATCAGCCTTTTGTGCTCTTTGTTCATTGATCTCGTCTTCCAAACCGTCAGGGGAACTCTGCTCAGGATGAATGAGCGCCAAAAGTTCCCTGGTAATTTGAGCATCAGCATTAAAGCTATACGAACGAAATAGGCGTACAGGTGGCGTTCGACTTCCTCTTGTACATGCGCTCCAACTTCTGAGGACTGTGGAAACCTCGTATGCCTGAACGACGTCAACGGAATATCATCAGACCTCGATTTTCCAGTGAACAGTTTTTCTAGTGCATTCAGCGATCTCGACGAATAATGCCCAGGTCTGAATTTCCCAGAGCCGAGCTTTAACTGAAGAACTTTCAACCTCAACTGACCGAGAATTTTCATACAATGACGCACAAACCGAGTAACTCTCGGTCTTCCACCACTTTGACCCAACGCCTCCTTCCTTGGTCTTTCCCTCCTTCCATCTTCAGTCCAATTTACACTCCCGCTTCCGCTCGCACCAACGAAATTTCCGTCATATCCATTGACCATCTTTTTCTGCATCGGCAACACCAACCCACTCGGCAGCTCATCTACTCTCACTGTTATCGGACTCGCCTTGAACCACCTATACGGGTTCAACACTCTGAACCAACTCGGTTTCCCTTCTCTCGCTTTTTGTTCCCAAAACGTGCTCGCTTGTTTTGACTTTTTGGCTTCTTCAGCCACGTCAAAGTTTTCGTTGATCACGGCAATGAACATCTGTAACACAATAACTATATTTCAAAAAAAACCATAAGAAACAGGGTGAAATCTCCGAAGGAAACTACGACTCACAATTCGCAATCAACTCCCAAAAAACGAAGAACACGATCACGATCAACGTCTGTCCCAACTGGAATTCTGCACTCGAAGCTCCATACAAAACATCTGTCCAATTCTCCGATGAAAATACCTGCCAGATCGCCAGGAATGAATTCCATAACTGTCCAAAATTCGTCGCCTCGTCGGAAGGATAATCCCCTCTCAACATCTGCACTGCAACGAGGGCAGATATATAATTAATAAGAATAAGAAAGAGCGACATGTTGGCGAGACCATAAAGGTTACCAAACACCGCAAGCTATATCAACGACATCGACCAATTAATTAATCAGATGATCTGGAAAAAAAAATTATCAGAGCGCACCATTAAGGGTTTCATCCTCGGAACCTCCAATATAACCCTATAGAATCTCGCCAACTGCAGGATCGTGAACCATTCATACACATTACTATTCCTCACAATCGGTAGTTGTATTACACTCGACCCAATAGCCAGTCCTAAATCCAACACGTTCCTTCCTGACATCCAGAACACCCGCCAGTCAGGCAGCTCGGCTAACATTCTAATGATGATTTCGACATCAAAAGCAAATGTGATACCAAGTTCACCGAAATACATGATAAGCTCATGTGTTGAGGTGGTGTCTACTTGACGAGAGGCTTGAAGCGCTAGCGATGCGAGTGCAAGAAGAACCCAACACCATTGGGTATGAGAATAGACGATTTTTGCCCAGTTGCCGGGATGGGTATTTTGGTTGCTAAGCGAATGAACAGGTGTGTGTGTGTCCCATACTTCGTCCTGGTCGTCGTGACTGGGCATCAATCTGTAAAAATAGGTCACATGAAACGTACAGATGTGAAGGTAATATTCTACATACGGAGCAGCACCAAACGCACTCTTCTTTGTCTCCGAGCGAATAGCAGAAAACGTATTGGTAATCACGGCAACAAACAAGTTCATCAGCCAAAAGTTGAGGACGACGATGCAGATAATGAAAAAGAAACACGAAACGAAGAACTCGGAGTTCATCATAGCGTACATCATTGGTGCCCACTATAAAATTACACGTCACAGTATCATCGTATTATACACGTTCGAAAACTCACCCCGTTGGCTGTTGCTGTTATCACAACCTGCAACGCAGAGTACCAAATCGCATCGAAACTCTCAATATTGTCTTTAGGATTTTCGCCTTCCTAAATACAAATATGTCCAGTCGCATGCAGAGATTCGGAGAATATAGCGTACCATGCATATTTGACCAAGAGGACATATATATCCCTTTGCCGCATTTTGATGATTTCTATTCAAGTCCAGGTATCCTACTTGTTGAAGTGTTATTGGATCTATGTATCCTCCGCAGAATGAACCTTGTAACTGAATCTCTGGCTCCCCATTGATGGCTGAGAGGACACAGGAACGTCGTAAGGAGCCTTTGAATGTCTGAACTCCTATAATCCTGGGTGATATTAGTTCAAGTCTTGGCATACAAAAAGAATAGCTTACGAAAATAAAACCATGGCAAAAAGTACGAAATAAGCTACACTGGTTAGAAGTGGTCTGGCCGTCTTGAGCGAATGCATTATCGTCTACCAAACCATAAATAAGCCTTGCAATCGACTGTGCAAAATCACTCACAGTAGTACCGGACGTAACAGCCAACAACCTGGTAGTTCGAAGCACGCTCATCGCTCTGAACAGCCCAATATGATATCTCCCCCTCTCCGCACCCGTTACGGCCAACGTGAACATGATCCAGAAACTCACAATAGCAACAAAATCAATCCTGGTCCAACTCTGCCGCAAAAATGGCAGCCCTCGTTTCGTCTTCTCATGGACATGCTGTATGCTCAGACGGAAAGGAAGCGAAATAGGATCATCATTGTCCGACCGCAACGCACGGGGAAAAAAAGTGTTTTCGGGAGGACCGCGACGGATCGACTTATGCGCATTTTGAACGACGCTGAGAATTTTCTCTGTCATGGAACCGTCTGCGTTGACTTGTACCTGTGATTGTGGATGGGGTGGTATGGAGTCACCTAGGGTCAACGATGTCCGCGAGTGTAATGCAAATGGCCTAACAAAGATCTCTCGAACGCGCAGTCCAATATTATGTCTTCTTGAAGAGGTCTGACGCAAAGATAGTCGAGGTGCGAGCGCAGATTTTGACGAAAATAGGGAGGACATCTTGATCTCAGGGTCGAAAAGAAATCCGGTGACACATATACGTGCAAATGCCTCCAAGCTGATAGTGCATATCAGAGTAAACCCAGAATATGAGTGGAAAAAACGTACGTGAATATACAAAAAAGACCAAACAACGCCCAGTCTTCCCAAGTGTGAAAGTAGCCGCGATCATGGGGAGGAATAGAATCAGATGAAGAGAGAGTGATTGAGGGAAAGGCTTGGAGAGTCAGTAGAACAGCATTCAGTATAATAAGAACCAAAATTAATGGTTCAGTCCATCTAAAGAGTCATCAGGATAGCGTTGAAAGCCGAGGATCAACGCGCACGGATATATGAGCATCCGATATAAGCTCAACCTGAGCTTACTATCTGAACCCAAAAAGCCCAATGTCCGTCCTCGTATTGGAATGACCTTGGAAAAGTCAGGCAATTGCGCGTCCTCGTTCTCACTCTTCCTGGGAGTATCATTGTCATCTACGAGCCTAACCTGGTTCTCCAACCGATTCCCGGCCATGTTAACAACCCTCAACGACACTCTCCTAATGTTTCTCGTCGCATCCCGAAACACTGAATTAGTTTTCTTCAGAGATGATGGCAACGTGTTGTACGTAACCGTCCGTCTCCCTGAACCTCCTGCTAACCGTTCTGGGTCAGCATCAGCCCATACACTTTCTGTCCCGTTCAATGACATATTCTTCGTCAAATGTGCTTCATCGTCCTCCCTGTGTTCATCTTGAAATTCACCTGCCAGCATCAACGATGTTGTCGAAGACGCAACTTGCGAGGACTCGAACGGCCGCTTACTGTAATCTACCTCTGACGTATCCGCAGTAAATGAATATCCTTTGAGTGCGCGGTCCTCTGTCGGCGAGTCAACGAATGGGTCTTCATGAGGGTAATTCAAGGGAGCAATATAAGCTTCTGCGATCGTGTCTGATGCTAGAGCATCTTGTAGGGGATCCTGTCCAGGCGCCACTCGCCTGTGTGACCAGCTACGCCGGCGAGAAAGTGATGCCCGACTGTCTGAGGCCTTGAGAGCGGGAGAAGGTGGCGCTGAAAGACCTGTTTTTGTGAGGTCTATGGCTGAGGAGGAGGAATTTAGCTTGTGGAGATAAATGTTGTTAGTCTCCATCGCACAGCGGCCAGTGTTTAGTCCAAGTATCTCCCAATCACATCAATTCAGAAATGATCACATGTCTGTCCTTTACCGTCATAACCTGATGCTCAACCAAAGCTGATAGTCTATTTGTATGTCTCCTGTCAGAGAAGTATTGTAAAGCTTGTATCAGGATAACTATTGCCTAAGACGTGTTAGGAAGGGGCGGTAGAATTGCTTGATACATCTACTGAATCATGTGATAATCAATGAAGAGAATCACAATCAGAATCAGTTAACTTCAAGCATGAGAAACAAGTCCACAGCTTTGATATGTCAGATCCCATACAACATTTGCCTCGTCTCAAGCTTTCAAGAAAATGTGTATAAATCAAACGTAGATATTCGAAAATAATGACACAGGGGGTAACGCAATCAGGCCCAGCGACCTGGAACTACTGGATGCGAGGCAGAGAGACCACCATCCACGGCAATGTTTTGGCCGTTAACATAGCTCGAATCATCTATCAACCGCATTATCATGCAGAGTTCTATTTGGGCCAACAAGGATACTCACCAGAAGCAAGGAAAAGAGCAGCCTTCGCGATTTCTAAGAAGGATTCTAGGTCAGAGATGAGAATATGATGACTCAAAAATACCTACCTTCTGATACACCGAAACGAGCCTGTGCATTCAGCTGGCCGAGCTTGTCAGCTGTACCACGCTGACGGGCATAGCCGAAAACAAATGTTGTCATGCCCGTTTCTATGAGCCCTGGACAGATAGAATTAACACGAATATCACTCTTCTGTAATTGATAAGCGGAGGTCTTGGCCATAGAATTGACGCTGTCATTGGCTAAGCATTCCTGAAGCTAATCATAAGACCTTGATAAAAACTTACGCAGCTTTACTAGCACTATCTAGGTTGTTAACCAATCAGCGACTGGATTTTGTAAATGATGAATGGAACCTACAATCAATTGTCCCAGCACCGGAGCGAATACCAGCGACTAAGAGACTTAGGAGACTTTCATATTAAATCATAGTCACGGAAACCTACCAGAAGCGGTTAAAATGATGCTCCCACCAGTCAGCTCCTTTCCTACTGAGGGGTTGACTTTCAACATCGCGAGGGAAGCATGTTTGACTGCAAGGAAGCATCTAAGTTTCACGAATTGAGCCGGGTATCCCACGATAGAGAAGTACATCTCTTACGAGAGAGTATTGATTCTCATTGATTCCATAAATAACTCTCTTGAAGTATTGTGAAGACGTTCCTTTGAGGAAAACCCAGCCTACATGGCAGATCAACTCAATGTGGACGAGAAATAAAAGAGTCAAAGCTACATTGGCAAAGAAAACGTCAAGACGTCCCTCTTCCTTGAGGGCCCGCTCGCAAACACTCTTGATGGCGTCTTCATCAGCAGCGTCGGCTTGTTGTACAGTAGCCTAAAGGTATTCGACTCAAGCTACAGAAGAAATAACTCTGCAATATACCTGAACATCAGGGTACCTTTTTTCAATTGTCTCTTTCAGGTTAGGTAGGTTGGTGTCATCCAAGTCCATGAGATATAGGTGTTTTGCGCCTGTCAGGGGTCAGTTTGTGAGTGAGCCTGAATTACCTTTCTCACCTTCATGGGCAAAGAGGATAGCTGTCGCTCGGCTTTGTAGGCTTAATAACAGGACCTTGTGAGAACGGAGGACGTCTCACCCAATCCCCTTGAGCGATCCTACACCAGTAATAATGCAGACCTTGTCCTTCAGCTTTGAGCTTCGTGGTGCAGTGTCAAGGTGTGATTGAATTTTCTGAATGCGCAAAAGGGTATGTTTGTAGTCTTCCTCAGGGTTTTTTTTCGCAACCGAGCGGGTTTTATCATAAGACATGGTTGAAGTAGAACACCAAAAGAAAGCCGGTTAACAGACGACCGTGGGATTGAATATCTAGCCCCCGGCGGTCACTAGAAAATGATGCTGGTCCAGTTGGTTATACACTGCAGCTATCAAGCTAAGACTATAACACTAACAACTATACTTTATGAGTTCCGAATGGAACGTGGTGTATTTTACATGCTCGACTGGAGGTTTACTGCGATGTGCTACGACATCACTATTTGCTGTGTCACATAAAGTATTAACTTCTGGTAGATTGAATTAACACAACTGAGGATCTTAAACCTGAATTCCGAAATCGGGAAACAACCCTACTTTTACTGAATCCTATAGCACACGACTCGGAGAACGCGGATCAAGCAATGGACTCTACGCATTGGTATCGGTTAGTCCAAAGGAGTATATGACCCTGACTGAGCCCTGAGACAATATGAAATAGAGAGAGCCGGGTTATAGACCCTTCATCAGATGGTATACTGTCAGTTTAGATGGGAGTTCCGAGGACTGAATCTACAAACTTGGGTATACAAATCCCCTGGTAGTCAACAAAAGTCATGTGGTCTTCTTGGCATCTTGTTTACATACAACCGACTACACGCTAAATCTTAATTGTAGGCACAAGGCGCAAAGACCAGTCCAGGTTTCGGAGCTACTCAACACAAAGTACAGACGTCCCTAGCACCGAGTTCGATATAACATGAAGTATTGATCAGTCAATTTCCGCTGAGCGGCGATGGATATCCTCACAGAGTGGACAATCATGAGTTTTGCTCACCCTGATTAGCTCATCGCCATGAGAACCAGATCCCCAATGTGGTTTGGGGACTCATCCAACATAGTCATCTAGCCCTTAATCAATAACACAATGTGGGATCTCTCGTACGGTCACTCAGGTCTGATCGCTAGCCCGTCATTGGCTCAAGGGTTAATCTATCAATGGGTAGGATACTTTGCGAGTTGACCATTTACATTGAGTTTATTCAAGCCTTCTCAAATAGCATACATTAATCCGCATCAGCTGTAGCTACCCGTCCTGGTTGTCTCTGGGAGTAAACATAAAGAGTAGAATCGCGAAAACTTATCTCACGACGTGGAGAAGATTCCTCCGAAGTAAAATGTTCCATTGGGAAGGTAAGGCCCGACGTGAGCACCAGGCGTCCTGTCCCGTTCGTATGTCCAATAATAGCACTGACAGCCGGTATCGAACTGTACGGATATCTAAAAACAGTACAGTGATCCCCGTTTTGGACGAAACCCACAACTCCATGCCAATAAAAGGAGAGCCTTTATAGGTTTCTCAGATGATCTACTACTCCCCTTCAAAACATCCCACCTACAATGCCTGGACAACAGCGGACGCGCATTGCCATCGTGTAGGTCAAAGCCGCTCTTCTCGCATGTGTTCTCACTGACCTCTTCTTCTTCTAGTGGTGCTGGCATAGCTGGTCTCACACTTGCTATCGCACTAAACGAGTTCGACAAGGAGCGCAGATATATCATAGACATCTATGAAAGTGCCCCAGAACTCTCAGAAATTGGTGCTGGCATCATGATGTACCCTAAGACACTCTACGTCATGGAAGAAATTGGTGTTTCAGAAACTCTCATTCCGTGCTTCGACCATCCTCCGGATAATATTCCTCGTGCGTTCGTTGTTTTTTGCTGACAACTCCACTTATCTGCCTCTCCAGGCGTCGTTTTCGAAGCACGAAAAGCGGATCATAAGCCTCATGGAAAGAAAATAATTGACGTTAAATATAACGGTACGGGAGTAAAGAGTCTTGATGTACAAGTTCTCATTTGCATACAGGTGGTTCACTTCCGCTCCATCGAGCAGACCTACAGCGCACTCTTATGACTCATCTACCCCATCCCGACTCTCCTACCCCATGCACTCTCCATCTCTCGTGGCGTCTTCTCGACTATAATCAGAACTCAGAATCAGGGCCTGTTACTCTCCATTTCGCTAATGGAGTTGCCAAAACTTGCGACATTCTCATTGGCGCCGATGGTATCAAGTCTACTATTCGTAAACTGTTCCTTTCACGCCTTCCTAATCCCGAGAAGTACGAGCGTTGTATGGAACCCTTGTGGTCTGGAACTTATGCTTATCGTGGACTCGTTTCCATGGAGGATCTTGCCAAAGTGTACCCTGGTCACAGATTGCTCGATCTTACCTCCTCACTTGTACGTCTTCTCCACCAATTTCCGATTAGTCCGGTGGATACTTATCTCGTTTTATCGCGCCGCCCATCCACATTTAGTATATTAGCAAGAACAAAGTGCGTCTATTTAGGCTACACTGGAACTGTCTAATTTTGCTAAAAAAAAACCCAGTATTCTGTCGTTTATCCAGTGTCTGGGGGTAGAGGCGTGAATGTTGTTGCTACAACATTTGACAAGTCAAAGGAGAATACGGTTCTCGAAGGTCCGTGGCAAGTTCAGGCAACCGAAGAAGAGTTTGCAGAAGCATTTTCGGGATGGGAAGATGAATTCCAGGCACTCATTAAGGTATATGACAATTCCATTTCTTGATTAGTGTTGCTGAAAACCCGAGTATAGTGTACCAAAAAACCGATGAAATGGGCGTTGCATAATTTAGAATGTCTCGATATTTTCGCCAAGAATCGTGTATTTTTAATTGGAGATGCTGTACGTTCTGATTTGGGTCAAGTTCGTGTAAGGCTATTCCTGACTGGTGATGCCAGGCCCATGCAATGGTTCCTCATCTAGGAGCAGGCGCTGGCACGGGTATCGATGTAAGTGCATCTGCTTCCATCGCCTTGGAGGAGAATCCTCATCCTCATCCTCGTCTTTCTTTGGCAGGATTCATATATCCTTGCAGCCCTTCTAGCGAATTCATCTATCCGTGTTTCTCCTTCTGAGAAAGACATTCAAAACATTGTGGACGTGTATAATAACATTCGTGTTCCTCGAGGAACAGGAATGTTGAAATCGTCAATAGATCAAGGCCACCTCTACTACTTCGCTGGCGAGGAATTCGACGATTACAAGGAAGGAGACGAAGTAGCTTGGGATCTTGTTCACAAGACCGGTGTTGGGATCAACGAAAATTGGACTTGGACTCCAAACGATCCTAAAGTTGAACGCCGCATAGCCGAGTCCCTTTTGGAAGAAATGCAAAGTTTGAAGGCTGTATTATAAGGGACGGCGATTCGTGCTTGGCTAAAAAACAATAATAGAAATCAGCCCCCTCTTTTTATCGTGGACTTGTATAGTGAACCCGAGTCTTATCTTACATTACCCCTAGAACCCACTTTGTATTCCGTGTGCTTGTAGTAATTGATGACCGTGACCGCCACAGATATCAAAAGATCAGAGTAAAGACCTGCCTGACAGTCCTTCCCGTCGCGTTTGTGTCTAGTTGAACAACCGATCTCTCATCCCTTTTTTTTTGACTTCCGGCAGTGAAGCGATCACCCATTCGACGGATTCAGACTTGGTTCAATTTTGTAGCAAAGCATTCTCAGGTATTGTAATCACCCACCTTCATTCCTCGCCATTCTTCACCCTTTTCTCAGCGAGAAATAAAGACCATGAACACAACCAGCAGATGCTTCAAAAAATATAACGATATGCGCTATAACTTTGGAGGACGCCAAGAAAACTCACTCCTTAATGGACAGGGGAAGGTATAGATCTCCACTCGCGTAAATTTCCTGCGATCATGTACAGCAGTGTGACGTGATGGATGATAGTAAAAAAGACTCTAGCCTCGAGTGACTTCTCAGAAGACCACGCTAACGTAACAAGCAAACAGTCTAGTATTTGACCCTGCCAGGAGGTAAGGGAGCGCGTTGCTCATACTCAACATTGAACCTAGAGTCGTCATTTTTGGACAGGACAGAGGAAGAAGCAAAGATCACGATCGTGGGCTTATGGCAGTTAGAAGAATGGCGACCGTCATGATGTCGTACGAATTACGTGGACGGCCACTTCCCTACTCATCTCGGTTGGAAGAAACCTTCAGCCGTTGGGGATCATGCATCGTCTAACGGGCGTGCGCCTATCCGAGGTCAATATCCATTTCTTTCCGGTAGTGAAGGGAGCATCATAGATTACGAGACAGGGTCATTGCAGTTCTGGATGGGGTATACAAAGAGGGGAAGGATAGGGGCATGTTGTCAGTCGATCGGGCCGATGACACGCAAATTGAAGCCTCGGGTGCAACAAGGGTTTCGTCATAAGAGGCGTGATGCCAGATCGTGTCCATATCATCCCAGTTAGTGACAAAACCGGGTTCGATGAGGTACTGAAGAATGAGAATGCCACATTTTGACTTGGCTTCATCGTTGTCTTGAGTGAAGATAGAGCAAAAAGGAGGGCAAAAATTCGTTGCAAACGTGCAACGAGTCTCGTCTCGACTGCCTCTATTTATCTCTATCTGAGGACAAGAAAGTGAAATAGACACTTGATGATCAGGAGAGTGTAGCGCTCGATATTCCCACACGTTGTAGAATAAATGCTGGTACTGATGGCCCGTGCGCATTTTGTCGCGCACTCGACATGGAAATCTTTCCTGCTGGTACGGCGGGCTAGTGCGCTCTGGTGAAGCGCGTCCTATGAAGGGTCTATTGATGATTGTATCAAGATTCTCAAACGACAATCAAGTCACGAGTTCTTCTGATAGGCTAGTGACCAGCATCATACAGCTGGATGGGAAGTCCACCATAAGTCTGCCACCAGAAACTCAAAACAGAAAGCTGACGGTGTCACTTGTAAGTATTAGGTACACCAAACTATGGGTGTACGACGCGATGCAATGAATTCAAACAAGCTCAGTTCGGGAGAAGAGTAGTGGTAGTTGACGATGTGAAGCATGAAAAGTGTTGTGTCATAAAAATTATGATGGACAAAAAAGGTGTTATGTGATAGGAAGTCGATGAACTTTCAGCTGGACAGATGGCTGAGCTGTTAGAGCATGAGACCTGAATGCAGAAAGTCCCACGATCGATTCGATGCAACAGGTTGGACATTCGGACCTCATCTTAACCATTAAATAATTCCACACAAAAATGTGTGAAGAATAAACTGAAAAGCAATTCAGCGGCTCTGGAAAAAAATTCCACAGCTCTGAATTGTTTTTAATCATGCTAAAAAAAAATTCTCGTCCATCTTCTGTGATATTTGGGCAAGTTATTTTTGGCATTTAAGATGGCCACCATTTGGCTATTACCAAGGACAGAGAAGAGCAATCCAAAACGAGAACATTCAGTTCAGAACAAAGACAGCGACAAATGTCAGGCCAAGATCTGTGCCGAGAAATGAGAACGTGGTAATCACTCCCAGTGGGACTGGGATGGTCTCTTTCCAAGGAGTGTCTACTCTGATGTAGATCAACGATCTAATATTATAAGATGAGCGCCATACAAAGATCTGCAAGTAAAGGAACCCCTATAGAGAGCGAAACCAAGATGCAAATACACAAAAATTGCGCAAAGCTACTATTAAACTCAAAATCCTAGCTCAAGTACTTGAATCATATAGATAGCGACGTACGGTAAGCTCGAGGTGGATTCCACAGTGCACACTACACATGTACACAAGAAACAGATTGGTCAATGCAAGGCATTGAACAGTACATCAACTTCAACACACACCACCCATCGATGCAATAAAAAGATGGAAAAAGGCAACAGGAAACAGACAGCAGCAGAGGCCCGTGATGCACATATGGATAGGAGGAAAGATAGATAACATGAGTCAAAAACCAAGAGAAAGGTAGCCCACATGCGAGAGCCTCGGCAGTGATCAGTATTACTACAGTAACGCTCAACGCCCACCACCCCTTCTCCAGACACCGGATCCAGCTCCAGTTTTTGTAACAGTAGTAAACCCATCTTCGTCCTTTCGTAATTCTTTATCCCTATCTTTATACTGAGAAGCTGGCGACGAAGTCTTATCCAACAAGCCATTGCCCGGTCCTCTAGAGGCGCCATTGGCTGTCGCTTCAGCTTTTGCACGTTCGCGGTCTCTCCATCCACCACCACCTCCACTCAAGGCACCAGGTTTATACTTGGCAGGTCCAGGGCTCCCTGATCTTGGTGGGGGTTCAACAGCGGACGCAGCTAGAGACCGGGGTCCACCAGCCCCAGAAGAACTTCGTCTCCACTCCATTTCTGTAGCGCTTGTTCCACGGTTGGCAGGCATCCCGCGAGCGGAGCCAAACGGTGACTGAGATGCTTTTGCAGCAGCTTCCTCGGAACGTCGCTGCTGACGACGTTCTTCTGCTTCTTGTTCCCTTTGACGTTGGAACTTGGCCTGTTCCATAGCTTCTTGGCGCTCCTTGTCGCGCTGTGCACGTTGAGCAGCGACTTCTTCTTCGCGCTTTTTGCGAGCTGCTTCTTCGGCTGCAAGACGTGCTTCCTCTTCGAGACGGAGACGCTCTTCCTCAGCACGACGAGCTATAAAGAAAGATGAGATGACACAGAGCAAAGATGAAATGAAAAGGTCGCACCTTCCTCTCGTTCACGTTCCTCTTCTTCCTTAATCCTCCTCTCCTCCTCCTCTTTCTCTCTACGCGCCTTCTCCTCCTCACAAGCCTTCATCACCTGTTCCCTCCTCCTCTCCTTCTCAGCATCAATTTTTTTCCTCGCTACCTCCTGCTTCTTCTTGAATGCTTCTTTCTTCTTTTCCTCAACCACGCCCTTCCAGGTCTTATGATCCTCAACCATCCTCAGCAACCTTGTCTTGGTCTCGAGATCTTGCGCGTGTGCAAGTTTGGACGTTTCAAGACGTTCCCACTTGATCATTTTAAAGGTCTCTTTATCCTGTGCTTGTTGGTCGAGGTAATCTTGCCCGAGTAGAGGTTGTTCCTCTTTGCGGTAGGCACGTTCAAGATGGTCCATGTGTTTTGCGGTGATTCGAAGTCGTTCGTTCGTTTGAGATTTTTCTTTCTCTAATTGAGCAACTTGCATTCCGATTAGATTCTCAGTATCATAGTTGTCAAGTTTCTGGTAACACAGTCATGATTGTTAGCAAATATTATATAAAAACCAATATCAGCAATAATACCTACTTGGATATCATTCGCCTTCAAGATACCTTTAACAACCAAGGTCTGCGCATACTTTTTAGCCTCATCCTTCCTCACGGCTTCGATTTGCTTCCTAGCCAATTCAATTTCTCTCTTTCTCGCCTCCTCCCTCTGTCTCTTA
This sequence comes from Leucocoprinus sp. KB1807203, assembly GCA_019327925.1. Taxonomy (NCBI): domain Eukaryota; kingdom Fungi; phylum Basidiomycota; class Agaricomycetes; order Agaricales; family Agaricaceae; genus Leucocoprinus; species Leucocoprinus sp. KB1807203. Next base: position 197,948 of record JAHTMQ010000088.1, read on the forward strand.
GTCTGCTCCTCCTTCTCTCTTGCTTTGATCTCTGCCCTCCTGCTACTTTCCTCTTTCTCTTTCCTAACTGTCAATTCTGAAAGAAGCTCGCGACGGCGAGCGACAAGAGCACGTTTAGTTTGGAGCGCTTTCCTCTCTGCTTCAACTTGAACAAAAAGGGTTTTGAGCTTTTCCTCTTGAGAAGGTTTAGGGCCGTCAAGAAGGAGGATGGCGTTATGGAGTGAGTAAGCAATTCCGCTCAGGCGAGTATGCACATTCTCTGCCAATGAAGGCTGGATAGTACTCTCGCGTGACTGACCCCTGGAAGAAGAAGCAACGGCCGATTCGTCACCTGAAACAGCGAATGCATCATCAATGAAGGTTATACTGCCATCCTTATGATCGACCCTGATATTCAACTCTCCACGTCGCGCACAACCCATGATGTACGCTTCAATCTCTTCTGCGTTAAACAATGATTTCTCTCCCTCTTCTGTTGTTTCGAGTTTCAGAGGCTGAACGAGTTCCAGAAGAGTAGCAATTTTGACATTGGAGTAGACTTGAGAAAGTTGATTGAGAAGACGAGAGAGGAGGGCACGTTGGAGGAGAGGAAGGTAAGGAGAATAAGCGGAATCCGTAGAGAGGGTTTGAAAAAGAGGTGCGATGGAAGAACACAGAGAGAGAGGGTCAAATGTAACTTCAAGAACTTGGTAGAGTGATTTGATGGACGGCGGGGAGAGTTTAAGGATGCCGCGCGAGAGCTAGAGACGGGATGATAATCGAGCATCACAAGTACAAAAATTACCTACCGCATCCTTCAATAAACCGGCCCGAGTAGGCACGCGGACGAGGCCAAGGAGAGCGCTCAAACGCGCATTCCTGCCTTTAAGCTCCTCTACCTCCTCTGTCTGCAAACCAACTGGCACTGCAAGAGCACTGACAAGGACTTTACCTGCAAGTCTGCTCATTTCTCCGTCCGACTTACCACCAATAGAAGTGACAATGGCATGATATTTGCCCCACGCCGCAGCGTGATAAAGGGCATTGCCGGACACGAGAAATATTTTAGTGAGTTTTTCGTAATAGTTTGCCATCATGGCAGGACGAGGTGCCTTTTTCGCCATTGTGAGGAGATTGTGAACATCTTCTACGGAACGGAAAGCTTCTTGCCAGAGTTCCAATTCAACAGATGCATTGAGCTGAGCGAAACGTGTGTCGAGGTGATGTTGGAGAGTGTCGGGATCCGAAAGATTGATAGAGTGCTGTTGGTAGGAATACTTAGCTGCGTTGGTGAGATGAGTACGGAGCGTCTCGCAGAGACGACGGAACTCGGCTTTCCGACTGTACTTTATACAGAACTTGAATGCCTGCTGGGCGATTTGCTACATATGAATAAGAACTACGGCTCCAAAGACTGATGCCAAGGAAAGTGTACCTGGTAAATCGCCTCAAGCCGTACGTTATTTTTGAGAGTCTCAAGGGACGTGCGATAACTCTCCCAAAGAAATCTGAGCCATGGGGTGACGACTGCTCTGTCAGTGCGGTCTTTGTTCTGGTCACCACTAACGGCTCCGAGGAGGATGCTCTCAGGAGTTTCACTGGCCTCGAGATCGTCAATTTCAACGGCCACAGCAGCCTGTTGCTGTGCTCCCTTCACTTTTTCATCCGCGAGACCAAGTAAGCGGATGATAACGACCTCAATGCTCTTTGCATTTACGTTTTGTGCGATGTTTTTATACTGCATCAGCCCCTCTTTGACGGTGCGGCCCTTGCGCATTTCGACACAAAGCTCGATGAAACGGAACATTATCGGCTCTAGAGAGTTAAGTGGTGTTGATCTGAAACGCTTTGAAGAAAAGGTTTCGGTGAGCAATTGTAAAGCTGCATGCGATTGCCCGACCGAGACGAGCCCCTCGGCCTGGCGTAACACCGTTTCAGGTTTGGAAAACGGTGCCATGATACCTGAGATTTAAGGAATTTTCAGACAAAATGGTCACTGCCATGGCTGACAATGCGCTTACTGGCTTTGGACGGTGCGCAGGTCGTGCGGGACGAATCTCAGCCGCTGTATAGATCAAGAATTTAGGCTCGCTGATGATTCTTTAGGGCAGGCTTACATAATTTACTCATTTTGTTCGAAAAGGAAGTTTACTTTGCCACTATTATAAATCAACAGTAACGTCTTCCTAGGCCAAGTCGCGACTACATACTCAATCCGTGTGGCGAAGTCAATTGTCCTCATAGAACCAGTTGACTTCTGGTATCTCAGACAGATGGTTGACGATTCTTACCTATGGTATTATATATACAAGTAAATCTACTCACTCCCATTTGGCGTTATCAAGCCAGATCAAGTTCCATAAAAAGGTTTCTGACTTCTTGTTTCTTTGAAACGGACTTCAAAAACCACACATGTCAATGCTATTAATGAAATCAACTGTCCCGTTGGTTTCTTGAGAACCCTAGTAGCCCTGTACTGTTATCATTTTTGTGCGTCTTTAGTCAACAACAGCATGCAATCCACAACAGACAAGGCATTAATTCCCACGTTCGAAATGACTCATGGATGGACGTTGCATTACTTCTGGCAGTACACGGGACACTGGATACGTAGAGAAAGACTTAGGCACCGAAGCCATACAAAGTACGACCAGAGCGCTTGAGAGCGTAAACCACGTCAAGAGCAGTGACAGTTTTACTACGAAGGAATGAGTACAAAGTTACAAGAGCAACCTCTAACTCACCGTTTAGCATGTTCAGTGTAAGTAACAGAATCACGGATAACATTCTCAAGGAAAATCTTGAGGACACCACGAGTCTCTTCATATATGAGACCAGAGATACGCTTGACACCACCACGGCGAGCAAGACGACGAATAGCAGGTTTTGTAATACCTGGAGCACCATCATTGGAACATCCTTTGTATGTCAGACGAGCAATAAGGCGGACCTTGGATGTTGTCACGAAAGAATTTTGCGGTGACGCTTAGCACCGCCCTTGCCGAGACCCTATAGCGTTCAACACAGCGAGCACCACCAAAAGTACGATGGCAGAGCACAAACCCAAAAGTCAGTATACTATCATTGCTATAATAGACCTCAACTGACCTTACCGCCTTTTCCACGTCCAGACATGACGAATATGAGTTATCGAGAGTGTTGAGTAGTTAAGTGTGGGACCGAAAGCGAGGTTGAGGAGATGGTGGTTACTGATAGAAGCTATAGCAATGTTATGAACAGTCACGCGATTTTAATTGCATGTTTGGTTCTATTGACGCGACTAACTATATCCATTCATAACAAAACAGGTAAAATCGAAATTCAAGCTTGACCTCGAGTCTGCTCCTTCACACGCCCAATCAAGACACTATTCCTCTTCGCAAAATCATCGCAGTGATCAACCAACTCTTTGGACTCCGTCCGACGTGCTGCGTCGAGAACTGCGATAGCAAAACAGAACAGTAAGTGATGCGACTCATCTCTGGCAAAACAACAATCACGTACTGATGTCGAGTTTGAATGGATCAACCATCTTGAGTTTGATAATAATGTCTTGCATAACACGCTGTGCATCCGCCATCTCCCAATGGTGTGCCAACAAGAGAAACTCGAGTGCTAATTGGACACGATTGTCACCTTCCCTGTTCAAATCAGGTTCTTCAGATGTGTAAGCATAATCTACAATTTGATCAACGGACGCTTGCAAATTAGACACGCATCACTCTTACCAAGCAGGAATTCCACACAGCGCCTAGAATATGATTCATCCATATGAATAACAGCTACTTTCGTATCTCCCATCTCAGGATCAGAGAACAACTTCATGAAATAGGAACTGTATGCAGCCAGATATGTGCGGTGCGCAAGCAACGGTTGATCGTCGATTGAACTAAAGCTGAAATTGATGTCAATGCAAATCCTATTTCTCCGCATGCGATTCAAATTGCTATAAAGATCCATTTGACGATCTTCGTCGTTGGCGAGCGCAACGGTCGACTCAACATCCTTTCCATAATCGATTGTGACAGCACCTCCAGCAACAAGAAGATTCTGGAAATGTTTGATGAAAACCCTCGGATACTGGAGGTACCCTCGATCAATGTCGCTATCGAGTAAAATATGTTCAGCCCTTTTCCAGCTCCAATCTCCCGTAGGCGTCATGTGTGGCTTTTCAGTGTTTAGAAACAATGCGACTTCGTCCACACTGCATTTCTGTAGGAAAGCTTTGGCTTCGTGAGTGTGTTCATCGAGCCACATGTAGGTCTGCTCAAGGTGATCAAGGAAAACGCTGCGGCAACTCAGGTCAAGTGCTCGAACCACTTGTGTCACCAATACAACAAGATGATTGACCTGCAATTTTCGTTAGCATCACATGGTATCCGATTGGATCTACCTACCACTTCTTCAGCAGTCGGAACACTCAAGTTGGGGTGAACCTTGATCAGATCCGGATGAGGTTGGAAACGAGGCTTATAAGATGCCCGCTGGGTCCATGCAATTGGGAAGAATTCTGAACGAACTAGCTCGTTGGGCGACACTATTGCAGGCAATTGGTAGGTGATATACTTGCTGTAGTTGATACTACCGAGTGGTCGAGATGTGAGATGTCGAGAGATGAAACGAAAATCGTCCAACGTGGAAAGTTTATCTTGGTCGAGGGCACTGAGTCGTTCCGGCAATTCCTCTCCCCAATACCAGAATAGAACATCCGCCCTTGTCATCCTCTCTCCATTGATCTCACCTCCTGTGTTATGAAATACCTCGACACAGGTTCGAAACATTTTCAGGTTAAGACTATATTGTCTCATCAACCCGTGATTCTCCAGCTGCATCTGGAACTTGGCAAAGACTGGATGAATAAAATTTTCTGAACTGGGCCCAAACGCCGCTATGAACAGTTCATCATGAGAACAGTAGAGCGTATTAGAATCTCGCATCATCCGCTGCGAGTTTGGAACTGGGATACCTTCCTTCTTTGGCGTGTGATTGAAAAGAACCTTTCGGAGAAGATTTTGATATGGTTCGTCGTGGTCTGGTTTGAGTTCAGGTGGGATATGGAGAAGCGCCCGAATTGGAGGTGGCACCAATCCCATTTCGACAAGCATGAAATCGTATCCAACAAGGTTTTTAGCGGCGAAGGGACCAATCGAATTGACGGTCACAGTCCTTGGAAGCATTTGAACTTCTCCAGCTGGCAGATAAGAACCATCGGCGACCCTCCAGATTGGTATCGAGTTTCTGTATCCTGGGTTCTTTAAAAAATAGGACCGCGTCCGCTTCCGCCAGCCTGATCGAATCCACGAGAAGATCGCCGGACGTGTTTTCGAGTCCAAGGCATTGAACATATTGGTAATCTCAGCCTTGTCTCTATGGAGTATAGTCGTCAAGACAGCACTGAGGACCAGAGGCGAAGGAGGAAGAGCATGTTGTAGATCCGGGGATAAATTTGCTATATCGACGACTATGAGCCCCATCTGTGCCAGAGCTCGACTAACGTTGGGTTGTTTCGAGAACTCTGCGAGAATAGCAGATGTTTTGCAAAAGGAGAGAGAGAGATAGTGGCCCGTTTTGAGGGTTGGTATGAGTGGATACTTCAGTAGAGGCTTGGTTGATATCTGAAGCAGGGAGAAGACCTCCCAAAAGGAAGAGATCCAATGTCGCTTGTCGGCATCGGCATCCTGTAATACATCTGCAGGATCTATGCGATCATTCAGGAGCTCCTTTATATTGCCTGCATTGATGGGCTCGATGTTGAGACCAACACTCGTCAGAAGTTTCGTACAATTGAGTGCACGGTGTACGAGACGATCTGGATTGAAAATTCTTGCTTCAAGAACTTCGCGAGGGGCAGCATAGAACGTTGTTGCTGGTGTGGTGGAGCCAAATTTTGTGAAGGTCTCGTCATCAAGTGGAAGCAATGGTAACCCTGACAAACAACCCAGCGGTTCATTGTCAGCAGACAGGAAGTCTATCAACTCTTGCAGCTCCTGGCGATCAATATTAGAAGCAGAGAAACGCTCTGGGTGATCTGAAAGCTGTTTGTGTAAGTACTTTGGTGCGACGAGCGAGAAATGACGACTATTTTGCTCTTTCAATCGTTTGATGACCATCGGAGAAAGCTGTACGATATCAACTGGTTTGAGGCTTTCAAGGACGGCCACTACGACCTGAGGAATTTTGGTGGCAAAGCGTGCAACACGAGGAGGGGTGAGCGATTGGGTGGAATCGACTGCGAAATACTGTGTAGGCTGAAGTTTCGCCCATTGCCATTTCGTAGACGGCATTTCCCACAAGAGTCGATATATCGGTCGACATGTCTTCCGGTGCAACTTTAGATTCCCCGGGCCAATAAAGACTGTTGTCTGCAACCGATGCACGATCTTCCAACATACAAAGATATAAAATCGGTAGCACAGCAGTCAAAAGCCAGCGATTATAAGAATTCTCTGGACCCTGGGTCTCGTCGAGTTTGATCGACGCCATATCTGATGTGAGGATAAATGGGCACGAAACATGGACAGGAAGGTTAACTGTGATCAGATATGGGAATTGTTGAAAATAATGAATGAACTTGTCCAGGACTCGAATCTAGTTGTGCAGCGATATGGACGACAGAAGAATCCAGGGGTTTATAAAGTCTGTTAAGCGAGGCCAAGGCAGGCGGTGTCATGGTTCTTGCATCCAATGTTAACACCCTCCATTTGTGGTCCCTTTGGATTGACATTGGATTGTTGATGGTGACCGTGTGAGCCTTAACATCATCACGAGAGTGGCAGAAATCCTTTTTGATAGAATTCAAACGCCACTGAAGTCGAGAATCAGGCATCTGCTGAATAGATTGACGTTGTTTTGGCCGGTCATGTAGGGATATAGAGTCAAGAGATGAAAAAAGCAGACACTTCGGGGCAAGAGACTTCAAATCCGAAGACAAACTCTGTAATGATGCTGTTCTTGTGAAAATGGGATTCACACCGGGTGAATGAACGCTCGCACGCAGGGGGAGGCAGAAAATGGTCTAATTTATCGTCATAAGCCAATAATTAATGATCAATCAGAGGAACATACCCCATTATAAAAAACTTCCTGAGAGGGATCTCCAGGTAGACAGAATCCGAACAAACCAATAAGAGGTGCAAGATGATCACCGTATGACCTACAATTCTTACATTAGGAAGAAATTAGTGACAGCTACTATTTGAATCATTCACCTCCAAACAGCGGCAAGAGGCAATTGAAGAATGGCTTTGTCAATGGACATGTAGGCTTTGCAGGGATTCCAGAACCAAACTTGGTCTTGCGATATGATCATAGCAAACTGGAAAGAATCCGTGAGTCACCGCTCAAACATGACAAATGGGCGTCCGCACCTCTGTGATATGGAAAATGGATAGAACACCATGCCCGTATCGACCGACCGATGGTTTGTTGTCTCTCTGAGTACTGCAATAACGTAGCATTCGAAACAAATCATTCTCGGTAAAATTGCCATTATGTTGAACCACGAGGGTTGGTGAATGCTGAAGCTCATTGCACCGCGGAGAGAGCAAGGCCTCTGTTGGTCCCCATGCATCATCAAGAAGAATGTTGACTTCCGTTGCACGGGCGTCCGATGCAACGGAGATGATGTCAAGTAATAAGCGCTGATCCTCGTAAATTTCTAGACGTGCGCGTATGGCAGAAACCCAGTCGATATTGTCGATGTTTGTTTGATTTTGAAATCCCATTAGGCCCAGACGCAGCAGTCCCAGGCCACTTGCAAGATCAAGCGAAACAGCTGAATGAGCAAGACTACCTGATCCCAAGTCGTGCAAACCTGCACGAGCACCCACATCGTTGAAGTATATGCTATCATAAGGCCGGAGTAAGCCACCTTCGTCAGGAACGTAAATTTTATTTCGGTCGTTTGCGTCCAGTGGTGACAACCATGCGAGCATTTTGACGACTCCATGTACGAGCCGGTCACTTGTCGTCCCTGTTGACTGGTTGTGGTAAAGAGTAGCCAGGCGTTCGAAAATGGTTTTTTTTGTTGGCCTGAAGTAAACTTCGTCAGAAAACGGAAGAAGAGGATCAGAAGCAATGAAATACCTTTCTAAGCAACCCATTGTGCTCAGAAATGAGCAGATTCGAGGGTATCGAATTGTATCAAAAGCGATGCAATGGAACCCAACCTCAGGTATATCATCCTCTCCAACTAATGCGAACTTAACTCCCTCCAATGTGTTACTGTGAGTTGGAACCCACTTCTTGAAATTGAGCGTTTCTTTGAGGAATGAAAATTGTTCATCTACAAGGTCGCGGGTACCCAGTTCTCTCACAACTGCGTATACTTTGCGATATCGGGTTTCTGGCGATGCACCACCCCTCAAAACCGCAGTAATTTGCAATGACATAATTTTAACGGTGACACTCTTATTCCAGCCAAAGGCTTCACGTAGAAAGGGCCCGATAGCGACATCTGAACTTACCAATGGCATTCCCTCGTCAAAGAGATCTGTCCTTCCGTTGTGCGAAAGAAAGTCTCGAGAATCCATTGGGCTTTTGAGTCCCCTGTTTGTAGGAATCCACCTGAATCGGAGGAAGGATCTGCAGTCTTCGGGTTGGGTATCATTGAGGAGGCTAATCAGGCGGCGTGCGACACCTTCAGAGTCATGGCATCTACCAGTGTCCAGAGACCGGATACACTCCTTGACGATATCCATCGACAGACGTGTTTCAAAGAGATTGAGGTCACTGAGCAATTCAGAGAGGCAAGACCAAATTGGTTGTACCAATGAGGGCAGGCGATCAGATGGCGCAGAAAACAATGCTGCGATTGGGGACAGAGGATTGATAAGGTATTCAGGAGTCTGGTAGGTGCCATTGCTTGCAAGCATGAAGCGTATCGACCTCAGGCTATCAAGTATTTCCTTAGGCAGAACTGCCAATTTTGACAAGTACTTGACGAAAGAAAGCCGCATTCCTGGTGACTGGGAAGTGAAAAACTCGAGCATGAGTTCTTGCATGTCATTAGGAGTTAGGGGTTCGGCATAAGTTGGATCCAGATGCTTGAGAATTTGCACGTCGATAGAATCCAAGTTGATATAAACTTGTTTGTCCACTTGAGGGAGGATGGGAACCTCGAGGGGATTGACGCCTCGCACAATATGAGCCCAAGGGATGGATCCTCGGGAAGTCGTTAATTGACCATCTTCGGAAATGCAAATCAGCGGAAATATGGGGAGGCTCCGTACACAGTTGAGAAGTAAAGGGTGTTCATGAAGAGCCCCATCTTCCCTGGAAGCGCGAGGCAAATGTTGCACCAAATAGTCGCAAAACACGCGAGAATCCCTCTCCGATAAACTGACTGATGGTAAAGTTGGTAGAGAAAGCGCATCAAGGAGGCAATAAACGTCCGAAGTAACTCGAAGACCGGCAAGAGTTGATCGAGCCGCCTTCTCAAAGCGGGGATCGATGACAGGAATGCCCAAAGCTTCAAGCGGACATGTAAGTTCAATGACGTCACCCTCAGGGTCAAATACTAGATCAGTCGGGCGTTGCGTGCATGTAGTGGTTGGTGCAAGGAAAAAACGAGCCGCGTAACGTGGAGACTCTGCAGGCTTTGCCCACTTCCAGAAAAGGTTTAACCATTTGATCTCATCTGCTCCGACAGGTCCCCATGCTCGAGAAGCATAAGGTGAACGCCCGAGATACCCAATGACTCTCGGAGGTTGAAGATGAACGGCATTCAATAGCCCAGCGCCGTGCTCGTTGATAGCCTGACGGGCTGTCGGCATCATTCGTCGAAGTGAGATAGCTTGAGTATCGTATTCTCCGAACAATACTTCTTCAGTCTCATCAAATATGACATGGGACGGCAACAAGGAATTTGTGAGCTGAAGAGTGATCCGGTGACCTGAAACAGAAGGAACAAGAGGGAGACCACAGATATAGTTGCAATTAGACGTCGAGAGCAAATACCCGAGGATGACGCGTGCGTCCTCATCATCCAAGTTGTTCAATTGAGTTACAAAGGCCTATATATCGGTCAGCTATGTATATGTTTATGGCAAACAACACACCTTTAGTTTTAGGAACGCGATCCCGGGAGATAACACCTGAATGCTACTCAAAAAATTCTCCACGATGATCTTAGTCAGATATTTTGGTAGTCGTGTGATCTGAACACCAGTCCGAACAAGAGCCGCAACAACGCCCTCCAATTCGACTGACCGTTCCTCGACAATGAGCGAAGATATCCGCTGATATGAAGGAGGGCTTGTGCCCGAAATGGGCCAGACATCGAGCTCGAGTGCATGCTGAGCAACATCGACTGGCATTTTTTTCCAGTATATGGAATCCCCAGAGTGAACATCAGCCTGAGCTTTGGGCCAGACAGCAAAGATATTAGGGATGTGATCCCTGTTTACCAGCACCTCGAGAAGTATGGCCCATGCCTGAGGGATGTAGGTGTCGAACAACAATCTGTTCCACTCGACTCGTGCACTAGATTTCTGCGTTAGCAGGACACATATGTACGATAGTGTCGATAACATACCGATCCTCCGAATCACGGACAATACCAACTTCCCCAGCGTTTCGTAAATTTTGTCTGGATTGGGTCAAAGAAAAAACACAGTTGATCTGAACCGGAAACTCTGTCTTAAGAGGGAGAGGGAGAAATGTAAACAAGCGTCCGTCTTTTGCTAGACTTGAAAATTCCTTCGAAACGGCGAGATCGACAGTTGGATTCAATTTCTCCTCTGAGAGGGTACGTTGGGTGCGTGTGTTACTCCACTCAAGGCGTTCGCTGAGCTTCTCCTGAGCTTCTGTTTGAAGAAAAGGAGCATGAAGGATGCGCCACTCCTCCTTGTCCGAAGCGTCGGCAGCACTCACTTCGATAGTGACTTCTCGTGTCAGATAGCCGGGTCCATATGCTTCGAAACTGCCCCGAGAAATCGAGGCACTCGAAATCATGGCTTTTTTATCGTCGTCAGTGATCTCACAAACATCGATTGAGGAGATATTGCGCAAGAAGAGAAGAGAGACTCTCAACTCTTCATGCGCAAAATTCCTGAGCAACTCTGCAATTTCGACCGCAGTTATAACTTTGCTGCTGATTTTGCTTGGAGTTGCACGCAGAGGAAAACGGAACAGAGTGCCATTATAGGGTTTTCCCCGTTGGGACCTCGGGAAGAGAGGTTCAAATGCCGAGAGCTGGTCATTGAGCTGTTCATAGTTCTCTACTATGTTGTAACGAACACCACCATCTTTCCTAAAGTGATAGTGGGGATCTAGGATAGCGAGATATGACCCAGACAAGATCTCAGGTGTGTCTGTCACCTAATCCTTGGTAAACATTAAAGTGCCAACGATATCGGAAATTCTCACATGATAACACGATCGAAACCCTAGACCATATTTTCCAGTTTTTCTGATATTCTGTGAGTCAGAAGCTTCAAAAGAGGCACAGGAAATGACATTACTCAATATCTGTTGCTTTAGATGACCTATGGATTTCTCGAAGAGCGGTCCAATCTTTTTCTTGCAGAAGACCATCATTGTGAGCCAACAATGCTGGTCCTTGAGTTTGTTCAAGGTATGGATAGTCTGATACACTTTTGATCGAGTGTTGGCGATGGTCGAGAAGGAAAACCTGTGGACAGACATCAAGTGAACAACAGCTAAAATCGGTCCAGGGAAAAACACAAACCTGCTTTTTCGCCTTTGCGTCATCAGAGTTCTGGAGGATTTCCCTAAGGAAACCGATTGAGAACGGATAAGCTCTTAGAATGTCACGGATAGCGTCCGTGGGTGCGACGTATTCACCATAGGATTCCTCCATGTTGTGTTTTCCTCACGGTCAGTTGGATTTTGTACTCCTTTTTGCAGGTCCCATGACCTTACTCCGGATGGCAACTGCTATGCAACCTGTCGACGCCACCAAACTTCCTTCCTACTACAAGCCCACTTTTAGTTTCTCGGTGATCACCTTATTGTATTGTATTATACCAGAAAACATTCCAAGTCTCAGGCAACCGCCATCATCCAGTGACACCAAGTCACACATTTCTTCAAGTCAATTGTTGCGAATTTGGAAAACTGCTTGTTGTCGCTTCTCACGCCTATTACTCAGCCTGCTTTCTCGTTCTCTGTTGCATCCACAAAAAGAGTTGCAGCGTGGCAGTGATGGTTCTAAAGTCTCCAAACCTAGGACAAGGAAAACTGAGTGCTGTATAACCATTACCCTTGAAAGGAGCTTTTGATCATGTACTATTGCAAAATTATATTACATTGACATATGTGCCCTCCCTATCCCAGCTTGTGATATACGCCACTCTGATCAATCACTGGTATCAAACAGTCCAAAAATCATTGTGAGTCCAGATTTGATATATTGTAACTCGCATTTACAGATGCAGCAACATGTTTTAGCAACTCTGATCACAAAAGTGTAATCTAATAGTACTGTGAAGCCTATTCAACAATGTTTAACAGATCATGATGTCATTTTTGATCACATGATCATCTCAGCTGATCGGTATGTCATGCATATCAAGCGGAATTCACTGTGCTCTTCACTCCACCATTGAGTCAATAAACCTGGTACAATGTTGTGTAATTACCTCATCATTTTCATGATCAAATAAACCAGTTAGATAGTGATCATGAAAACAATGAGGTAATTACTTGATATCATGCTGAGATTGTTGATTTACCAGTACAGTAGCTTGTCTCAAGGATAGGAGTAGCATCCACAGATGATATTGTGAGTGGGCATAGTAGTGATCATGGGAAAAGCCTCTAGCTGGCATCACCTGATTGTTGCTGTAATCACATCACTGCCAGGCACTTGCCACTAAGCAATTGGTTATTGCATACGGACTGTGGCGTGTACATTTATGTTTGAAATGTTTACAAGAGTTTACAGTTTGATTACAAGTTTCTCATGCAATGAGCATGAACCATGATTGTCATTGATCAGATCATCTTGCACTGTCCATCAGTATCATAAGTTTTTTCTGATGACTATACTCCAGCTGATCCGGGAAAAAAAGGAGCTATTCAAGAAGAGCATTTTAGGGACCTGGAAAAAGAACAAACATGCTGTAGATCTCAGGGGTTGTCTGCTTCTCAAGAGTTGATAAAATTGTATACAAATGGTCACAATAACTTTTGGGCATTGGCACCAAAAAACAAGTTTTCTAGGTTGATTTAATGACTGCATCGCGCGATCGAGGAGGAAATATAAAGGAGCAGTGGAGGAGGGTATTCCTTAGTTGCGAGTGTCCAGTCTCTACGTCTGATCCAGATAAACGATTAACTCATTCCGCGCGCTGGATATGTTCAATAAATGGATGAGACCGGAGGATGTATGACCAAGCTTTCTATCAGGTGTTGGATATGTTTCTGGAATGAATTAAAATGGTATTCTCCTTCCAGTTTATTCATGTACATACACTTCAAGAACCAAGTTAGCTGCATTTGTCGAGAAGTAATCATCAATGCAAAAGAATGATTATCCTTCAAAAGGACTTATAATATTGCGATACTCTAAGAAGATGGGAGACCTTATTATCAATTGGTCGTCGCAGGTCCTGAATCTTTGTTAATCAATTTTTATCGATTCCATCAACGACTACCATCTCATCAGTATCGACACTGTTGTCCTCTCCCAATATATAATTAGTTTCTAGATCAACCTTCAACTAACTCTAATTGATATATGGTAGTTGAGATCAGTTCCTAAGAACATATCTGCAATTTGTACGGTGTTATCAGTCTTCGCCACCTACGGGAGTCTCGTTGATAACCTGATTCCCACACTCTCTGTCTTCTGCCAAATTCCTTGATACATGCCTGAGCCTTTCCTACCGAAAGCGAACATTTTGAGTGCAGTCAAAAGTATTTTGGACCACTATCCATTGGTAGATGGGCCTATTCGTGAAATATTACAGAATTCAGATGATGCCAAAGCCACGAGACAAGTACGAGGATGACCTGCATTCTGTGCCTTTGTTCATTTTACTCAACAGGTCTTTATAATTGACAATCGACAACACCTGATCTCCTCAATTGTCAGTGCCGATTACATCGATTTTCAACAGTCTCCGGCTCTGATTGCCTACAACGATGCGTACTTTGAACCTCAAGATTGGGAAAGCCTGAAGAATCTATTTGAATCAAACAAAGTTGATGATCCCGCGTGCGCTTATCTCAGAACCCTCTATTGAGGTATCATCACTGACATTGCATTGCGACCATTCAGGGCTCTTGGCCAATTCGGACAGGGTTTCCGATGTGTTTATCATGTATGACTTTTACATTCTCCGATCCTTTCTTTACTGACCTTGTTGTGCTGGAACACTGCTATAGTTGACTGATTGCCCTCAGGTTTTCTCTGGGACTACGCTTGCGCTTTTGAATCTTCCGGAAGGCAAAATCCTCGATTCAACAGATAAATCTGATGCCCACCACATATCACATTTCTCAGTATTTGAAGGATTACCAGAGGTCCCTTGTTTCATCCCTCGCAGTGCTGAGGAACTTGAAAAAGGAAAGTGTAAGCAAGACCCTTCTAGGCTTGATGGCACTGCAATTCGCCTTCCCCTCCGATCTCGCCCGTCACCTCTCAGTATCAACAGCCCAAAGCCCGAGGATATATTGAAACTTTTCGGTCAGTTCATCTGCTACGATCTTGAGTATGTACTGCTATTCTTGAAGCATGTGAAGAAGATCGAAGTATACGAGGTGACTGATAGAGTGATACGCGAGATTTGTTCGGCCGCACTCAGTGATCGAGAATCAGTGATGATCAAAAGTGAGGAAATCACTGGAGGTGTTGTGAAGGAGGCCTATAGCGCCTGGAGGGCTATTGGACAAACAAGGGTGTATCCGGAATCATCATCCATTTCTCGCTGTAATCCTACAACCACTATAGGAGGTCTAACAAATATCCAGTCAATGACAACAACTACCACTTGGCGATTTATCGATTGCTCCTTTGAAGGCGAAAATTCTCAGCAGACCCTTAAACACAGACTTTCCAGGGAACACAACCCAGATGAGGAGATGAAGAGACGTAAATTATTTCCGAGAATCCGGCTTGCCGCACCGCTTTCTTCAGACCTGTCTTCAACCTCGAAGGGACTTGTATCTCAAGCCGATCTTTCACTCTCCCAACAAACAGCAGTTCCCGGAGGCTATGGTATTCGTCTTTGGAGGAATGGAAGGTTATTCAGTGGACTACCATTACCGAGGGCTAACAACAAGAACTGGCCGATTCATGTAGATGCTCGTTTTGCAATTCCGCCATCTAGGCAATGGATTCGTAGCTTCCTCGAGGGAGGGTGAGTTCATCAACACAATCCTGAATGCCTAATAGATCAATCAATAGTTTTATTGGGGAATGGAACTTGCTTTTATTTTCTGCCTTCATCCCCCAAGCGTGGACTGTTCTCCTCGATGTCTTAGCACACCAAGATCTAGTTGGGGACATTTATGAGTACTGGCCGCCACCAGGTGCTATGGACGATTATATCGCCCCTGCCTCCGAGAGTGGAACTGATTTGAAACACATCATTGGCCCGAATACACCGAGTATTGGTGGCTCGAAATCGTCGGGTGTTACTACGAGGTCCAGAGGGATGTTGCAAACGGTTTTTGATCGTGTCGTTATGTCTAGAGCTCAGGTATGGCCAATCTATGTAGCAT
The DNA here is from genome assembly GCA_019327925.1 of Leucocoprinus sp. KB1807203. Classification (NCBI taxonomy): domain Eukaryota; kingdom Fungi; phylum Basidiomycota; class Agaricomycetes; order Agaricales; family Agaricaceae; genus Leucocoprinus; species Leucocoprinus sp. KB1807203. Next base: position 213,617 of record JAHTMQ010000088.1, read on the forward strand.
TAGATCAATCCATCTCTTCTGCACTCCCCGCGAAGCCTTCTTCCTCACTTTCAGGCCCTTCGAACATATTAGGTCCGCTACATTCCTTGATATCCAATCTCAGTGCTGAAATGCCCGCTGACAGCTGCTCCCGCGCCCCTTGAGTTTGTTGAACTAGGGAGCATCAAAATGGCCCGCGAAGATGTTCACTTTGGACCTCAGAAACACATTAGCAGAATGTGGTGTTAGATTTACGAAACCCCCTTTACATTTCAGGAATTTGATTGGAGAATGCACGCACCAGACCTTTCAGTTCCTGGATCCCGTACATGTACACGAAGATTTGTTGGTGCGTGTTTCTACAATTAAAGGACGCCATCGGTATGAATTTACTTCTTAGAGAAATATCTCAAGAGTGGAGGAATCAGTTAACGCGGTAGATAAGCACGCAGGGATCATTCTTGATTTCCTTCTCAGGGGACAAGATATCCAGCTCTTGATCGGGTTGCCCCTACTCAAAAATGTTCAGGGACATTATGTCACTCTCGAACGCCTCAAGCGCGAAGATTCAAGTCTAGCCGTAAAGCAAACTTTATACTCAATGTTTGATGATCACACGGTATATCTCTTTGAGAGGTACGATACCGATGCAATACCCCTACAGAAAGTCAAATCTACACATGGATCATTCATTCGAGGAAAGGCGCCAGGTGTCCTCAACGTTGCTGAAATAACAGCAGATAAAGTGGCAGAATATCTTTCTAATGACACAATTTTCACCGGGCCCATCCCAACACCTGCTGGTTCCTCCGCAATCCCAGTCCCAACTGCAAAGTGGTTATCAAAATTCTACACGTGGCTTGTGAGCTGGCCATTTACTGAACATTTTTTCCGTCTCCAACAAGTCCAGACCCTGTTCTTGATACCTACTCAACTTGGCCTCAAGAGAGTGAAGGATGGGGTATTCGATACAACGAGGGTGACCCATGCTCTCGTAAAGTGCCTTCGGGCACTCGACGTCAGCCTACTGGATTACTCTGTTGGCCCGAGTGTCCAGGAGCTGCTGACGAGCGTCGGAGGCCTACTTAAGAGCATCGAGGACATTCGAGCACTCCTTGATTCAGTGCCGGTTGTACCTACTACGCCAAACTGTTGCAGATCCTTCGACAACAAGCCTGGGGCTAACATATCGTGAATGGATGGTTTTGATTGATCACATTGTCCGCTATGCCGATATTGAGGATTCGGATCCCGAGGTTATCGAAAAAATTGCGATCTTTACCAATATATCCCATACTCCGTCCTACGTCTTCTGGTTCTGTACATCTAATGACTACTCCTGGCGCGATACCAAAGAATCATTCTGTCTATGCCGTTACCAGTATCGACATCCTACCAATGATCGATGCATGTATTTACCTAGACTTTCGCACATGGCTACCAAAATCTTACGAAATCCTGCGCCTCGTTGACTCTCGACTCTCAGTACCACTCACTCCTACCGACACCTTTAAATTGGGTGTACTCAATTTTCAAAGTCAAACCCCAAAGTTACGAAGTTCCATCATCAAATTTGCAACCAGGAATCAGAACACCTTACCAAGAGAAAGTCTTGATAAGCTCTTGGATACACCCTCTATCATGTGTAAGGATGGCATAAATCGGAGACCTCAGGATGTTCTCAGTCATCAGTCTGGATCTGACCTGAGCGACATCATCACCATGTGCATGAGCCTAGATGTCAGCATGACCATCTTCGATGAATATTGGCCAAGGTTGGGACTATGGCGACAATGAGGAAATCATATCCGAGTTTCAAAACTTCTCTGTCTCACCATTTCGAGACCATCTTGATCAGAGCTTCTATTGAAAATCGTATCTTGCATCTCGAACCATGCCGATTGTCCACAATCAATTGATATATCGAAAAAGCTTTTCAAAATCCTCGGATCTAATGCAAGTTATGGTAACTTCATCAAAAAGATCCCGAGTGGTACTCGATGGATTGCAACAAATTCTGGCCTCAGAGCCCAACATGAATGTCGAGATCGCAGCCTCCACTCAAGCCTGCTTGACGAGGTCTATGCGATTGTGCTCGATGACATGATTGTGCCCGACACATTGAAAGGTCTTCTTGGTTGGTCTGAAGAGATCTCACCGGATGTTATCGTTTCCCAGCTTGATGCCATTTTGACGAAGGGGGGTGATTTCAAGAGAGTTAGAGCCATTATACAGAGGGTTGCAGTCATGGAGATATCTGTAGCGGAGTTGACTCAGCGAATCAGCGATCGAGCATGGGTGCCTACAAGATCAGGTCGACTAGTGACACTGGAAAATGCGGTTCTCGATGACGCCATTGAAGATGCAGGATTTATGGAGGTATCATTTAACGAGAAAGCAGATCCAGAAGCTGTCGATTTATTGAGACGTATGGGTGTCCCAGAAAGGTGAGTTGCTATCAGAGCAAGTTTATGATATATCTTCAAAAATAAGCTAGACCTACAACACCAATGATTCTAACCCGAATACAAACGAGCGCTGGAGAAACTCTGACTGACGATCAAGTCCCCGGTGTGATCAGGCTACTAGAAAAGGTTACCAGCCAACCTGAGCGCGGAAGAAAAAGCTTGTGTTCTCGTGCCAAATGTTGAGGGGCGTCTGATGAAAGTTGATCAGCTATATCTCAATGATACCGGCGTTTCCGTAGATCTTCAAGATCTCACACGTGGAGGAAGATCTATTGCACACAACTTGGTTTCTGAGCGGATTGCTCAGAATCTTGGTATTGAGCCCCTCGCAAACCTTTATTCTCATTTCATTCCCGGATACATGGGGGAGAGTTTTATCTCGTCGATTCGTAACACTATCAATGATTACACTGAAGTTCAGGTGTTGACAGAGATGCTGGCGAACGCTGTGGATGCAGGCGCGAAGCGCTTCGTAGTGGTCATTGACAATATGCCTCAGTCAACAAGCCACCTTATCTCGTCAAAACTTGGGAAATTTCAGGAGTGCCCAGCGATTTTGATCTATAACGACTCACAATTCACAGAAGAGGATTTCAGAGGTCTTTGTGAGACGGGAGAAGGGAGCAAGAAAAACAATGTTCATTCAATTGGACAATTTGGACGCGGTGCGCTCACAATGTTCCATTTAACTGAGGTACGTGGTCTTTTTCCGAGTTCATTGTAAAGCATGGGCGGTCTTGACAATTTTCAGTTTCCGACACTAGTGTCCTCAGATACTGTAATGTTCATTGACCCCGTTAGACAACATCTTTTCAATCTTCCCTCGGAACGCCAATAACCAACGAATTCATATGAAAAAACTCAAGTGCGTTCTGTTGCTCTCCAGGTGTCTGACTACCTTCTCAAACAACCAAGGGAACTTTATCCTGGGCATCTAAGCTTCTTGGAGACGCTATCTAGTTTACTTCAATTCGACGAGAGTGACATCAAGTCGTTTGGGGTGCGTGATACTGGTTTCATGTCTTGACTAAGGCTCAAGTTATATTTTCTATCGTGATAGACCGTCTTCAGACTTCCGCTTCGAACGTTGGAACACATTGATCATGCCGTCCCCAATTTCAAAGACTATTTGGTCAGTGGAAGCTGTCCAAGAAGAAATCGTGGACGCGTTCAAAAAAATAGCTCGGGATTGTCTCCTGTTCACAGGTCTTGAACATATAGAAGCCTATGTTCGGTCACATGAGGGTATTTTGCATCCAATGTGGAACTTTGAAGCTCAGCGCGAGGGAGTTAAATCAGTCGAAGACTTTAAACAGAGTTCGGTTCGGATCAGATCCAACGGATCTGAGGAGCATTCGTGGCAGACAGTGTCATACATGGTTCCAGACGATGCACTACCTGAGTTTGTCTTGTCTCTCACCAAGGCATACGGGCGTCGAATGAAACAACCCAAGGTATCGCTTGCCGCATTTATTCGGCCTCCTGGAGCAGACTATCAGGATTATCACGAGAGAAGCGTTTTCTTCTCAACTTTGCCTCTCCCAGAAGTGACTGGACTTCCAGTTCATTGCTCTGGAACATTCTTCATGACCAGTGATCGAAGACACATACGCCTAGACGTGGAAAATGACACTGGTAACCAAGCCAAATTTAACGTATGGCTGCTGCGGGAGATTTTTCCACCCACATATCTGTGTCTCCTCGAGTTGCTGTTGGAGGTCGGCGTACCCAATCACCATTTTTGGCCAATCAACGACACATTACCTGCTGATCGAATCCTGATAGGCTCCCTCTATCAAGATTTCCTGAAGAAAACAAGCAGGCACCTCTTTCAGAGTGCATTTCATCCGGGACATGGCCTGACTCCGGGAGAAGTCATCATTTTGAGTGCAAAGTCGTCCATCCGTCCAGTGATTGAATTTCTATCCCCACCAAACGTTGCCATTTACTCCGAACCTCTCCTCAGTTTGGTCCAAGACGATGCCCAGCTTCCCATACTCTCCCGCACCACGTGAGGGAGCTAATCTTGCGTGATCCAGAATGCTTCTTACAAGCATTCACGTCATCTAATGAGAGCGAAGAACAGTCTCTAACTTTTGATGATCTCATGAGCCTGCTTCACTTTTTCCTTCGACATGATCCTGACCAGCTAGTTGGTTTACCTCTGCTTCCTTTGCAGGACGACAACTTTGGTCTCATTGAGTCTACCAGGTCGAGTTCTGACCCGGATATGTTTTACGTCTTGAGAAATTGTTCTATACCAGATAGCATTCTTGGAAAGTCCGGCCACCTAATCAACCTTGACTTCGACGCCAGCGGTCTCCTTGACAAAGGGTTTAACATCGAAGAGCTAAGTTCACCTGCTCTTGCCTCCATTATCGCAGATAAGCTTCCAAAATGTTCCTCTTTTGATATAATTCCAGGTTCTGAGGAAAAGAAATTCATTGACATTTTCTGGGATAATTTCCACCATTTGAAACTTGACATCGATGACATTGATGATTTACCACTCGTTCCGACCCTTTTGAAAGACTGTCATATCTCCCTCAGAATGTGCAAGGAGGGTAGTGTTCCCGTGGTCCCCACTCTAGTCGATGAGTCTGCATGCCGATGCCTCGCCAATCTCGGTGTCTTTCTAGTACGATTATCGTCACCTGGGATTTCTCCTCATCTCATCCGCGTTCTCAATAATCGCAAAGTCTTCAAAGAATTCGAGATGAAGGATCTCCTGGGTGGACTGCATAACATTGAGCCCTCGATACTGGATGATGCCTTTTCCCAATTAGCTGAGGATGAACAAGTGTTTTTCTCTGATTGGGCAAGAAGGCAGCTGTTCTTTGATGTCCCTTCCGAGCTGAGAGATACCGCTCGTGCCTTACCAGTATGGAAAGCACAGGATAGTGATGGAGTCCTTCATGAGCATGTTCCTGCATCGGAACTGATTTTACTCCCCGAGACGCTGGATATCAACATTGTCCTCCCGTACATGGGGGACCAGAAAGTTGCAGTTATCCCCCAAGGTCAAACAGACACTCTCCGTTTTAATCTGAACCAGAAGCTTCTTGTCCCCGAAAATTCCTTCCGCCAACTCCTGAGGACCATCTCTTCTGGCCTCCCTACCTCCATGCCCGACCCCGCGGAACGGCTTCGGTATAAGGCGTTTGTCGAAGCAGTCCTGGAACGAACCGAGCCACATGATGACCTTGAGGAGCTGCGTTTACCAAATGCGTCTGATTTTACTCTGTGTCCTATCAAAGAGCTCTACTCAAGAGAAGAACCGCTTTTCCGATCTTCGTTCCCTCAATCATCCCCTAAATTCCTGTCACCCGAATTTCAAGATGTTGAAGCCCGTTCGATGCATCTCAAAAGAATGCAGGATATCACAATGGAGATCTTTGCCGACTGTGTTGAATGCATCTCGATTGATAGTAATGAAGAAGGAGCAAGAATTGCTTTCGACGTGATGAACGATCGCCTGCCCGTTATTCTAGGGTAATTCGGGTTCTAGAGTTGAGAGGTGGGAGATGGTTGAGAATTGTGATTTCGTGCCCAGAAAGAGTGGTCCTTTGGAGAGATGTGGGTCTGAGAATAGGCTGCTAGATGTGTCTCAGTTTATCAAACGAGACTTTGATACTTTGGTCAAACCACGAGATATCGTCAGGGAAGAGTATGCAGCCATCGCATGGTCTCAGCGCATGCTCCCGGAGAGGAATCTCAATGAAGGCCTTGTACGAGCTTACATGACACTTGGGCGTCCTACCGTCCCTGAAGTAGTGAGTGTCCTGATTGTATCCCTAGAATCTGAAAAATGGACTTACTTTATATAGATCGCCCATCTTCGAGTTCTAGTTGATGAAGTTGCTCATGCCTATCCAAATCACCCAGCAGTGCTATCTGACCTTATCGAAACGTATGAATACTTGAACGATAATCTTAGATTTGAGGACTCGGCAGTCACTCAGCTCGCGGGAAAACGGTTTTTCTTGAATGTCGATGATCCGCAGGAAGATGGTGTGGGATGGGTGTGGAATAGTGCTGACAGAATCTCATTTGACACACGAGATTTCGGAGGTTTCAGAGCCGCTCGACCATTCCTTCAAAGGTTTAGGCATCTTCTGCTTGCTGCAGGAGCACAGGAGGTTAATTATCCGGCTCCATCAAGATCATTTGGGACTTCCTCAGGTTCTGATTCATTGTCTCGTGTTCGAGAGAAGTTTTCCCAGATGAGACAGGAAAGACATTTGGTCGACGTTCGGTTCGTTGCCGACGATGATGAACCGGATAGCCCGCTTCTGGGCCATAAATCTTTCCTTGCTACACAAAGCAATCATCTCATGAACGTTTTCTGCAATGATTCTAGGGAAACTAGTGTGACATCCCATCAGGATGAGATCCCTTGCCCTGATCATTCGAGAGCATGTATCGCTTTAGCCCTTGGTGAACAATTTGGTCGTGCCTTTGGAGATTAAGTACTGACTTTGGCTCTACCAGATTATATCTACACAGGAAGCTTGTCGAGGTTGGGCCCTTCATCACTGGAAGTACTTTTGGATGCGTTGGTGTTGGGAAAATGCTGGGAGATGGAAGAGTTGATCAAGGAAATTCAGGAGTGCATAACTCAGGACTGGCTGTATCCAGGTACTCTAATGCAAAGTAAGTAATTGCAGAAAATGATGTGGCAGCCTTTACTAAGTCTGTCCTTCAGTTGAAGATGTTGCAGCACGAGGAGAATTTGTAAAGCTGGCAGATGCATGTGCAACCTATCGCAGCAAGAATGTTGGGTACATTGAAGGTATCCAAGGAGGAGGAGATGCTGGTGTACATTAGTTTTGGTTGATTGTATATAGCAAGCTCGTATCTAGTTGTATTCCTAATTTAGCGAGGTCAGGCAGGCTCTACCCAGACGTCCATGAGCTCTTCCTACCACATCCTTCCCTCAAGGCCTGTATATCCTCATATTTCCACGACATGCTCCCATTGTAATGTTTTTCTCGAGTTTCCAGTTCCCAGCCCGCAGCCACGACCAGGCCTGCTTTTGCAGATCCGATGTTTTTCGTGTCAAAACACATTATCACATGCTTTCTATCCCACCCAGATACCTTCATCACATTCAACTGGTACTACTTCCTCAAAGCAAGATTCGAATTCTGATGGTGTGAAGCCTGCCAAAAAGGGCAGGAAAATTGGAAGTCAAGACCGGCCGCTTGAAACCGGATATTACGATATACTCAATGTTCCAATAACAGCAACCGCTGACGACATCAAAAAAGCATATCGTACGTTCGTATCCCTCTCACTGCCACGGTCTTGGAGCCCCTGACACGATTCAGGTCGTTTGGCGATAAAACACCACCCAGACAAGAATCCAGACGACCCAGAAGCAGAGGATCGCTTTAAGCAGATTGCAATTGCATACCAGACACTGTCAGACCCAGCTCTCAGGAAAAAGTACAATGAATTCGGACCGAAAGAGAGTGCACCAGAAGGAGGTTATGTCGATCCAGAAGATCTATTTGGAGCGATATTTGGGGGCGAGAGATTTACCCCAATCATCGGTGATATCAGTTTAGCAAGGGAGATGAAAACCGCCCTACAAGAGGCAGAGGATGCAGAGGAGCAAGCGAGGCCCAAAGATGCGAAAGGTAGAGAGATCATGTCGCCTGAGGAAAAGGCCCAAAAGGAAGAGAAGGAGCGACAAAAAGCTGCAGAGGTATGCTTTTTTTTTATCTCGTTATCGTTTCAGTGCTAATCGTGAATTCAGAAAGCTGCTATTAGAGCCAAACGGGTGGGGACAACTGGTTGAGAACCTTACACGAAAATTAGGTATATTTACAGAATCCGCTACCGGCCCAGGGGATGAAGATGTTTCGAGGAGTTGGCGGACTATCTGTGAGATTGAGGCAGAGTACGACTCATGACCACATCCCTATCTGTGTCTGATCCGAATCCAAAATACAGGGACCTCAAGCGTGAATCATATGGCTATGAACTACTGCAAGCAATCGGATTTGTTTATGTTTCCAAAGCAAAACACTCTTTAGCAGCGAACCAAACTATCTTTGGTGTTGGTGGCTGGCTGCATAATGTCCAAGGAAAATATCACGTTTTTAGCGAGACGTAAGTCACCTCAAGTTCCATGTTGTGAAATTGTATCCGAACCCTTTTAAGTGTGTCGACGCTCCGGGCAGCAATAGAACTCAAGAACGTGTTCGACCAGATCCAAACTGCAGAAAAGGCCGGCAATCTGACCCCTGAAGAAAAACAAAAGTTGGAGGAGCAAGCTGCGGAAAAGGGCATTCAAGCGTTGTTCAAAGGTATGCTACAGCCGCCTCTGTTTGTCTTTATCTACGACGTTGACCATATAATGGCAGGGAACTAAATTAGAAATAGAGTCGGTATTGCGCGAAGTTTGTGACAATGTTTTGGCAGATGCAACGATCGCACGCGATAAAGCTCAGTTACGGGCCGTGGCTTTACAAATGCTCGGAGAGGCATACATGAATGTGAAGAAAGATACACCAAGCTCCAATCCTATTGTCAATGGTAGTGTCCCAGAGGAGAGCGAATATGTGAGGATTGATACGAAGGGTAGTCGAGCAAGAGAGGGAAGGTCCTGAATAGTGCCGTGGTGTGATTCATGTCAAGGCTATCTTTCTGCCAGAACTCGAGGGATCAGGCCGCTTTTGGACCCTACCATCTTCACCTCACTTCATTATCATTCACGCAAGTTGTTTGAACATCAATCAAACCTAATTCTTTGGCCTCTTTTTGTACAGACCGTCAACAATATACACAAGTCCTTTGATGGAGAACTTGTGTCTGCCGCGAGAAACATCCGATGTATCATCGAGAAGGTTGCTGAAAATCTTGTCACCGAAATCTATCCAGGTATCACGGGTATCACGTGGCTTGTATCACAATTGAGAGCTACTTGTTATCGTTGTCTTTGGTGCATTTTTGCGCTTGTCAAGACGGATTTACAGACAGGCTATCCAGTGATTTCATGAAATGCCGCGATCGAAATTGAAACATAACGACAAGTTGACTTAGTTAGACTCATATAGGATTACATACGTTTATCCAAGGTATCTGCTGGTTAGATCGCTGCTGCGGGCCGCTGAACTGCAGTAAGTAGCCCAGCCGTCTTTCCCCGCCGGACCGTCTGATGATCAAGAACCATCTCCTTCATGCTTCTGTTTCAGCCAGGCGGACAAATGGTTGAGTATAAGTGTAAACCAATTCACTAAGTAACTGAATCCCGAGCGTGATTGTCTTTAAATGAAGAAACAAATGGTGTCTATAGCAGCTCTTGCTGCTTTACCAGTTGTCCTTGGACATGGGATGGTTACAAGCCCTCCTGCCCGTGTCGTAAGTCTTATATCTTGACTGATTATTATGAATGTGGTTGATCGGTAAAGCTGCTAGATTGGTGACGGAACTTTTGGCTAAGTGTGGTGCTGCCGTCTACAAGGAGTTGGCTTCAGACCCTTATGGGCCTGTAAGTGCAATGCTTTTGGAATAGTATTTCAGTCGTTGAAATAGTTTGAATCAGATTGAGAATTCTGCAGCCAAGATTGACAATGATTATGACGCAGATGCCTGTCACTTGTTCTTCTGCAGAGGATACCAGGTACTTGCTTCTTAAAGTATCATATGTATTTTTATTGATATTTGATCAATGCAGCTCGAAGACAATGCCGACAATATACAATCTTACTCGGCCAGTCAAGTGGTGAATTTCCACGTTGATATTGAAGCAAGGCATACTGGCAAAGCCGTGAGTTACATGGATATGGACTTGAGAAATTTGACGTATAATGGGGATGTGTCACTCTGTAGAACGTCTCCGTTGTCGATTTGATAAATCGAACTGTCATTGGTCAACCTCTCTTCAACTGGCCTGTCTACACCAACGACTCACTGGGCCCCCAAGACTGGCCAAAAAACGAAAGTGAGAGCTATGCTGCACATCAAGAATTAGATTGATACTGATCCACTGCTTAAATTAGCCGACTTTCAGGTTCAAATTCCATCTGATTTAGACAGCAAGTGTGATACCGCCGGCAAATGTGCTATTCAGTGGTGGTGGTATGCTTTCAATGTACAGACCTATGAAAGTTGTGTGGACTTCGTCATCGATTAGATAGAGAAGTCGACATCATGAATTGCAATACACATATAGATTATGTTTTCGAACCCATTCTGACTTATCGGTTAGATGAGCATTGAGATGTCTCTAAGCTAATGGTTGGGTTGACATCTGAATGAAGTATGCACATGCATGATGCATGTACCAAGAGAGGTTTGTAGATGATGTAAGGGAGGCTGCCAAGAAGGTAAAGAAGGAGGAGGCTGGAGTGGTTGCTGCTGTTGAGCAAGTTTTAATACCCTAGTAACACTACCAATTATCTTTTTTCAAATCAGCAATTTATTACACGGAACTCGATGGCAGACCGTACACTTCTAATTATTTTCAGGGAAAGGTCAATTTATGATATTATCATAATTGATTTATGTCCATCACCAGTGTGAAGTGTTAGCCCAAGTATAAATTGTTGTATTTAAATGGAAACAATTAGGCTGCTTTTTTCATGAGTTTAATTTGACATATACCGAGTGGTGATTTTCACATGAGCCGTTCGCTGAACAAAGGAAGTGTAATTGAAAATTCTCAGCGAGATCTTTAGAATTATTTTCTCACATGTTTAAAAATATCAAACAAATAGGTGTTCTTGAATGTGATCGACCGTACTACCATGAACTCTTCCCACACCTCTCCAGCGGCTTCATGTGTCATTGGTCAACGAAGTAGTGATGGAGTGAATAGTGTTATCCCCACTTGCGACAAAGTTCACCTTTCATCAGATTGACTGGATTCACCAAATTCCTCATTAAGGTTTGTCAGCACCTAGGGGGGATCTGGGGGGGAGTCGATGCCATTGGTCGAGCGAGTATGTCTTGGAAATGAGCTGTAGGATCTTGAAATTCACTCCTCAAAACAAATCATTACTCGAGAATGCAGTATACCTGATTAATGCAGTCATGCAGAGTACACAATTCCCACCAATAATGGTCGAGCTGCTGCATAAAGGCATTGCTACATCCAAGGCTAGTACCGCATATCCAGTGACCTTTTCGGAAGAGATGCTTATCGTGTATATTCCAAAGGAACTAACAAAACAAGCTAGAAGCCTTTGCACTCTTTTTTCCTAATTCAGTAGGTGGCTCTCTCAGGACGCGAATGTGACGTCATAGCCACAAGACAATGCATAAACTACGTCAATGACGGCATTTTGGATTTTAGATGCGCGACGGGTTCCCATCGAGTGCTCGTAGACCCTTGTCTCCTTGTTTCATCGCGCTCAAGGATAAATAAAGTAAGTCAGTGCCGTCCATACAGGGTCAATCTGCTGTAGACTCTGGTCCAGGCTTGTTACCAACTGCGACATGTCGACCGCTACTTTGCCTCGGTTCTCTGAGCCTATCGAAGACCTGGGTGGCAGGTCATAGTTGTTGTTCATGACCAACTAATCTGGGTTTAGTGGACTATGAAAATCTGGTTCTACCTTCTCTTCGTACTTTTCCTGAACCTCACTCAAGAGATGCGCATTCACTCTTTGCAAGCTATGGCCAGCCATTATCATCGGTCTACGAGCGTCCGAATCCGCGATTGTGTCTGACTCAAATAGACCAACTTGCATCCAAATCTAATTCGATTCGTTTGGTACCAAATTTATCCTGTGGTGTGCCATGCTCACTCGTTCGTAAATGGTGACTTGTGCCTAAGGATATATCTCTGGACCGCGGTCTAGAAGGACCTCAAAATCATTATCCTCTTTAAGTCGGAGAGCAAGGTAGCTGATATTGATCTCCTCGCTCTGGTCTCTCTTAAATAGATTCCTAGGCGTCCTGGTTAAGCGATGCCAAACATTAGTAGGTCAAGTACCATCTGCTCAAAGCCGTTTCCGCGGTACGTTACTGTCAGAAGTCATTTTTTATAGGTATCCTACATTTGTTCCAGACCCAGTGGGCTTCATGCTAATAAGAACATGAATGAAAAAGAGAAGCGTATAGTATATTCCACTTTCGTTAGGGCTTCTAACATGATACTGGTTCAGTATACGAATGTTTCCCAGGCTGTCAAAAGCGCTTCTCTGTCTCCCCAAACGCTAGGCATTTTCACCCTACTTTTCAATATCTCATGTCGTCGAATCTACTGAAACCTTAGTCGCTGCAGCGGATTTTGACTCTCCGCAATTTTGAACAAACCCATGGATCTACACTGGGTGTTACCTGGTGTTGGCAGCCGAAAATATTATAGATCACTGCTTCGCATGGATTCTCTTCCTTTTCCTTATTTAGATATGTCCAACTTTGTGCCTCTTGGTTTCATATGGCCCTACCCTCCATATATTCATGAGCCTTACAAAATTAGAACGAACCTTCCATTAATATACTTGGTCATGGATAGGTTCTGCTTCCCGTTGAGGTCTGCAAACCTAACTTTTCCACTATTCACATAGGGAGCAAAAGAAACCATCTTGCCTGGTTCATGTATCGACCAGCGAAGTAGCTCATGTCTCCGCCCGCTCCAAACGCCAAGAAGAACTCGTTGAGCGCTACATGCTGTGTGACTTAGGGCGCTCCCAAACTTTCTAATGTGTTCCACCTGAATGGATATAGAAAGGACTGCCATGTGAATAGTTTATCTATATACCGTTGTATCTTCTCCAATGTGCTCCTCTTTTCCCGATCATATACGGGCGAGTTTAATTCCAAACTCCCGGAAATCAATCATCATAGCGATAAGTTTATGATTATAAATTAGATGATGAGACGTCACCGATAACAGTTACCGCAACAGTCATCCTTTGTCAGTTGATGGATGATAGCAATGTGTTTAATCTATGGCCACGGATCCCGGAAGCAAGATCGAAAAGTTTTGCTAAATAGCCCTGTGGGTGTTATACGGGCATAATTTCAGTCTGGTAGTGTTCATGCACCGCTTCGTGTCACCTCAAGAGGGCGAGAAATTCATTGAATCAAAGCTATGAGCAGTGAGCGGTTTAGACATTTAGATAAGAGGACATTTGTCATGTCCGTCTCGCCCAGGCTATTTTCAGTTATACCAAATACATCCTCCGGAGAGATCCCCGCAGTTGATCATGAGGCATATAAGGAAATGTAGTTGAGCCATTTTAGGAACGACAGCCATTTTAGGATACATTTTCGGTCAAATTCGATTAGGATTTAGCAATTCACTACGTGCCGAAGAGTGATCTAGCGTCATTGAGATTTCGCACTAACCCTACTACTTCCATCTATAGGCTGGGAAACATAGACAAAAGACAGTGGGCGTCAAAGCTCACCCTATAAAAGTCAAAAATGGCGAGAGCCCCTAGTTGCCGCTCAATTGTTTTTGCTACTCGGGACCCATGCAAACCCATCATATGTTATCATTCAGATGAGACAAGTGCATTCTAACATTTCCTCTTTTACCCCTCTCAGTCATGCAGAGCCATGCCGGCGGTCTAGGCTTGATTCATTTGGTACGCATATCATCAATTTTCGAAACCATTATGCGTGAGACATATCGAATCAAAGTGGCACATGCCTTGGTAATAATGGTGATTCTCAGGGATGCCACGATCCCCGGTACCTTTTATAAAACTATTAACTTAAGACATTCTCATCTAGACAGTAGTTCGCTTCTTCATCACACATAGATGGACAGCTGGATGGCAGCTGCCTGATTGTAGTTTGCCCACCCTGAAATCGATCGGCTATATTGCAGATAGCTAGGTAGCTTGTGTGAGTTAGAAAAACAGCTGAAACACAGCAATAAATTTTTCGGAGAGGGCAGTGGGGACAGCATGCACGGCGGCTGGTCCGTAACTAATCTTGCAAGCTTCATCAATTGTACCTCGTGGGCCAACGGAGCTAACGCAATAAGGCACTGTTGTAATCTTGATCCCTGACTCACAGTCTTTCATCTATTTCTGTGTAGTCCCAGGCCCGCAGATAAAAGCCGCCTGTCAAATATTCAATTAGCTCGCTGCCTCCCATCTTCGAGTGTCACCGAGAATTTTATCATCACAACATCTTCCTGCACCAACACTATGAAGTCCTTCTCTTCTCTTCTTACCCTACTCCTCGTCACTTTCACCCTTGCTGTTAATGCAGCTCCCGCTCCGGCCCACGAAGACATTGCTGCCAGAGTTCCTTGGGGTGGCAATAGTGGTCAGGGATGGAGGCGTGAACCGAGCAACTGAGCTCAGGACTCTTCTTTCGAGAGAAGTCAGGACGGCTAAATCATCTGGGAAGCAAATATCGTGGTAGTGGGAATGAGGCTGTTGAGGTGATGTTACGTTAGTCGGTGAGAAAACATAATTTCGCCTTCTTTGTTCAGAATACTTATTCCCTTGATTGATTAGGTTCGAGCTTGCTTCTTTGCGTGATATAGTTGAACTTGTATTGGACTCACTACTGTTAACAAGTGTACTCAAATATTTTATTGTACCTGAAAAGTATCAGTTAAGCTCATATGACGTGGCCCAATTGTAGGGTTTGAAAGAAAATATATTTTATCCTTTCATTAATTGTTTCCCCAGTTGACTGGCTTCTTCGTCTGACATCCCACATCGTGTTTTGAGCTGCTCGATACCTTGTCCAGCGACTTGCTTGATTTCTTTGATTTCCCTCGGTGATCTACACCATCCTCCTGGCTCATAAGATACTGTGACTATCTCCTGGAACCATTGAACGCAGTGCGGTTGCCAAGGTTGCCTTAGGAAAAACCGCTGAATCATGACTAACATCTTCTCTCTCGACACCTTATACTCGTCATCGAACTTGTGTGTACCGTCTCGGCTCCGCCTCCCACGAGTTCCGGCCACGCATGCGTGACCAATAGGGCTAATGCCCTGAGCGTGAAATGAATCTTGGTTTTGAATCCACCAGGCGTCCATGTTTTCTTCGCCTTCTAGTCCAGTTATAGCGATGATGGCAGGCACTTGGCGACGACAAATAATTTCGTGGAAGAGAGTCCAGTTCTTGGCTGACGCATCTTTGATTCTTGGAGCTCTCATGACGAAAATAAGGAGGCTTATGCCATCGTGCAGGCTCATGATGAGACGGTACAATCGAATGACAGCCTCCACGTTTGGAACGCGACCTCTATCGCCTTCGTTGAGTCCTGCTGTGTCCCAAAAACGGAACGATGCCCCTGTTGGATCGGTATAGTCATAGGGAGTGGCGTGCAAGGTGCATCCATTGGCGGAACTAGAAATAGCAGCAACATTGCCTCCACACAACAGGTTGATTAGGGAACTTTTCCCTGCGCCAGATTCGCCGAAAATCACCACGTTGAAAGGCATGGTCCTGGTTCAGTCATGGCTCACAAGATACTGATACTCAACAAGAGGAGAAACTCACTGTTTGACAACTATATCCAACGTGTAGGAATGCTGCGCAAGTCGAAGCTCTTATACGTTGGCATCCAACAATGCACTAAGTAACGAGCATAACTGGATCTTGAGAAGAATAGTTAGTTCTACAGATGCTCAATTCCGCAGAGAATAACATCTCCGTGACATCTCGCGTTGGCGGTAAAGCCCGAAGTAGATTATCCTGGGCTATGACTTTTGAGCGTTCGATCACGTTCCCTTGGAGGGTTTTCGCAGCAAAGAATCACACAGAATCTAAGAACAGGCAAATTAATTTAATTCTTTCTTGGACGTGAAGAAGGATGTAAATAAAACAAATCACACTGTTACCTGATGTGTCGTGGGTGAAAGAGGATTTTTATTTTTGAGATTCAAAGCTTAAGCTGGTATATCTCCGAAAATGGACACAGCTACAATATTCGAAATTCATCTGAGAAGCTAGGGAGCCTGTGTACTGTTTGATATTATAACTTCGGGAGCTGAAAAGATATAGGCCAAGATCCTCCAATCTTCGAGCTAATCTATCTCCTCGAATTAGTGGTTGAAGAAAGATGATTTCAAATTAGGCAAGACTAGTATTACTTTGTGCTACACGTAGTGGATCAAGGGCGAATCAAGGGCTCGAATCAAGGGCGAATGAATCTGATGTTCGGTATTAGGTTGCTGACCAAGTAATTATGTAAGGTCCTGGCTTTCAGGTGTCGCTATCTCAACTCACCACCCTAATGGCAACCCCTGACAGCAAGTGGGAACTTATCTCTCGGAGACTTCAGGAAATCTTAGGCGCAGATATCATCAAAGCCATCCTGACCGAAGGTCGGACGCCGAAGGCTTACTGGGGTGTGCGAGCTAATTCTCATGTTGGTGTTAGTTCCTGATTAGTCCTCAACGCCCAGGAACCGCACCTACTGGAAGACGTACGTTTTTTTACATGTAGTTTCTTTCCAAAAAAGTATTAGTCTAAACCTTAACACTGTAGCACACATTGGATATTTTGTGCCCTTGACAAAAATCGCTGATTTTCTCAGAGCGGGGGTAGAGGTAGGCGTACGATCTGTTGTCAGGATCAATCATTTATCTATTCTACTCAGGTAAAAGTATTACTTGCTGGTACTATGATTTTTTTTGCGATTTTCTTCAACACTCACACTATCGACGATAGATGTACACGCTTTCCTAGACAACATGAAAGCTCCGCTTGAGCTTGTTGCTTATCGCACACAATATTACAAGTTCATCCTCACTGCAGTTTTCACTTCCTTAGGCATCCCAATATCTAGACTACACTTTGTCCAAGGCTCTGATTACCAGCTGACAAAAGAGTATAATATGGACAACTACAAACTGTGTGCAACCGTCACAGAACACGATGCAAAGAAAGCTGGAGCAGAGGTTGTGAAACAAGTTGAAAGCCCACTATTGAGTGGTCTGCTATATCCCGGTCTTCAAGCCTTAGACGAACAACACCTCGATGTCGATTTTCAATTTGGCGGCATAGATCAGGTGCGAGTCCGTCGGTATCAAACTCACGGTCCCTATTCTTATCTTCTCCAGCGAAAAATTTTCACGTTCGCTGAGCTCTACTTACCACGACTTGGGTACAAGAAACGTGCCCATCTCATGAATGCCATGGTTCCTGGACTTGCTGGTGGTAAAATGTCTGCCTCCGATCCCAACTCCAAAGTCGACTTTCTGGACGCTCCTGAAGTTGTTCGAAGAAAGATCAAAGCAGCATTTTGTGAAGAAGGAAATGCCGAGGAAAACGGCGTTCTATCTTTTGTGGAAGCCGTTCTTATTCCGATCAGTCAGCTTCGTCTCGACAGATTGAAGGGAGACTCCATTCTCGAAGCCGGTCTGGGCGATCAGAGACCATTCATATCAGATGATGCTCTAGAGGGCACAGTGTTCACAGTAGAGCGTGATGCGAAATTTGGCGGTAATTCGCATTATAAGTCATTCGAAGAGATGAAAGGCGAATTCATGGAGAAGAAGCTTCATCCGAAAGACCTGAAAAACGCTGTTGCAAACGGCATTAATCGGCTACTTGAACCTATCCGGAAGGCGTTTGAGGATGATGAAGAGTGGCAGAGGATTACGATGCTTGCTTATCCAGACCCGAGCTTAAAACCGGAGAAAAAAAAGAAGGTACGTGGTGCTATATCTGTACGACGAAATACCTAGAACAATCCACCCATAGGAAAAGGTTTACCATCCACCGCCTCCCGGCAAAGGCAAGAATAAAAAAGCAAACGGGGTCGATCCCGTGGTCTCATCTTCCATGCCTTCATCCGAAGTCCAACAAGTAGTTGATGAGGCTACCAAGCAGGCATCAGAATCACTGCTTGTACTGATGCCATGAGCCCCTGTCTTGTAGAGGAATCTATCTCAGTTTGAATACGCTCTATATGAATCCCTGTAACAGGGATGACACATCGTCCACGAATCTTGAAGTCATGACCGGTCATCATTGTTTCAATGATAGTTGGTAAGACCTATGTATCTTCTATGCCACGCTCCCGAAGATGATATATGAGACACAAGGAGACCGCTCAATAGACACGACTTTTTACGACTTTTCCTGAGACAATCTTAGTTAATATGCATAAATCAATCAAGTCTCGGCGATAAATATTTATTTCCAGTCTGGCAAGCTATCTGGCATCCTAGATCCAGCTTGCATATGACTGAAAGGTTTCAGAATCAGTTAGCTCTATCTCGCAACATTTCTGGCTGTGGCAGTAAATTCTTATTATATCTTTGATTTATTACACGGGGCGCGTAGGCAGACCGTGGTAGTACAAATGACTACTTAAATACAACGTAAAGAGATTAGAATAAATGAAAATGAAATGAAGTGCAGAATGAGACCACCTGGTAACGGAGATACATAAGTTGGACCTGCTGCTGTAGGGCCATATGTCGAAGTGGGGGCTGTGGGCTGGGAGCAATTGATCGGCATATGTTGAATATTCTACATCACAATGCCTTGCTATTGTTTACTGATCTTAACAATAATGTGAATATTTGCATTGAAATGGTATCCGTCTATTGCTTCTGCTTCCTAATGGTCTTACAGTTGCAAATTGTTTTAATGGCTCTTTCCAGTTTTTGACCAGTTCAATTCACTTCACACTTTATTCCCTAATTTTTGGCTAAGGCAAAGTAATAGCTAGATTGTGCAACTATTTGTCAGACTAGTTGCCAGACCAGGAATGAAAAAGCAATGTAGTTTAACATATTACTGCTATCTTCCAGAAATTGATTTTTCTAGACGCAGGTGATAAAAGACTGTTTTCATATATTAATTTAGCGCATATATCTAACCACGATCAAATGACACAGATTTCATAACAGGAAAGAAATAGTATCAACTACCATTCACAAAAGAAATTGCCCCCACCCAGGATTGAACTAGGGACCTTCTCATTGCAACGCAAGTGGGTACAAGTGAGACGCGCTACCACTACGCCATAAGGGCAGGTAGGTCATTTGTATTTTGCATATCCTATCAATTATCAAGGCGTATATTCTCAGCATGACGGACTGTCCACAAGTTCCTGTGGATCAAGCCAATAATCTATGCCACTAATCAGCTTGGTTACACGCATCTCAGCATCAGAGGTTTTTTTGTATTTCGAAGGCTTCCCTGGTATAAGTTATTGAGATATCAGTCGTGCAGCAGCTTGCAAGTTGAGAGGGCGGGATGAGGAGAAGCAGGACAGCCTGTCAAATTATGTTGATTCCAATGTCAGACAAGAAGCGCTGTACACATCATTCATTGAATGAAAGTATTGACAGATAACGGGAGCTATCTCTGCCCCTTTTATTATAACTGTTGAGAGCTAACGTTTGATACTGCGACTCAGGATCAGTCAAAATCATCTTATACCAAATGACCAAGCGAGAAGTGCTGTCTTCTACTGTGGGATCTGGTTTTTTTGTGCGGTACATCACCCAGAAACCGCGAGGTTGATACAGGGAGGAATATACATATTGTGGCATGCACCACAAGCTATATTATGCAAGGCAAAATCAAGACATTTACAAATCAATCATGACGATCCAAAGGCAAAAGCCAACGCGGAAGTTAACATCATGCCCATAAAAAAACGAAACTTATTAACTGTTGAGGATTGCCCATCATTAGGCTCACTGAAGCTTGGGGATCCATTGTGATTATAATCGTCATAGTACTCTTGGATCCGCGTAGTAATTCGCTGGAGCCAGGCATCGCTACTGACGACCCAAGCATCAGAAGGGCACTTTGCCTTTATCATCTCTCGGAGAACCACCTTTGATTCTTCGTATTCTTCTTCGAACATATCCCTCTTTCCTTTTGTAGTTGTCACACAGGCATGTCCATCAAACAACATTCTCCTTGAGGCAAACTCTTTCTCATTTTCGATCCACCAATCTTCCATTCGTTCTTCATTCTCCAGGCCAGTTATGACAATGACGATAGGAACCTCGCCCTGGCAAATTATCTCTTTGAAGAGGTCGTAGTTGACCTTGATGATATCGCGATACCTTGAGCCACGAATGCAATAAACAAGAAGACTCAGTCCGTCATGTAAATTTTGCACGAGATCATGGAGATGACGAAGGGCAGTGTCTGCCGGAATGGAACCCGAATCACCTTCGTTAAGTCCAGCAGTATCCCAGAGGGTGTAAGAAACACCATCCAAGACAATCGGGTATGGATTACTCTGGAAAGTACAACCCACGGCAAGGTTGCTAACTTCAGCGATTTGACTGTCGGAGAGCATATTGACCAGGCTGCTTTTCCCAGTACCTGTCTCCCCGAAAATGACGATATTCCGAGGAGAAACCCCCTGTACCTTCCTGAAAAGGGGCTCCCTTAAATTCCGCACCCGTTTCTGGCGGTAGCCAGCTGGGTTAAAGGAGTCTAGGAACATACGAAGGTGAGAAACAGAACATAAACGAGAAAAACTGTTTTCTGACCTCTTTGTTCACGAAATCCAGTAGATCCTGTACCATTTGTGAACGGTTAGATATATTATCACAGAATCAGTTATTCTTGTACCTCCAGGTATGTTTGATCGTGGTTGCTCATAATACGCCGGATTTGGGACAGAATATGGATTTGGCGCCCAATTCTGACGGACATCATATGTCTGGGACGGAGGAGCACCCATCCTTGTTCTCAAACGACCCTGCTCGCTCGTCGATGATTCTGCGAGGATAATAAATTAGGAAAACTGATAATCAGAGTGGGATGTCTGCTAACCAATGTCTGACTGGGTTAGCGGTATATGGCCATGCTCCCTTGTTGCTTGGAACAAATGAGCTATGATGATTCATTTAACTGGCCCAAGAAACATACATGTAAGGGTCCTGGACCTTTCATTCTGATACGGAGAGGATGGGTGATCTCCCGAGCTTGGGACCCGAGAACCCGAGGCATTTTGAGAGTCCTGATCTTCTGTAGATCGATTCTCTAGTCAAACCATATAGCAACATTAGTTACTTGACACAATTTCGTTCTTTATGCTCATACTACTGATTCCACAGTAATTCTTGAAACGTTTCATTCTGGAGTGATGGTCTACATGTTCGTCGTATTTTAGCGGATCCTTTTAAATAATCGAAATCGAGCCATTCGGCAAGTTCCTTCGTCGTGCGAATCACGGAGAGTGACTCATTCTTTCTATATCGAAGTGTTCGATAGAAGATTCAGATTTCAGCAAATTCATTGATGACCTGGGAATTATCGGCTGCGCACGGGTTCCCAGTCTAACCACCCAGACTTCACGGAATTCGATCTGATAAATGGGTTTTAAGAGCTTCTTCGACGGCTGTGACATCCAAAGTCCAGCACGGCATTCTCGTCAGCCACTGAATAAGAAGCAGAAGTGCATACCATGAGGACGCCACCATTTGACTCCCGCTGAACGAGGATGGACCTAGAACTATCTCAGAACGAGCAAGTTGGTCAAATTCGAAGTGACATGATACAACCTGCAGGAAGACATGCTGTGTACACAGCGGTCTCTTGAGAGGCCTTGAAAATTTGAGGGTTCTGCTGATCAGAAGAGATTGGCTTCTGATCGACCCGATATATATAAACACATTAACTGTGAAAGGCACCGAACAATTCAATGTAGTACTTCCCACAGCATGAGGATCCTTCACACATCAAAGTGGTTTGCTGTTGCGTAAATCAAGAGTCTGGAACCAGAAAGACACGCTAAGCGGCTCTACATTGACATACTATGCACGGAGATAATTGGGCGATAAGTTGAAAATATACCCGATACTCACAATACACGTCATTGCCATTGTCTCCGCCTGGCTTCTGACAGCTTGCGCCTTGTGCAGCGGTTCTTGATGGTGACATCCATTGTTCCGGAAATTGTACTTGAGGGTTAGTTCAAATTGAGTCATCTTCAATGGCATTAAGTTATATATGCTTTCAACCCTAAGTTCAACCAACCACACTTCAGGTCCTTCAATTTCATCACTCCCGCAAAAAAGCTGATGGCCACTAATAAATCCAACATCATATTGTTTGGGGAGTCCGGGGCTGGAAAGAGTAGCGTCGTGAATATGCTGTCAACCGACGAGCACGTCGCAGACATCTCTAGCGGGGCGAGGGGCTGCACATTTGAAAGCCGCAGCTTCGACCTCAATGTCCTCGGACATCCCATGACGATTTGGGATACAGCCGGACTTGACGAAGGCGATGCCGGACGAATTCCAAAATCTGAAGCAATCGTCCTACTTTATAAGCTCCTTCGTAGTCTCTCCGATGGCGTTAGCCTCCTGATGTTCGTGATGCGTGCCCCTAGAATCAAAGGCTCCGTTCCACAGAATTGGAAGCTATTTCAAGAGATTATTTGTCAGAAGAAGGTACCCATTGTCATCGTGATAACCGGACTTGAAAACGAAGAAAATATGGATGGGTGGTGGTGGGAGAATAAGGGTGCTTTCCAAAATTATGATATCCACCCTACAGGATTCGCTTGCATCACAGCATCCCGGGGAAAGAGGAACAGAGATGGGAGGTGCAAGTTCGATGACGAGTATGAGAATTCGCGGGAAAAAGTCCAGCGGTTGATACGATCAACTTGCTTGACTTCTCCCTGGTGTGTCCCAGCGGCGGAGTGGTTTAAAAATATCATCAATGTGACGTTCAGGCCAGAAGGTTATTTGTGCGGTTTAGTTAAGAAGAACGTACGGCATGAGGAAGTCCAAGAAGTGGCAGGGGAGGCATTGAAACAATTAGTCAGTATTTGTGGCATGTCGGAGAAAGAGGCACAAGATTTAGCTGCAAAGATGAGGGGTATTTAATTACATTGATACGTTTTCTATAATTCTTGCAATTCGGCGGTATCATGAGTTAATCACACTGGCATCGTTCTTGATTAAGTTCTGGTGTTCTTTGAATCTTTCTAGACTATATCTCATAGCTTCACATTGAAGATTTCCTTCAATGATCGAGTACGCCATCGGTAATGCCTCCTTTAAACGCTTTTAGCAATCAGTTATCAGCCTCTTTAGCGGGCTTTTGTTCAGAATCAAAATACATACTCTCGCACGATCTTTAGAGGAAGGGTGAGTCACGAAGAAACTAATCTTGTCACCACTTATTTTATCCAAGCGCTCGTACATTCTACATCATAGATCGATTACAGCAGAAATAAAGTTATGCAAAGGTTATCACTCACTCAGGGACGGCTCTGGGATCATAACAAGCACGAGACATGAGTTGGAGACCAATAAAATCCGCTGAGAGATGCCACCAACCGTGAGGAGAGAAAAAGTACTTCATTGGTTGAGAGAGTCACCTTTGACTTCTTGTGTACGCGAATTAAGGGAGTTCAAGGAGATATTTTGATATCATATTACCAAAGATCAAGTCCAGGCCCAAGAGAGATTGAAAAACAACGGCCAGGGAAAACACTATTGTTTCTGAAGATACATTTTCCGCGGTGTGACGGGCAACTACATGGCCGATTTCTATGAGACGCAGATAAGTGAACGGTAGTATTTGACTGAACAAACTAATGACCATGTGCCAGCACAGCGGCGAGACCTTCTTCGTTTCTACATACTGGTAATATCCCGGTGTATATCGTGATGAGACCTTGAGATTCCGATCAATGTTGTACAGGGTGTCGAGATCACTTGCACCAACCAGGCAAGGCCGAGGCATCGACAACTCTCAGATCGTGCGCCACCACTGTCTCCCATTCTTTTTCAGGGCTATGATTTTCACGCGTAGTGACCACCTATGCATCTCCTGGAGTCCAAATGCTGCCAAAAACAGGTTCGTTCGTCTCCAAGAATCTCGTTTCTCCTCGTATGTGGCCGAGGTTGGAGTGTTTCAAGATACGTGCGGTCACTCTGTGAACGTATATAGATAACGGGTGATCGGGTGGCAGAATTCGATCGCGAAACGTGTGTTTGGTTTCTTTACTCATCATCTCGCCATACTTTGCGTAGCATTAAACCTTTTCCAGTGTTTTATACGGCGGATAAACTTGCCTCGGCTTCAGTCTGCATACTTGTATTCATGAATCTCCAACGACCAGTTTCTGGTACCTGTTCTAGGCTTTTGTATTATTGAGAGAGGACACTCTGGTTGACATAACAGCTGCTTACTGCGCTACGTAGTAGATTCCGCAACTTGCAGCCATGCCTGCCCCTATCATGACTACTGAGTCCCAGCGTCGCCAGTCCAGCAAGTCTTTATACGGTGGAATACCGTTAGAGAATCGTTTGTATCTATACTGGGTAAGTCGCAATGTGGTCGTCTGAAATCCTCTCTTCGGTGAAATTACTGTATGCCTTGGACATTTTAACAGAGATGAGCGAGTAAGGGATGACCTGAACATGAAAATGCCTGAACATGAAAATGTAACTCAAGTACTTGCCGAGCGCTGATGGCCGAAAATAAAGGTGAGTCAACAATTTCGAAGCGGATCATTTGTTCATCATTTGTTCATATATCTCTGAGGCGGAGGAATAGCATGCAGATTTCATGGCTTTGAGGCCCCTCAAGCTGGCAATCATTGGTGCAGGGCCCTCGGCATTCTATGCTGCCTCAAGGATACTCTCCCTAGTCCCAAACGTGGCTACGTCTCCTCCAGTTCGCGTCCATCTGTTTGATAGGCTGTGGTCACCTCACGGTTTAGTACGCTATGGGGTTGCACCAGATCACCCGGAGGTCAAGGTAAGCACAAGATAAATCGAAAAAAGCCTGTTATTATTTACAGAGCACAGAACTGCACACATAAATTTGATATAACAGCAAAAGACCCTCGCTTCCGCTTTCTCGGCAACGTTAATGTTGGAGGTGCCATCAACCCCATTGTTCACGCACGAAATCTACCGTTGGAATCACTCTTCAAGACTTACTCACATGTCCTGTTTGCAACAGGTTGCACACTCCCCACTCTTCACTCTTCACTCCCGCCTTCAGACCATTGTATACCTGCTCTCTCCATTGTACATTGGTATACCCGACACCCAAGTCAACCAACGCCCCTTGCATTAGACAAAGTTACCCATGTATCAATTATCGGAAATGGAAATGTCTCCCTTGATGTCGCCCGTATGCTGCTCACTCCGGTCTCTACCCTCGCTCAGTACGACGTGCCCAAGTCCGTACTCGACGTCCTTTCTCAATCAGCGGTCAGACATGTATCTATAATTGCCAGACGTGGACCTCTAGAGGCAGCTTTCACCACAAAAGAGCTCCGAGAACTTATCAACCTTTCAGATTCTTCAATGGCTCCACTAGACTCATCAATCCTCACGCCTCCACCTGACTTGACACTGACTCGCCAGCAGTCGCGCACCCTCCAGCTTTTGCATAAAGGCTCGATAAACGCATACGGAAGCACTCGAAAAACCTGGTCACTGGACTTTTATCGTTCTCCAACGGGAATCACTATCTCTCCAGACGACCCGTCTACTGTTCAACTATCCCTCGCACATACTATGGTTGATCCTAGAACTCAACGTGCAGTCCCGACTGGGAAAACATCAATACTCTCCACCTCCCTCGTTGTGACTTCTCTTGGTTTCCATGGGGAACCGACAGCATCGTTTTATGATCCGGGCCTAGGCCATCTCCGAACTCTAGGTGCTCGGATCATTACAGATAAGGGAGTCGGGTTGAAGAACGTTTACGCATCTGGTTGGGCAGCAACTGGTGCGAAAGGGGTGTTGGCATCGACGATGATGGATGCGTATGCCGCAGCGGATACAATTCTCAGAGATACATTGGCTGGCAGCGAACCAGCCGAGCTGATTGAAGAGACCATCCTGAATCCAGAGCCCGATTTGGAAGCTGTACCAGTGGAAGTGGAGCAAGGAATTATGGAGGGAACGATCATGCAATATGGGGATTGGAAGAAGGTTGATGAGGAAGAAGTGAGGCGAGGCCGAGAGGCAGGGAAAGAAAGAGAGAGGCTGAGCTGGGAAGAAATGCGGCTGTTTTTGGAAACGTGAATATCACCTGAGCAGTGCAGATAGAAGCTTCATGGCGCGGTTTAAATATTCTCAACACTCCGAGGATCACTACAATGCGATGAAGCTTCGTAATTGGTCTTTTGACTATAAAACGATCTGGCTGATGTTATACGTTCTACCACTCTCGATGTCGTCTATCTTCCGTTTGGTCATATTTTTACGATTGTGACTTTGGTTTCTCATCTGTACTATGGAATTGCTTACAAGGATGCACTTCTGTACACTGATTCTTCTAAAGAATCTTATCACATATTTTATTTGGGTAGGGAGCACCTCGCCGGTGTGATTATCCTATCACTAGTTCTGGCACGCCACTTGGGAAGGTAAGTGGCCTTGTCTCAAATCTAACTCGAACTGAACCCAGGTCTCACAACCATGTAGCAAACTACTGGCAAGACACTTGGCATTATGGTTGGATTGTGTATTGTCATTGATAGAGGTCGCATCAGGTGAATAATCAGCCGCTCTCATTCTCTGCATATATTTATTAATCTTCACTAAGTGACATATATACTTGCAATGCTGATTCTAAAGTGGCGTTTGTTGGGTTTGCTTGACGATTCTGTGCGGATCACTTTATGTGTATCCACCAGTTTTATACTCCTTTCGCTGATGCTCAACTTTGCTCGTGGATTATGGATATTATATTCCAGGAAGACGGGCAGATGGTCTATGCGGATACAGCGCTTTAATGATCGTAGTGGTGTTGGATCTCGTCCTGAGGGCTTTTTTGAAGCTCTTCGTGGGCTGAGCCGGGCATTGTTCGGCCGGTATCTTCTCAGAAAGCGCTTCAAGTAAGTTCCTTGTTTGGCTCCGAGAAAAAAAACCTGTATATTCATTGTGGAAGGTTTGAGACAATTTCCATTCGCAGAGCTCGGGGTTTATCAGCAATGTGCCTTCTAGGGATCTTTGTGGCGGTGGCTTATGATGTTCTTGTCTTTACAACCCTTCGGTCGCTCACTGGGTCCCTACTGCTCGATATTCCGGCACCCCGGATCCACTACACTTGCAGAATAAGGCATGGAATGTAGTCATTGTAAGTGTCTAAATCCAAATGCCTGGTGATTTTCATCATCTCATTGGTTGACTAGGAGCAGTACATCTCGATTGGATTTGACAATATACAAGATTTCATAGAGGTTTATATGACCTGGACCAACCTCAAAGGACATGTGCTTAACTTGACATGTCCTATCACGGACCATTTTTTTCGATGCCCTTCAAATTCGGAAGACGATTCGGAATCTGTCCTCTCTGGAGAATTGTTTATTGCAGTCAACTTCACTGCACTCGCGCTTGATCTCGAAAATAGTACAGCCTCGACGGGGTATCTAGATATAAATGCAAATCCATTGACACTAACGCTCAGGTATGGGCCATATGACTCTGGGGATAGTTTCACGCTATTTCCCAATGTTCATCTTCGGGCAACCCTCGCTGTGGTACACGAACAATTGATAACAAACACAATTCTAACAGCTTTGGGATTCCACAAAGTAGGTGGCGATGCACCAAATCTTTTTGATCGTCGCTGATTGTGTGTCCAGTATGAAGATTCGTACATGTTTCAGTATAGACAAAGTATTTCCGGACCCCAGCCCACCCATCTCAGGGGAAAATTTGTCATCTCTCAGAATCTTCATCCCTTCAGGCGCAAACTATCTTCCCGGAGGACTTGAATCAGTCAAAGAGGTCAAACAATCCACTATTTTAACTGGAACATCTATACTCGGTGGTTTATGGACATTCATGACCGGTTTCTTTTCCCTCATATTTGGAAGTTCACTTCTCCTAGTCGTATTCGGTAAGCCATATTTATAACTCTTGTGGATTTATATGGCGGTTGATGAGAATATTCAGGCATAAAACCCCATGTCTGTATATGGCTTTGTCCATCTACTACAAGGAGGTCGTGTTTCTCTTGCAGAGGGGACTCCTCTAACTGACGATGAGCAAGCACGAATAGTGGCCATTCTACGGGAGCATCTGATGGATGTAGGGAGATCACAATGCAGGTGGTCTAGCAGAGCCAGGCAATGGATCAGATGAGACAGAGATGATTGAGTCCCAAGAAAGCCTGATGTCGGAACGTCAGGACACTGATTTAGAGAGGGGATCTGAAGTGGTCAATTCACAGGGTCCTGGAGATGCGAGGCAAGACTCTTGACCGTGATGACAGCAGAGTTATGGACAATAATGTTGCCAATTTTGGACGCACAAAGAGTATCAGATCATAAAGTACCCGTTTCTGTTTGTTTCCATGTAAATTTATATTACCGATTTCGAAACGTTCATGCTTTTCACTTCCCATGGCTCGACGAGGTAAAAACCCAGAACATCAAGATATATCTATCCTCCAGACATATGATTGTCCAGGCCCATCAAACTTTCCGACCGGTTTCTCCTCTTTTCCAGGCAACACGCCTGAGCTGCTTATATCATGTTCTCATATTTCTCACTTGGGGCATACCGCTCCTACTGCATCATACAATACGAGCACCGGTTTTGCGGAGGGCGGGATAGTCGTTCCACAAGGCAGAACGTTTTCTTATGGAGCATCCTCAGCACTACCTAGGTGAGGATAGAATTAATGATCTTGCCAAGGTACTGGGATTCCATCCAAGGATTTGATGTTGGTTACTGCAGTTGCAGTCTAGAGCCATGTCCCTCTTGTTAGCTTGTCCTCAGCGACTGTGAAAGAGACAGGACCTAAACTCGAACATACCAGGAGCAACAAGCATCACTGTTAGGGGAGTTGAGGAAGGGACTTCAGATATATCATGGTCACTTGACGTTCTGTCGACCATTGGATACAGAACTGTTTAGTCAGTTGACTTACTCAAAAAAATTTCCGAAATGCAACGTATCAGAAGAAGATTTCAGTGTGTGTGGCTACTTCAAGGTGATTTGTAGGCACTAAGACAACAACATCATATTCTTGACTTCAAATATAGGGGCGAAGGAAATTGTGATCTGAGATCGAGCGTTGTACCCTAAATCTCCAATGTCAGAGGGTATTTATAAGCCGTTCCGGGCAAATCTTGAAAGATACAGCCACTGAGGTTATTCATTGCCAGGGTTCTATTGCAAAATCCCAATCATCCTCTTTCATAACCTCCTGCAAACAGTCCAACAATTCCTCATCTTCTCTACAGCTTTCAAAGAAAGCTCTGATAAAGATGAGAAAATCGTTTTTGAGCTTTCCCTTATACATTTCGAATTCTATTGTCATTTCGTGATCAACGAGCCAGTTCATCAGGTATATGAGATCTTGGTAGTCTATATCGGCTTTTCGGATAGTCTTGGAGCATGAAGAATGACGGCTGAAATACCAACGCCTCAATTTCGTGAGGAAAAGAACCCCTGGATGGAGTATCTTGATATGAGTTTCTATCGTATCAATGTCGATCTGGTATGCTGGGCCGGCTTCCTGAGGGAGACCAAGTGATCCTGCTTGTGAGATCTCTATAAGAACATCATCTTGACTGGCGAAACCAAGGTCATCTCCAGTGAGATCATCGTTGACTTCCTGGGCACACGGTCATACTCTTTCTCAAAGGAGTCATCATATACTGACCTTGACATAGTATAACTTTGGCCCTGTTTTCACAAATTGGCTAGATAGTTCGCACAGCTTTGACGGTAGCGCTTGTATGTCAAGATCCTTTGGTTGAACGAGTACATCTAGATCGTATAAGAACACTCAGGCAAGAAATCCTATGACATGAGATCACGCCACTTATCTTAGTTGGACGATTGCTCCCAAGCAGCACCCATGCAAAACCACCAATGTATACATGTTCACACCCCAGTTTCGAAAGTGAATCTGAAAGGGCTTTGGCTGCCCTGAGTTGGTCAGACACATTCACGATTGTCTTTAACATCAGAGTTGTTTGCTGACATAACACAGCTGAGCCGAACGAACACCCGAAGAAAGATAAATGTGCGGGGTTCGTATGTTAGATTATTTTGACATCAGAGTGGTTTGCTGACATAACGCAACTGAGCCCTGATCCGGACGAACACCCGAAGAAGAGGATAAGAAATGGCTCAGGCAAAACGGCGGGTTTCGTATGTCATTCCTCCCCCCCAGGACCCACTGACTGTACCTCGCCTCATACTCCCAAGCCATGGATCTTCACGTCTCGGCGCTGTTGGCCCTCTTCTCACCCCTGTCACTGCCGACAACGACGTGCCTGACCCTGTCCATCCTCGCCCAAGGAGACCTTGCCATCGACTCGGTGTGGCATCTCTAGCTCTGGACACATCCACTCAGCTTGTCGGCAGGTCCTGTCCAGAAGGAATACTGTATACCGGTGGCCGTGATGGACTTGTGATTTCGTGGGATCTTGGTATACCGACTCAACAGCGAGCTCAGCCAAAAAAACCGTCGGATCGAAGAAGTACAGGCAAATGGGAATTTATGACGGGCTGGGCTGACGACGTCATTGGTGAAACCGAGGATTCTCGGTTGATCACAGGAGGAGATGGCGACATACTTGGAGATGTTGAATGGCCACGAAAACATTGGTCTGGACCTGGATCTGGAGAGATACCATATGAACAGCAGTGGGAGATGGACAGTATAGCAACAGAACCGGTTTTCGTACGTCTTCTCTGGATCCAAGGTTTCCTTATGCTCAAAGCATCTTCTCGTAGCGCAGCCATTTCCGACAATGTGCTGAAGCTCACTTAGATTGGGTGAATGACATTGCATTGTGTAATTACAACCAGACTCTGGTCTCTGCGTCGTCAGATGGAACGATTAAGGCCTGGAATCCACACGCTGACGGCGAAAGTCGGTATTCCGAACCTTCGAAAGTTGGTTCACACAGTGATTATGTTCGCTGTTTGTCCAATTGGTATGTTATTCGTCTTCTTCACGTATCCAATCTCAGCGATGTTGTTTCTCTTAGCCGCGAGCAGAGTTGGGTCGCCTCGGGCTCGTTTGATCGTACAATAAAGCTTTGGGATCTTTCCATTGCATGTTCTCCTACTACATCACCCTCTACTCCTACAGAAAAAGCCAAGGCTCTCCCAATTGTTTCACTGATACCACCAGACATGGGTTCTCCGAAATCATCTGTGTATGCGCTTGCCTGTGATCCTTTTGGTCGAATGATCGCTTCAGGATCGCCTGAACGCGTTATCAGACTCTGGGATCCCAGAACGGGGAAACGGACTGGTATGTATTTCCGTGTTGATTGAGATGTCACATACTGACTTGCGTTGACTACAGGTAAATTGGTTGGTCATACCGATAATATACGCTCGATTCTCATCTCAGATGACGCGAAATACGTGAGTTTGCTATTCAACCACTCCGGATATGGTTCATCAGTTTATCATATTTTGCTTTCAGCTCTTGACTGGTTCAGCTGATGGTGAGTTCATTTATTTGGCTTCCAAACTCTTAATAGTTCTAACTCGACCTTATTTTCAGCTTCAATCAAACTCTGGTCTCTGAGCTCTCAACGTTGCCTACACACATTCACACATCACACCGATTCCGTTTGGTCCCTTTTCTCCACCCATCCTTCACTCGAAGTTTTCTACTCCGGTGATCGTTCCGGTTTAGTATGCCGAGTTGATGTAGAAGGGTGTGTCGATGTCGGTGACGGAGAGTGTATCGTTCTCTGTCAAGACTCGGAGTCCACATCTGCCTCATTGGCACCCGATGGTGATAGTGGTATGGGTGGGTTGGGCGTACACCGAAGCCATCATTATCATGCTGGGAGAGGATCAGCTACTTCGGAAGGTGTGAATAAGATCGTTGTTATGGATGATCAGTTACTTTGGACTGCGAGTGGGACATCAAGTGTCAGGAGGTGGAGAATTCCTCATAGACGCTCGACGAGGGTTGTACCGAGAATTGCGTGCGATGGCGACGGGAGAGGATTCCCTTTGTGATGGATTCTCCGACGACGCGGAGGCCACTCAGGACAAGGTCACCTTCTCCACCTTTACGGTCTGCCGTTGGTTTTGGGACCCAATTGCAAACATATCATTCTCCTACATCCGGTCCTAGAGCCTCTTTCACGTCTTCCTTGGCTGCATCTATGTCGTCTTTATCTTCGGAAATTGATCCACCTCTGAATTCCTCTCCTCCTCAATCATCATCTTCCCACCATCACCTTTCGCGTTCGAATCCTCAGCACTTTTCTTATTCTAGGGCAGGCATAGGCACCGGAGGGGAAGAGGGGGATAAATTAAATGGGATACCAATGGAAAGTCTTGTGAAGATGGTATCTGCGAAAGATCCCCTTTTCACTGTCGCATCTATATTCGTATCCTTCGAGAATAAGAGATTTGGAAGCTGTTACATTGTATAGTGCTGCGAGCGTCATGAGCGTGCCGAGGATGATGAATGGTCATCTGCGTGCTCATCAACCGAGTCCTGTGCGGGGAGATTTGGAGCATTCAACAACACCGCAGCAGCAGATGTTACAGCGGTCCAGTTCAGTTTCTGCACCGTGGGGTCCGAGAATGGGAGACACACCGTCCCATGCGTCACATAGTGGTGCATACTCAAATCTATCAGCTTATCAACCATCTTCGTCTTTCTCTCATCTCTCCCTTACCTCTCCCTCATTTCCTCCTCCTACAACGAGCATTACCACCAGCACGCTTTCACCTCAGCATATTCACCAGCAATCTTCCCTCCCCATTAACACCGCTGTCAGAGCAAACTATGAAAATCGAGATCTTGCGGTTGACGCGGTACCCCTACTCACTGTACCCGACGAAGTGATCAAAGGTGATCACGGATTAGTGAGAAGCGTGGTTCTGAATGACAGAATACATGTTCTGACTGTAGATACGTCTGGCGAGGTGAAAGTTTGGGATATTGTCAGAGGAGTTTGTAAGGGGAGGTTTGAGAGAGAGGAAGTGTATGCCGCGAGTCGTGGTGGGAGCGTTTCGGGTGCGAGTTTGAATCAGCGATCGGTTGTCAGTGTGGAAATAGTGAGTGATGGCGGCGACAAAGGCAATGCAGAAGGATTGGTACACGATGAAGGGGAAGCTGCAAAGGAGAGAAGTCCGAGAGAGGCACTGGAAGTTGTGAGAGAGAGGATTGAAGGAGAGGCTGCTGTTCAGTCTTGGTGTACGACAGATACGAAAGCAGGTGTATTGGTTGTGCATGTTGGGGAGAAGTGTTTTGATGCTGAAATCTATGCTGACGAGGCTGGGTTTGCCGGGGATAAACGGATGGGTGAAGAGGCGAAATGTATGATGCGATCCATTCGAAACTTTTTCATGAACTGATTGGATTTTTTCATAGTGAATATCGGAAAGTGGCTGTTGAGGAATTTGTTTATCGGGTTTATACGTGAGGAACAAAGAATAAGGAAGAGAAGTTCGGAAGTAAGTGAGAATGGAGATGGTGTTGATGCTTTGATCGCACCTTCACTTACAAGAACACCACTTTCTCGTCAGAATACAAACACCACCACGTCGTCAGGAGCTAGAAATTCGACGGATAACGCACAAAATTTACATCATCCTCACCATTCGCACTCGCATTCTCACTCGCACTCTCACTCGCATTCACATTCACGTTCTCACTCACATCTGCATTCTCATACCAAGAGTGAATCAGGCAGTGTTGATGGAAGGCATCACAATCGTCGAACATCATCGACCTCGTCTTCTTCTACTTCAGCTGACCGTACAAAGAAATTGACCTCTACACCAACAACGTCCATGCCATATCATCATTCTCATCACCTCCATCGACAGCCAACCAGTCCGATTGTCGTCCAGTCAACTCAATTGACACCAGCTGTGATACCCCCTAACGTGCCTGGTTCTGCGGCAAGAAATTCGCCTTTTATAGCGCCGCTAATTCCTTTGAAGACGAAAGGTGGATTGAGTAGAAGACCGCAGACGGCTGCGGGGAATCTTGGGGGTGAAACTTACACCGATCGAGATGCAACGACGCCTGTGTCAGGTGAAGGTGATCATTTCGGACCTAGGATTCGGCATGCGTCTCTACAAGGACAGATTGGAGTTAAGGAAGCTGTTTCTGCTGCTAATGCTGGTAATATAAACAGTAATTTGCCTACGGCAACGGTAATTGGCAATGCAGCGGTGATGCCAAAGCCAGAATCGCAGAATCCTATATCGGCTGGTAGGTTTATGGGAAGGTTGAGGAATTTTGGAAGGTCAACGACGAAGAGGCCTCCGAGTGATGCAAGCTTTTCAGTGAATATGTCACCTGCACTCGGAAGTGTCGTTCCTGCTAGTGTAGAGAGTACTGTTGTTGAGGTATGTCTTTCAAATCTTTCTAATTAGAACCTGGGCGTTTATTCGTTTTATGATAGACAACCAGCAGTCCCATACCTGAAACTGCGAAAAATGGGGCTCAGCTATTACTTTCTGGGCCCATCTCTCCACCTACGTCGGCAGATGCACCGATCCATTATATGCCATCAAATACAACGGTACTTATCGCAGAAGAGGGGACGCCGGGTTATAATGTTGTATGGAGAGGGAATGTGGGGATGATGTATATGGATGTCCAGGCGTTGGAGCAATCAATGCCAACATGGTTGATGGACTATGTATTGATGAACAAGTTACCAGCGAGTAGTAGTAGTGCGATGGGGGGTATGCCCAAGATAAGTTTCGTGCTTGTGCCGTGGAATAAGGATCCGGATGTTGAGCCGTTGCCGGAACTGCTGAATACGTGAGTAGTTCTCTTGTTGGTGTGTTATAGGTTGATAAAGATGTTGTATGAATAGGCAACAGAGCAAGTTGACGGCGAGCCGGAATCTGAGAGTTAAGAAGATAATCTTGCATGTGCGTCTGTTCATGACTTTGTGAGGTGCTCAGTACCGAGCGATATTTTTCTTTGATGCTAGGTTTATGACAAACTTGAGAAAATGACCCATGAATCTTGTGCACCGTCTATTCGATCGTCTGTTGATGATAGCAGAAGTGGCAAGCATTCATGGACTAGTTCTACACAAGGGCCTGGGGTCGGCTCATCTACTGCTCTCACCACTGCCACTGCCGCTTCTACCACGGGCACCTCGACCGCCACAACAACGATTGCAAATAGCAGCGTGGGCACTCTCGGGAAACCCGAGGATGAGTATGAGATTTTATGTCATGATACATTGTTGCCGTTGACGATGACATTGGCTGCTGTGAGACAGTATGTGTGGAAGCAGGGTTCAGAACTGGTTATGCAATATAGGAGGAAGGTGTCTGTGCCTGTATAAGGGTTGAGCAGAATTCATTGGATGGGTAGAAGTAGAGCTTTATAGTTTGCGAAACCTTCCCTTGTTCCTTTTTTTTGATCCCACAGATTGTGGACTTTTGGCAGGTCCTTTGAGTTGGTCGATGTAGGTAGTATTAATGAGATTTGTTGGCATTGGACGAGGTCATTTGTGAGAAAAAGGAAAAAAAGATTTATGATTGCGCTTGTGCGAGTGTGGAATATGCTTACTGAATATATGGCAAGGGGTGGACAATAAATTCGCGGGACGTCAATGAATCCGATCAACAGATTCAAATCTCAAATTTCAGGGTCACCAGGAACCAGACAAGTCAGGTACAGTTGTCAACTGTAACGATACTCGTTTTCGATCAAAATATCAAAATTGATGGGAACTACAGTTGCTGGACGATCATATTAGACTCAAATTTCTTGTAAGTTTTTTTCTAACACTGGATTGAATCGACACCTCAAGAAAATGTCTGAGAATGCATTCTTATATTTGTCTGTTTTAATAATACTTCTGATGAAATCCCAACATTTGCTGGAAAAACAGTGCATAGAACTGACTGATCATTTACATGGTGTTTAACTTGTCGAGGGGAAAGATCTTGCTGAGAAGGTGAAGATATGAGAACTAGATGAGAGGGAGAAAAAAGTAGAGGCGAACTCCAACAATTGCGTTACTTTCGAAAAAAAAGAGAAGATTGATATAGAGTGCGTTTGAGGTGCGAGATATCATTATCTTGAGACGGAAAGGATCCGAGTCTCAATTTTCTATCGTTGTTGATACCAGTCCTGAAATAATCTAAGGAGATCGTATGATAGGACAGAGGAATATTGCGGCAAGACGAAAGGAACAACTACCTGGCCGTATGATTTTATCTCTATCTTCTAACTCGTTTGATGATATTGAAGTAGAAATAAACCTGGTACATTAAGTAATGATAAGAGGGTCAGAATGTGGCCTCAAGATCATGCCCACAAAGGTTCCTGAGAAAACTATTATTCTGATCCATCTATTACCATCATCAGTGGTATATGAATTCAAATTGATTGAGTTTGATTGTTATGACTGTATGACAAAGTGGCCCGGGTGACCGTTGGGGATAACATCTATACATTCACTACATTCACCCAGATGTTTCACTAGATAATTTGACACCTTCTACCACCCCTGTAGATCATGTAGTCTTAGCGTTAACATATCATCGGAATCAGCTACTCAAACAGGCCGTAGAATAAGCGGTATTGATATATTCGTTCGATACATTGTGTTTGAACCAATCAATTGGGATTCAAGTGGGTCCACTGACTAAATCAGTCCTATATCTAATGGTCAATGTCGACAGAGTGTCAAAGCTGATCACAATATATCTGAAGTCCCTTCTTCAATTTCCCTAACTACCAGTGCGCTTTTTGCTCCTAGTTCTTTCAATAGCATGTCCCATTTATTTTGTAGTGACAAAAGACAAGCTAAATAATCCTGAGCTGCTACTGCAAAACCAGATGCTTAAATCATGGATGGAATCCTGAGTGCCTTGGCAAGATCACCTCAATGAAGTGTAGGTAGTGTTAGGTATGCTCCATAGATTAATGTCCTGCCTATTTGGAATGACTCAGGGCATCACCCCGCCCACTGCGAAACTGATGCTCGTATTGTGTACGATGTAGTAGGAATGGTACACTCCAAGCGAGAACACGAATGAGGCAGCCCAGATGTGTTGTCTTGAAAAGAGGATAAACAGGTCTGAGACTTCATCTGACGCGTGTAGACAATAGTATATCTGGAAAAATATTTTCATGTTCAATGGAATGGAAGTAGAAACGTTTGGAGATATTTGGATGATATAAATATACGTGGGAACTCAAGCAGCAAAACTTGATCTCTTCTGCGCGTCCATAATCGTCCGTAACTCTATTGCCATCAAGGTCAAGAGTCTTACCATACATGACCAAGGCTCTGTGGATTGACCATTTCAGATCCCCTCTCTAAATCAATGTCCCGACGTTCCGTCATCAGGCCTTCTCGGGACTCGATCATCTCTGCCTCATTTGATCCATTGCCTGGTTCTGCTAAACGTTCTGCATTGTGGTCTCCTACATCCATCAAGTGCTCTCGTAAAATGACCACCGTTCGTGCTTGCTCTTCATCAGTTAGAGGGGTCCCCTCTGCAAGAGAAACACGACCTCCTTGTAATAGATGAACAAAACCATATACGGACAAGGGTTTTATACCTGAATATTCTCAGCAACCGTGATGTATAAGTCCTCAAGAGAAACAAAGATTGCTCACCAAATAGGACTAGGAGAAGTGAACTTCCGAATACGATGGAAAAGATACCAGCCATGAACGTCCATAAACCACCGAGTATAGAAGTTCCGGTTAAAATAGAGGATTGCTCAACTTCTTTTATTAATTCGGTTGATCCGCGGAGTATGGGGGTATCTCCAGTAAGGTATATTCTGAGAGATGAGAAACCTTTTTCTGAAATGGGTGGATCGCCGTCTGGAGACACTTTGTCTATATTGAACGTGTACCGATCTTCAAACTGGGCATACTATCAGCGATCTCGAAAAATATTTTGCGCATCGCGACCTACTTTTTGGAGTCCGAGAGCTGCTTTCTTCTCGTTCGTCATAGTTTGTGTGTGTGTGATAGCGAGGGTTGCCCAAATGTGAACGTTCGGAAATAGCAGGAATTCGTTCCATAATAGTGAGTATGCACTCTCTAACGTGTCATATTGAAACCTTATCAACATTGGACCTGTGTTTCCATGTAGACTCTGCTCCCATTTTGTACTGTTTTTGAAAGCAAGTGCAATTGCAGTGAAGTTGATTCCAATAAACAGTTCTCCAGAAACCATGAGGGCATCCGAAGTTGTAGGACATTGATATACAACTGAGCCAGGACATGTCAAGTTATGCACTTGTCGATTGCTGCTGGTCCAAGCCATGTAAACCTTTATATTATCTTGTATACTGTGTGTTCCACTCTCGAGTCTCTGGTCAACAAATGAGATGGCGTAAATCACCAGGCATCTGGATCAAGGCACCTACAGTCGATACAACCCATGACTTATTACTCCAGCCATACCAAAGATCGGGATTGAGATATCGAGCAGCAAGTATCGATCTCCGATTATTGAACGGTTGTATAATAAGAACATCATAGGCTACCACCACAAGGATGACGAGAAGGCACATTGCTGATAAACTTCGAGCGATTCGAATGGAAATCTTCTCAAACCTTCAACAGTCAATATTTTTTATCTCAAAGGCCGACAGAGAGCTTACTTGAAGCGCTTTCTGAAAAGATACTGGCCGAACAATGCCCGACTCAGCCGGCGAAGAGCTTCAAGGCAGCTTTCAGGACCAGATCCGACACTACTACGATTATACAAGTGCTGTACTCGCATGGACCATCTGCCTGTCTTCCTAGAATATAATATCCATATTCCATGAACAAGATTGAGTAGCAGTAAAAGGAGCGTAAGACAGGTGACCGCGCATAAAGTGGTCCACGTGTAATCAACTTGCATATAGGGAAGAATCTTTAGAGTCAGCAGTGTAATTATATATGTCACTTAGTGAAGATATCAGAGATATACGTGGAGAATGAGAGTGACTGATTAGTTACCTGATGCAATATCTATCAATGACAGTACACAATCCAACCATAATAACAAGTGTTTTTCCAGCAGTCTGCTACATGGTTGGAAGACCTGGATCAGTTCGAGGTAGATTTGAGACAACTCGACTTACCTCCCCAGGTGGCGTACTAGAACTAGTGGTGGGATAATCATACCGGAGAGGCCTTCGGTGTATATATAACCCTCCCAATAACCAAAGTACAGATGAGAAATCCAAGTCACTAATACAGAAAATATGAGGAAACGGAAAATGAGGAACATTGAGAGTGGTTCAACGTATAGCATCAGACAGCTTTTATAGTAAAGAGATCAATCACGATCGCATTACAGTGATCCTGGGAGATTTAAATAGCAGGCACATAAAGCTTCTATTCTGATCACTGCCCTGACGTTGTTTGGATCTCCCAAAAACAGCCGCATTTTCTCCCAGCCTCTCGTCTAATCTTATGCTTCCAGTCCGCATGCTACATAATCACTGCCTCTTCAATTTCTTGCTCTACTTCCCCTGGTACAGCTTCCAGGTCAGGTTGCGGATTTAGGACAATCTCTTTGATCAGCTCAGCTGGTCCCTCAATTCACTTCTAGGCAATGTATCTCTGAGAATTAAAATCGCTACGGCATACGCATTCATTATTGTTGACACCAATACGCACTTCGCACCAGTTACTGCCAAACCAGATGCATAAACGTTTTAAACTGAGTCCTGCGTTTGTAATGATTCGAGCTCGGAGATGACTTGAGCCTGGATCGTAGGAAGACGCTGCGGGTTTCCCAAGGAAACCAAGAGAGGTCACAACGAGTGAGGTGGGGAGTATTGATGTTTTCCTAATCGGGACTTCCTGTTGAGTTCTAGATTAACGATAGTATGTATATGCGGATAATAGTTATGCAGAGTCGTCTGGAGAAACAATAACTCCTATTGGATGTGATCAAAGTCTAGTGACCAGATTTTCCGAGTGCTTCAGCCAGCCTTTACACAAAAGCCAGAGTGCTGTCAGGTCAGGTGGAGGCCAATTGATAGGTTCTTAGTAATCATATGTAGGAAAAAGAAAAACAGTTTTAATTGGGGTTCTGATGTCTCAAAATAAACAAAAAAAACACGTGAGGGTAGTCAGAAGATCATTTTCGGACGACAGGAGAGACGCTGTAACCACAAACCCAGCATACAATGAGTCCAATTCCAGGGCACAGGATCGTACAGCTTTTTGATCAATGAGTAATACTCTGATCCGCCGGTTTTGGTTGTTCGCTTGTTTGTTTTTTGTTAAATCAAAAATTTATAGAACGCGGTGCTATCCAAACAGATAGATAGTCAAGGTAATTGATATATAAGTACTAGCATCCTAGGGAGGATGACATCAACTCGGTTAGCACGTATACCCTGCTCTGGAACGATACATACAGTCAGTAGATAAGCAATCAAATATGATACAACACTAGGTTTGTGCTTCGAGATATTACAACACGGAACGACCGAGAAAGTTAGCCAGCAAGCAATTGCACAAGTACCTGATGAAGTTAACCATACAATTTGTTCAACTGCATCAGGGTTGCTTGGGTTTTGCAAGCAGCGACGCAAACAAAATAGTCAAGAAGAAACACGGCGGAATATAAACAAAAACTCTCAGCTAAGCAGGATGAGTACATAACGATTTGAAGAAGAATAAACCGACTCACAGCACTGATATAGTCAAACACAAGGGAGAACAAACTCTTGTAGATATTCGGGAATTTTGACCTGATATGGATGTCTCTTCTTTTCACATCCAATGAGAATCAGTCGAGAAGGTGCATCTGCGGGATTCTGTTCCCCAGGAACCCATTTAATCTCGAGTCGAATATCATACTCCTGACACAGACGGTCAATCTTGTTCACAATCTCGGTGGCATGAGATTCGCCAATAGATCTTTCTCCAGAAACGGCATCCACAACTTGACTGTTGTCAGAATATAATATGATCTTCTTGCCCGAGTAACCAGATGCAATCATTAGCCTGATTCCCATCTCAGCTGCGACTGCCTCAGCCCATTGGATATCACGACCGTCCCATTTCCAAGTCTTTTTCCATTGCCATGCTTGCCATATATCCCCAGATACAAAACCTATGCCGACACCAGAAGCATCAACGTAGACAGTCTCATCCAACCGAAGGGAGGGAAGAGGAGGGGATTGGGAGAGGAGGGATTGAGAGGGGAGGGAAGAGGGTCTCCTCCATTCTGTGAGGAGTACCTTCTGGATCTCCGTACGTGATCGTGGGTTAGTTTGGTGTGCTTCTGAAACGAGTGATTTAACATGAGCTAGAATCTCTGTGTTATCTGTGTCATGTGCGAGTTTCATTTGTTCTCTGATATCAGCCAAAGGATCTTTTTCTGGCACGGAAACAGGGATAGGCAGAGGCGAGGAGGAGAACAACGAAGTTGAAGGCCGTGACGAAGAGAACAATGAAGTTGAAGGCTGTGATGAAGAGAACAACGAAGTTGAAGGCTGTGGTGAAGCAAGTTTGAATTGGAAGGGTCGGGGCGGAAGATTAGCATGATTGCCACCAAAGGCAAAAGAAAACGTGTTAGGTTGAAGGGCAGGTCCATGGTCCGGTGCGTTATCATTGCCTTCTGCCATCTTCACTGCTGGTTTGACGTCCAGTCCATCTTCATCTGAAGGTATTGTAGAATCGCTTTCAGTGTCATAGTTGTCATCATCATAGTCGTTATCTGGAATGTCAACATCGCCCCAAAAGTTGACAGAATCCCCCTGGTCTGATCCCGAAGACGTATGTTTATCATCATCGTCGCCGGAATCATCCTGAAAGTCTGGGGTTTGCGGATCTGAAGCCTCATCCCCAAAGGTCATGATATCTGATAGTTCCGGCTCGTCTAATGGATACAGAGTGTCCCCGTCCTGCGGGGAAGGACAACGCAATTCATCATAAGCAATCTGCAATGTCAGAAGCTCTTCCCGGAGCTGAGCAACCTGCTCATTCGCTTCCTCGAGCTTGAGTTTATAAGCTGTCTCTAGACTACGAGCTTCATCACGCTGTGCACGATAGTCCCTTAGTCGCCTGCTGTCGTGCTCTTGTTGAGCGCTCCGTCCTCTCCGAAAGCCCTCCACGAACTGGGCTCGTAATTTCTCGTCTCGCTGATGCAAAGCCAAAGTATAGGAGTCCTGGAGAATTGGATCGGAAATGTGCATCATGTAGCGCCGGCAGGTACGACATCCTTCATAATGCACGATCCCAAGGGCATCGTCGTAGATGAAACCAGCACGAGCGGCTGAAGCGGCTGCGTGTTGGGCATCTGGTTGTTGCTGGAAAGATGCTCCCATGATGTCGCTGGGTATCAAGCGAGTAAGGAAGAGGCAAAAGAGTTCTAGCAAGACTTGTGTCAGCGTTCAAGGGAATTGCCGTGCTGTGGAGACCATTGCTAATGAGAAATGGAGGCGAAATGACACAACCTCAAAAAATGGGGCGGCTCACAGATGCCAAAGCTGTAAAGCTATATGGAAGCTGTGAGTTTTCTTCACAGAGTCATTGGGATTTTGACATTAGATACTCGTGTTGACCACATGGTCCTCGCTCAAAGGCATCTGAGTCATGGTCAGGTGTCTCTGGAGACACTGCATATCAGTAGTCTCATGGCCTATGGGCGTTGGAGGAACTTGATGAGTCTGTATTCTTTGATCTACTATAGACAACGTGGCTAAGAAATCCCGAGCAAGTCCATTTGCAAAACATCCATCCCACAATGATATTCAGTTCTTCCATTCCTCAAGAAGGATGTCAACGCAGGGCTGTTAACTATAATCAGACTTGAATCAGACTTGTACTGTGATGATCAGCAATGTGACAATCTTCCAAATTGCATTTACGTGATTTCTTTCTCTCACGCACCTAGGATGGAATTGTCATTCGTGAAGTGGCGCAAAGAAATGACATGGTTCTGTGCTGATACCTGGAGCCGCATTAAACCAGTTTCCGGGGAACGGTGCCGGAAGTGACCAGCAGGGGTAATGTTACGTCAGTCCGACTATCTATGAAACATTACATAATGTCGAGATCAGCGCAGTGATCGTGCCACTTGACCCAGACGAGTGACCCCATTTTTTTTTGAGAAAAGTCAGGATGAACTTCATGGTAGGATCAGATCATCTGAGCGACTTATTACATCATTAACGTACGGTGATTCACTGCTCCTCCAACAGAGAATTTTCTTCTTCTTTGAACCTATCATATAAGGTAGTTTTCTGAAGGGCGCCCTAGCATGAATGGATTACAACAACGTTTAATCAGTTGTTTCTGATTTGCTGGCAAAATTGGGCGAATCATGATAAGAAAAAAGCGACGGATTCCTGTCCCATGAAGACCCGCAATTCTAAATTCCAAGCTCTTCGACCTGATAGCCTATACTATACGTACGTGAATGTGATACGAGAGCTCGCAAAACTCCATCAAAATCAAATGTCAAAGAATGTTGACCAATTGGTCCAAATCTCGGGTCCGACTCACAGCGTATGCACAGGAACGTTCTCGGATGCTAGAAATGCTGGACTGAGATCCAGACAGAAAGACTAAGATGAATTATCATAACTACGGAAACAGTAAGCACATGTACCTGAGATCCAGACAGAAAGACTGGGTCTCAGGTTTACATCCAAGTGGTTTAAGTACTGTAGACGATGTGTTTGCCTTTACTGAACAATAAGAGAGAGAAACTCGGGGTAGCAAAATAGTCGTTAAGTAACAATAATGAATGATGAAGAAAGAGCAGAATATAAGCGGAGTAGGAGGTATTAGTGAAAAGATAATGAAGCGAAAAATCCACTCTGTGTAGTCACTTCGGCACCGACCAATATACGAGAACTTGAAACATCCCATGATATGGAGTGTCCATTTGCTTGGGGGAACAGCAATATCAATATCCTCTGATCTTCGCATTTGGTGCGATCAGTTTATCAATATCATAATTTGAGG
The DNA here is from genome assembly GCA_019327925.1 of Leucocoprinus sp. KB1807203. Taxonomy (NCBI): domain Eukaryota; kingdom Fungi; phylum Basidiomycota; class Agaricomycetes; order Agaricales; family Agaricaceae; genus Leucocoprinus; species Leucocoprinus sp. KB1807203. The sequence goes on from JAHTMQ010000088.1 coordinate 257,846, forward strand.
GATCGAGACTCGGCAGCTGTTTCAGGGTATCTATTCTTAAGCTATCAAGACATTCTCCAAGTGCATAAAATCTCCCTGACCAGCTAGGATCCACGATATAGTCCGTAAAGGACCCAAATTAGAATGTGATACGACGTTTTTCGAAGAGGTTCGATGTGTTACACTCAATCACAAAGTGCAATATACTCAACCTGTGAGTCGGAAACCAATGTCTCATGGAAACAATGGAGTTCATAATAGAGGATGAACTGGACCAGTGAAGTAAATTGTAAGCCTATATTCATCTTCTATGGAATGGAGATAAATATATGCTTACAATTTATTTTGCTGATGACTTCTCCACTATTATGAACTTTATGTGAGCCGTTAATGCAGGTCAAAGACAGTAGGAGTCTAGATCATTGTGGCATCGTCATTAAGCATCACATGCGTCAGTCCATTGGACTGATCCATACGCATCGCATGGAGGAATGGAGGGCTCCAACGTCTTCATTCCAGCAGTATGAATTCACTTACAATCATACCTATCTACCCAACTCAGTAGGGCTAAGGCTATGATGGGATTCCATTCATTATGCAGTGATAGGGAAACCAGTTTCCTAGGAAAGTGATAACAGGAGACAGTGGCATTATTAACTATTGAGGCGGAATATAGGCCTTTACTCAAGCTACTACTCAATATGACTGGCCATTTTTTGACGAAGTTGGACTACAATGGGACTACCTGCAAAAACTCTAATAGTTAAAAATGGAACCATTTCTAACAGCACAAACTATAAAAATCACTAATGTAAATACATCAGTGTGACGCATCACTTTGTCAACAAACAAAGCTAGTCTTGGACAAGTTTCTACTATCAGCTGTTCACCTTGCCAATATCTTTACCAAGCAACATAGCGTTATTTTCATCTATTCCGCGTCTATTTTGAACCACCTTGCTGGAGTCACATTACTACTTTGCATTTCACATTTAGATGTGTCTATCTTTTTTTTTGGGTAATAGATGTGTCTATCGGTAAGCTCATTATAAATCAAAAGTAGAAAATACTAAGCGGAGCAATAAGAGAGGGAAGAGTGTCTAAAATGACCAAAGATATGTATGTGAGCAATGGTACGACACACCGTGTAAATGAGCAGCACGCTCTTTAGATTCGGATAGTATAAAGAGGACGATGGTGATTAAGATTACTGTACCCGGTGATTGAGGCTTGTTCAAGGACAAATTAGAAATCAGGGGAGATTAGGGCAAGATACCTCATTCATGAAATCATGCCCCGCAGATGTGCTATCCGGATCAAAATGATCATGGCCATCGTGTGACGAACTTGACGTTGGCTGGGCGTATTCTGGAATCAATGGAAAGCATTGAGCCGGAGGACTTGGAGCCACTCAGCAAATCATTTTCCATTGCAACAAATGATTCCTCTTGTAAGCTGCAGGAGAGACGGTTGTAAGGGGAAGCCGAACGATTGATCCACTAATGTGATTGGGAGAAATCAGCCTAGCTGGCAGTGATATTAGCCAAGGAGGGCGACACGAGTGAAGGCAACATTGTCAAGACAATGGTGTGAAAATATTGGTATTGTGATCATTTGGATATTGACGCAGGAATATGATATATGCTGCAGTCTGCGAGACTTGTTCCTGGTAATAGATACTGTGGGAAATGTAAATTGTATGGTAAAATCGTAATGATACTGAAGGGTATGCACCTGGGCACTTTGGACTCCTACTCGAGTAGCCCCCTCACTTCCTTTCCCCTTTCCTCCAGTTCCTTCAACCATCCCTGGTTAATGCATTCTGTCCACTCGCTGCTGTACCTGAATCTAGAGAGGTCCACCTTTATTGGCCTGCCCCCAATCGCTTCTACGTGAGGCAGGCATAGAACTCGCCTGTGCTCGAGTGGGACCCAAAAAAGTAATTCGTCCTCCTGACCCATCACCCACCCATCCGTCATGTTTTGCGGGACAGGCTCATATCCAAGAGCAGCATTCCGGTACTTGGAAACGAAATCCACTATGTCGTAGATTCTGATTGGATGCTTGGAGTCATAGGACACCAACTTGGTTCCATCTCGAATAAACTCCATGCCCCATGCTGGGTCCCAACACTGAGCACGCAGATAACTGGTGTAGACGTCGACGAGAGTTATTGTGCGTGGGTCACTGCAGTGAAGAGCGATAAGTCGGTCTCCAAAGGATTGGTCATTTAGGGCAGGTGAGAAGGCAATCGCATACACAAACGCGGCAGGCATTGTGATGGGCTTGCCACAGAGTTGGCCAGTTCGCGTGTCCCAGACTCGAATGTCATCGTTCCTCCAAGAACCACATGCGAAGAGTTTCCCATCAGGAGAATACGCACAAGAAATCCCGTCAAGAAGCGCTTCATCAGTAAAGTGGATACGATCAAACTGGGCAGTGTTTTGATTCCATGAATAACACGAGGCGGGGCTGTGAATGATGACGGTCAAGCCATCAGGTGCCAGTGACACGATCGAGGATCTGCCGATGTTAATGTCCAAAGAAAACGTGCATTCAGTGTGACCCTTCAATTTCCAAACCTGGAGCAATCCTGAGGTCGCACCTCTTAGGTTGGTACACACAACCAGGTCACTACGTGTTTGGAAGGCAACCTTCCGAATGTAGGCACTTCTTCCTTTGGGGCAGGGATCGAATGAGAGGCGATTCTCCGGGTGCGTCGTATCGTATATGGTGACAAGAGAGTCTGACCAAACAGCTATCTGATCATCATCTGCGGAAAATGCGATTCGAGGTCCATAGTCAACATTTATAGGCCCTATAACATCTCTAGACCCCACAACATCCCAAGTAATTGTATCTCGCAATTCAATGTAGGCAGATTGCTCTGTTTTTGTGGCCACCATCTTTCTGGAGGGCGAGAATCCAATGATTCTTGGTACATCCGTATCTTGAATGACAAGCTGATTGCCTGCCAAATCCTCCAGATTCAACATTCTCACAGTTCCATCCGAACTGCCCACTGAAAGCCTGCGGCCATCGCGTGATGGACAAATACTACTTATTTGCGGAGTGCTCAGAGGTTTTATCTTGAAGATCATGTTTGAGCCGGTCATCGAGACCTCCCATATCTCCACTGTGTTATAGCTCGGGGAAAATATGTGATTGGTGTGGGATGAATGGATAACGGCTAGAAGACCTCTGACATGAAGCTCATGAAAGTCAAAGGACGCCATCTGTTGTGTGTCCAACGTCCAAAGACGATTGTGCTTAGACTCGTCGATTGCAGTCACTAAACAGTCACTGGCCGGCGAAAAGTGGAGTGACCAAAAGTTGTCAGGGGGATGCGGGAATCGATGAGTGATCTTGCCATCCTCCAAATTCCATAACTCAACGGCATTCTCAGACCACCTTCTTACAGCCAGATATTGCCCATTAGGAGAGAATTGGGCGGAAGCAACATCGGTGACCTCGAACAGCCTGTCAGATATACCATTCCCAATATCCCATGACTTGACCAGGACTCGAGTTGGACGTTGAATTCCTAGGGCAATTCTCCGAATCAAAGATCCATCTTTGTCTATCCAATGCATCGATGCAATTCTTCCCTCATTACGACCACAGTGAATGAACACAAAATCAAAGCCCTCAATTCCAAACTCCTCCTCTCGCCTTTCAATGTCCCTGACTACTGCACGGTAAGACAATATGGTCTCAGGACGACATTTGACCAGGATATGATTCCCATCAGGACTGAAACAGACGTTAAGTCCGTGCCCCAAATCAGATAGACCTAGGAATCTGAACTCAAAGCCTGAAATACAGTGACCCGTTTCAGAGTCACAGACATACAAGGTGGCAAGTTCTTCGGTTTGTACCGATATGCAAGCAAAGATTTTTTCATCCGGCGACAAGACAATGGACTCCACAGGATCCTTATCGTGCTCTGAAACAAAGATGATTATTGGCCATTGAGAAGGCCTGCCGTCACTGATGGTAAGAATGTTTGGAAACCTTGGGCGGAATTTTTCACCAATAAGGGAGCGTTCGGGTGTGAATGGAAGAGCTGAGAGATATATCTGAGGAGCGCTCTCAGAGATGGGAATGATAAATGCAGAAATGAATCGGACAGCATCGCGGATAAAGGATGTCAGCTCGTTCTTGGGGTCGAGTGTCTAGCCAGGCAACTTCAGAATTGCATTGTAGGAAATGAACTCGGGACATACCGCCAGTGCAGGCCATTCTAAAGCCCTTTTGAGGATTGCAGACACCTCATGTGCCTTCCCCAGTATGCTCATCACTTCAATCCAGAACAGTAGCTTCTCATATATTACAAACTTCACTGCATCCATCAAAATCTCCTCGCATTGAGTCTGGACAAGGTGGTCTGTCCAGAATTGAGATGAATATGAAATAAGGGGAGAGATAATGGACTTTTCGGTTGCCAAAATGCCTCGATTCCTTATCATTGAAGTTTTCAGTTTGCACATATTGAAGTGGAGTGCTGATGAAACCATAGTGCTCAAACACAGCACAGCGAGCTGACGTTCGTGAAGGGCCCGATCCTGGATGGCTGATAGTTCACCTAGGCACTGCGAGAAAGATGGGTGGAGGAGGAAGTCCACAAAGGACCGATGATGAAAATGAAGGATGGGGCCGGGGTCGATGACAGATACAAGACCTCTTCGGATGAACTCCAACATGTCCCGACTCTTGACTCTCGGAAGCTTGATAAGTGCGTCGTCGTCGAGTGGCTGCTTAGCAAATGTCATTGCACCCATAACAGAAGTAACCGCCTTAATCTCTTCCTCTCTGAGACCACGTCCAAACGATGTGGTGATGACAGTGGAGTACAAGGAATATAGGGTTTCTAACCCATCTGAATCATCCTTCAACTCAAGCGCAGAAAACCGTACTTTGGGGTTCAATCGAAGGAAGTCAGCGACAGTTGTTGCCCAGATAAAGATTCCACCAGCGCGGGGAACCAAGTGATCAATAGCCCGTACAACCCATGCCTCATCCACACCCATCGCATCAAGTCGTGACTTGAGGAATACCCGGATGTCATTGGAAGCACTATCTCCTGGTTTAACATCACTGCCAGAGGGGATATTGACATGGGTGCTGATGGAGTCAGGGAAGATTTGGGTGATACGGTTCTCTGGCCTGCTAGTAATGACCAACTTGAACTTCTTCAAGTGGTCTACCTGAACCCAACGCTTGAGTGTATGCAAGAGGCCTTCATAATCATCCCAGCCAGATGAGTCGTGTCTGAGGCCACCGCACTCATCCAATGCATCTACCACAATCACTGGAAGTTCCTCATGGGGAACATTATCCAGTGCAGATAATGGTGTTTCAATGAGTGATTTGAAGAGGTGATCAATGTCCGATGAATTATGTCCTCTGCTGCCTTCGACTAAGTGTTGGCGAAGAGATGGGTACTGGCGGACAAAATCACATGCGATGACCCGCCAAAGGGCATCTGTAGTGATCGTGGTCGATTGCGTACGGTCAAACCGAAATGATATTACATGTCGGCCCTTGCCTTCTAGTCGAGTCGAAATGCTAGCTGCCAAGGCAGATTTCCCAACACCAGGAGGTCCCCTTATCCAGATCACATTATGGCTGTCGGCACTCTTGACCTTGTTTTCAATCTCTTGCAGAATGGTTTGTCGAGTGCCTTCCATACATGATTTGCATAGGGGGAGCCTATCTCCCCCAAGGGCTCTCACTAAATCATCCAACTCCTCCTTTTCAGTGCCCGCTTTCGCAGTTGCTGGTATGAAATTCTTATTTCACGAACATTAAACAGAAAGCATAGACAGCCCACCTTGGAGATTTGCAATGCCAGCATGCACAGACTTCACGTCATCTGCTATGGCATCTGATACCACAAATCAGTCAAGTTGGTCAATCAGTATGAAGCACAAACAACAAACCTTGCTTAACTCGCATCTCTATCATGAGATCTACCATAAATCTGTCTCTGAAGCTATCAAGCTTGTCCCGCATTTCGATTGCTTTGTCCTTTTGAGCAGCAATGAGAATGTACTTGACTGAGACCAATGAATTAGGGTAAATCCATCTCACATGGATTCATACGTACGTGTCCAATTTTCAAGCCACTCCTGAATGAAATCTATCACTTCTCCCATCATTCCTGGAAACTCATTGATTGTATGGCACAGCTCCTCTGAGTTCGGAACATTCTTGAGCCTGTCAAGCTGGCTCGCTAGCAATGTGATGCTCTCTGCAAGGCTCTTCATTGATTTGTAGGATTCTTCTTGGGCCTTGATATGCTGCCAAATCTATCAGTCATCTTATCCGTGTTAAAAGCAAGAGAGGAGCCAACTTGGTATGCGACATCGATGCAAGAAAACACTGTTGTCACTATAGAATTTAGCTGCTCTTTGAGTCAGATGCTGGGTGGGTGTGTTTTCAAGAATGATTTACCCCGCCAATAGCCTTTCCGAACTCGATAAACATCCCAACACCATTGCTTGCAGAACCAAGACGACTCAATATGGGCCTGAAGTTGTTCAAATTATCTATTGTACTCTTGATTTGCGCACCCAGTGCCCGTAAATCACTGCCGTGGGCCTATGATCAAATTTATGTAAGGAATCTGCATAATGATAGTGATCAAATGCGTACTTCGACGTCAATCCAGAGCTGAAATCCCGATACTGCATCAATGAATTCCACCGTGAAGTTTGCTAAGGTATCTTGAGTATATTGGAAGCGATCGAGACAAAGATCAACTCACATCTGGATTCCTTCTGTGATTCCAAAACCAAGTGTTTCCACAAATCATCAAACTTAATGGTAGCTTTACATAGGACATTATCCTCTGAGGTGCACTCAAGGGGGATAGTTTTCCGCCACCGGGAACGTTTTTTGTAAATTTCAATATTCAAGTCACTTCCTTCCTTGACAATGCTACGTCGCATTAACATGTAAGACTGCATAGGCATTCAAAACGTCAACTCACCATCTTTGGGTCAGTTTCAGCCTTTGTTTACCCCTATCATTGTTGTCAAATGTTTCTTTAAGACTTTGAAAGGGAATATCGGTCTTGTACTTGACAACGAGGGGTCGTGGAAATTCCTCATCAAGTTTTCCAATAAATTCTGAATGCAAATAAGCCTACTGATGGATGAAGTCGATGGGAAGAGTCACACTTACCGAGAACTTGGATAGCTCGTGCCATTTGAGTGAGTAGGAAGAAATATTGTGAACGTAGGATGATGAGAACAAGATCGTGACACTGCCTCACGACCTAAACCGAGTGGGAACTTGACAATCAGCGTCTAGGCATATGAGAAGCACGGCGAAGCAAATGTGGAAGCACATTGTTTGATCTGGAAGTCATTATCGTACTGCATCCGTGATTTTCAAAGCACAGTCAACTATTAGTATTAGCATTGTCTTCAATCGTATTTTCTCGCTCTTGTCTACATAAGGTATCCCAGTAACTCTTTTCCGATTGGGCAGACTGTTCCTGTCTATGAAAGGAAAAGCAAATGTTCATGTGTTGATGACGAAAGAACAATGTCGCACGTCGGCATCACCCGGATCAAATATCAATTCGGTTACAACATACAAAGTATGCATCTTCAAACATCTACACAAAATGTTTAGAGGAAATCAAAACGAAACCCTCCTTTGCTGAGTCTTTGGATGAATGTCAGCAAGGATATATTTCTCATCAAACCTGTTCCTGGTTTCAAGTGCAAGAACGATACGCTTGCCACGAACATGACGGCTAAGATGATATCCTACCTGGCACTTTTGTGCTCGCTGTAGACTTGGTGTTCGTGTAGCTGTTGGCGGGAGAGGAACATGTATCCTCAGCTAGAATGTCTTCTTAAATTTGATCGTCCGCCTTGAGCCGTAACTATTATTGCTGAGTTCCGTGCATCTAGTCGATTGAGATGAGGGTCCGACGCGAACTAGAATAATGAAACTAAAGACGACGACGTAGAGCTCATGCTACCACAAATCATCACGAGAACTCCCATGCAGTCACTCACAACACTTAGGCAAACTAGCGGCAACTTGAAATCTAAATATCCACCATGTATGTTCTTATTGTTTCATGTTTCATTGTTTCAGATAGCTAGTGTGTGTAGTTGCTATCCATTTGTAACCCTTCCCCGATTGTTTCAACACAAGCTAGCAAGAGGGACATAATCCTGACTTTACAATAGCAGATGCCTATATCCTTGGATGGAACTCCTAGTGCTTTAACAAGATCATTGATTTTGTCCTCAATGGAGCCTAGGGGTACTGAGGATGTTGCTTAGGTAAATGTTCTGCCTGAGGGAGACGCTAACACGCTATCACGCCCGCCGCAAAACTGATGCCTGAATCATATGAAGTGGTAGCAAAAGTACACTTCAAGAAATATAGTGAGAAACATAAGAACATGAATGAAGTGGCCCAGGTATTTTGTCTGGAGAGGGGGAGGAACACGTCGGAAATTTTGTTTGACACGCGTAAAGAATATATCTGGAGGAGAAGTTATTTTTATATTCCATGAAATGGAAAGATTGAACATCTGGAGGTATTTCGTCAATATCAATATACGTGGGAAATCAACCCAACAAACAAAATCTCAATACTCTTCTGCGCACCCATGACAACATAATCGTCCGTATCTCTGCTGACATCAGAATCAAAGGTCTCGCTTCACATCGCCAGGACTCTGTGAATTGAACACTTCAGATCCTCTCTCTCTTTACCAATCCCCTGACATTCCGATGTGAGGCCTTCTTGGGACTCAGTCACTCCAGCCTCATTTCATCCATCGCCTGACTCCTCTAGGCCTTCTGAATTAAACATCTCCTACATCCATCAGGTGCTCTCGTGAAATGGCCATTGTTCTTGTTTGCTCTTCATCAGTTCGAGAGGTCCCCTTGCGAGAGAAGAACGACCTCTTTGTAGTAGGTGAACAAAGGTATACCGACATGGGTTTTATGCCTGAATATTCTCAGCAACCTCCATGTATAAATCGAGGTGGTGGTGCTAAAGAGAGAAGCGGGATGCTATTGAAATCATTACCTCTCCCACCCTGACAGGATTCTGGATAATTACTGTTAAAGGCTCTGTGACGACTGGCCTTGCCTTTTATCTCATAATTCTGTGCTTTGCAGTGCCCACGCTGGAAAGACATGACGACAATTTGAAGAATAGAATGAAATTTGAAAGCAATTTTGTTGTGCCCGTCTTATCACATTATACAGAAATAATCCTATTCATGGCATTCCAAGCACGATGATGAAATTTCTGTTCCTCCCTGTGTTTGGTCCAACCTAATCTGGTCAGTCTCGTTTGGCGCTGATCCAAATGTTGAGAGAAGCAGTTAGAGAAACATAAAATCCAATCATGGACTTACCTGACCAGGCATCCAGAGTGCTACGCAGTTTCTGCCAGCACAATTATGAACCATCCTTTATGTTTTCGACTGCCTTTCTATAGCTACCGCCACATTTACCTAATCGACAACAACCCCACGCACATTGAAGCCGAACATGTGCGAGGTCTCGAGAATCTTGGATTATCGGCCAGAGAAAGTAACTGACATGGCCCTTGAGCAACTTCAGAAGGCAAGAATGAACTTGGTCGAGTAGAGGGGAGCACTTTATCGAAGGATGAATGTACCAACTGTGATCAGGGCAAGTTTCGTGGATTCTGTACTGTGCTTGCCAGCCAACCTATAGCAGGATTTCGTGGAATTATTCCTTTCTCGTCTCAGATGAGACCTTTGAAATACTCTCTGGCATGGAGCTGCCACTCTCCACACTACCCATTCTCCTAAACAATGTTCGGCTGTGTAATGTTCTACGCTCAGACCTGCCGAAGTCGATTGGTTACGACTTGCTCAAATTGGAGGATGGCTACATTGATCCAGATGTTGATGAAAGCACCAAGGCTTTTGTGGATCAAAGGAATTCATCTGGCGCAGAAAAGGTCATGTTGTGGAATAGTGTTGCATTGACGAATGTTCTTGCTGTTGCACGTTTGCCTGATTGATATTTAATGAGGGATGGCCCAAGTAAGTAAAGTACATTTGGTAGTATAAGCTAAATCAATAATCAGAGGGAAGGATAAAGATAAAGAAAGAGCAACTTGCATTACAACCATTCAACACAACCTACGCGTCTAAGTCTCTTCAACGTTAACCCCACGCTGCAGTCGTGCTTGAAGTCGAAGATAAGATATGCCAAGGTTAATGTATACAGTTGGACATGCCTATAATTGACTATCAAGTGTCCATCGGTTGCGAACATCTGAACCAGAATCAGCAGATCTGAGTTTTGAAGAAGCAAAAATCGCACTTTGAAAAGATTAGAGACGGTATCATCTGGAGCGGGGGAGAATGCAAGATTGATATACGTGAACTAGTGTACACTATCAGATTTGCCGTCAAAGTAGCTGCGGGATACGTACAAGAGGTTCGCCAGTTTGCCAGCCGAGCTCCTTCCTAAGAAATTGGATCACTGCCTGAAAGCGATTGGTTGAATTAATTTTGTAGAAGTTTTGTTTCATTATTGGGGCATTTCCGACAGCTTTGAAGCGAACGACGACTATGAGCAGGCACAACTATCAGCATTTATGATATTTGAGGGATACAGACCGTACTCTTGAGAGGCTCTTTCTTTCTGTATGATTCTAGTGCCTTGATAGCTTTGACAGAAGGGAATGCATCTTGGGTTTGAGCGTCACTTTCTTCTGCATCAAGAGGAGGCTGGGTCATGGTGTAATAACGTAAGCCGGAACAATACACGCTCCCTTCACTTATGGAATTCATACCCAGCCCTCATCTCCACCCTACTAGATACCTTTGGCTCTCATGTTGTAAAACTCGTACGTCTAACTTTCCTTGTTGCGGGACATAAGTACTGACATAGACCGACCTCACATTCACTGTGTTGCAATTTATAGCCGTTTAAATTATTTCCGTATGAAATCTCTGTCGGGTTAAAACCACGTGTATTGCAACTCCATCTATCTACCAGCAGACTTTGTCTACATCCTCCTCATTCAGTTATGTGCTAGGTACCAAGGAATACTATCTTGAGACCAAAGCAATCATCAGGGAATTGACTGAAGCATCTCATATCACCTTCAGCCATAGTATGTCTAAACCTTTCTGATTCATCGGGAACGCCTTCAATAGCCCAACACTATGTTAGACCATCATAGTGGAGCTTTTCTCGCCTTCTTCGACATTCTTGAAATTTCTGAGAACATGGCCAAAATCCGTGCTCTCCAGTTCGCGTTTATCAAGAGGTGGATCATAGTCTGATGTGTCTTTCTTGATCGGTCATCACTCTCCATCAGTATTGCACGATGGCCTGAGCACTCGGAGACATCAAAGAATACTTGCTCACATTCATCATCACTAGATTCACTAGCATCGGCAGCAACGAAGAGGGTCTCTCAAAGTCGGAAGGGTTGGGAAATTGGCGAGATCATTTAAATTCGACCGACATGCTCGACGCTGGATGGGATTCAACCATTACCAGAAATCACATCATAAATATGAAGTAGCATCGAAATTAGTAACTGACCGGTCGATGGTATGGGTGCATGATCGGAGGAGAGGAGATTTTAATGATTCCAGTTATCAATAATGCGTTGAAAGGCCGGAACTTTGACTTTTGCGAGGACCAAGCTAGGATCGAGACTATCAACTTTGCAGAACATGAGGACGTGCCAAAACAAGACTAGAGATGACCTAGACGGTCGAAACCAGGTACCGGCTCCGGGTGTACGCTGAATGAGCCTAGGAACACCGAAGATCACAGAGCCGCTCGTTGAACATACCTAGAAGTAAGATTATATATAACACGTTAGGAAAAATTGGGTTCAAATCTCGAAAGATGTGTAGCAATCGCGGCTTACGGATTCATGACATGCGGTTCTCTCCTCTTTTATCAAGTACTCAAACTTATTGCCGTCCACAATAAGTTTGTTCCTGATGTTTACTTGAGATAGAATCTTTCATATGTTATCTATTGAGTGTAATACGCATAACTCAAAAATTGATGTTGGCCAAATGGTTTAGTCCTTGGGACTTGTATGTTCGGGCTCCTTCTCTGCATGGCAATATGTGTTCCAGCCTCGTTCTTGTTAATTTTTTAGTGATTATCAACAAAAGTATTGGAATCTGTCTATAGATTTTTAATGAAATACTGGTTTTTGTCCAGATGATGTGGTCATCGCTGAACACACCAAAAACACACAGCATAGTGCCGCCGAGGAATAAAGCATGCGGACAAACTTGTATCAACACGTCATCTGAAAGTTGTCTGTTCTCTCATCAACACTGATTCAGATCTACGTCCTCATTCCTTTTCCCGCCTTTCTGCGGGTCATGCGACCTCACAGGCTACCACGATACCGGCAGTACTCATGCCAGAGACCCCAGGAAGAAGGGGGTCGCGACCAATTCCAATATACTCGGGCTGAAAACAATTCTCTGGGATTCACCCGAAACTGGCACCATGGTTACGATGAGTGGCACAATACAGATGTCCACCTCTACCGACGGTCCGACAGCCAAGGGTACATAGCGAACGCGAGCTCAGGGTATGCTGATTCTTCATATGGGTGGACGGGGTATCACAATTACGATGGTTATCGGCAGTCACGATACTCTGATCACGGGGCTCCTGTCGACAATCATTTCGGTGACATATTATTCTCAAGAAACAGAAACTACCTTGACGCTCGTAGTCGTCACGGGCGCACCTCCAGAGTATCCAACAATAGACAACAGACGCAGTCATACCATTCATCTGCAGTGGCCTCTAGTACTCTTACTGACGCTGGACAAGTAGCCACTGAAGGCTTCCTCATGTCACGATCCCGACAACACAATAATTTGACACGGAAAACAGATCCTCCGGACCTATCTATGAAGAGAAATTCAGGCCCAAGTGAGGAATATCTGAAAATCTCTGCTGAGAAGAGCGAAACGCTGGGTGGACCCACGAGGGGTGTGGAAGGGCTTACCAGGAAGCTCTTGGTGCTGGATCTGAACGGTACACTGCTTTATCGCAGTCCACACCGGTCACGGCGTAACTCAGGATGTGGCGTTACGGAGGAAGGTATATTCAGTCCCTCGCAACCCCGATCAGTTCGTACTGCTCATCCACGACCATATCTCGTTCCATTTTGCAATTATCTATTCCATCCGAGTACAAAACAGTGGTTGGACACGATGGTTTGGAGCTCTGCCCAGCCTCGCAATGTAGATGACATGGTAGAAAAATGTTTTGGAGTCATGAAAAGAGAGTTGATTGCGATTTGGGCTCGAGATCGGCTGGGGTTGGCTGCTGGTGATTATGGTGTGTCATCTAGTTCGGCATCCAGAATCATTTGATCTGATCTTTTTTTGTACTTCTCTCTCCCTCCTCGTCAGGCAGAAAAATACAAACGACAAAAGATCTTAATAAACCATGGAATGAACTCAACACGATTTCTGTAGCAGATTCTAAGGGTTCAGGATCGACATTGTTGCAGCGGAATCATTCTGCGAAAACTACCCTGATTCTTGATGACTCGCCACTTAAAGTTCATCTCCAACCCTATAATCACCTTTGCCTCAAAGAATACGATATCCAGATGCGAAAGCATGATGTATCTGTACGAAGACTAGAGATGGCTCGAGAACGATCCTCGGATAAGATCTCCGGGAATTCTTTTGAAGAAATGTTCTGTCAAAAGGAAGCCCACGATCTAACCAAAGAATCCCCAGAAGACCCTGCTCTAACCAAAGAATTCCCAGAAGACCCCGCTCTAACCAAAGAATTCCCAGAAGACCCCGCTCTCTCGGCAGGTGCGAATGACTCTCCAGAGTTAGTGTCTGGGGCTGGAAACACTAAAGCTCGTAAACGCAGAAGGAGGGGAAAGAAGGACAGAGAGAAGAAAAAGCGTATAGATCAGCCGACGCAAAAGCTGGAGGAGCAAGATCCTTTACCATATGACGAGACCTTGTTGGCTGTCATTGGAATCTTGGATGCGACGAAAAGGGAGACTAATGTTGCTGCATGGATGCGGAGTGGAGGCCTCATCCAGTTGCCAATGGAGCAAGACCACAGTGAAGATGAAACGGAACCGGATGAGACTATCGAGAGTCTGAAGAAGATGGAGATGTCTGGGGATGAAAATGAGGATGGTATGTTTTTGGCAGGCTCCAAACAAGTATCCTTGCTGTCTCTTGAAATACCATCTCCCGGGGAAGCTGGTCGTTGTACTGAGATCATGACCGAGCCCAGTAGAGTTCAAGTCGATGAGCCTTCCCCTGGAAAAAGAGTTGAGGGGGAAGATGATGTCGAACATCAGTTGTGGTTTAACTATCCTGCAATCAAGGCATTTTGGGTATCGAGAGGAAGGAAGGCCTTAAAAGAACTGGAGATAGACATAGTCTCAGGAGTGATTGGACCAATAGGGTAAAAATGATGGTAAGGCATTTTTTATGTCAATGACTTGAACTATGTTAGCAGGTTTCTGATCAATGTTACAGGAAACAATTTCAAGTGACAGATCTCTAGAGAACGGAGTTTGCACACGCGATGATACCGAAAATCTGAACGTATAATAACCATTAAAACTCTGAAACGTACATAAATACGAAGTAAATTACGGTAATTCACATTAGGAGTATTCATCAGGATCGATGAGCCGACATAGATTTTCGTTTCCTCTTTCCCCACAGAGGGAAAGACGAAGGATTTGATAGCCACTTAGTGAACACGGCTTTATGTTCAGGGTGTGTGTTTGCGTCCTTCATGATCGCTACCCACTTGCGAAATTTCACTATATCCCCCAACGCACCGTAGCACATAGCAATTGATTCCACGTGTTGATCGATTAGCTGCGTGCAAATTCCGAGGGGCAGGTGTTTGTGATAAGAAAGAGCGAACTTTTGCTGTTCGATGCGGTGAAGAGCAGTCTTATGTTCATCAATGAGCATGGCATCAGGTAATGTGGCATCCTCCAGCCACTCTTCAAGAGTCGGGAAATCTGGGGTGTATCTGGTTTTGGCGCGCTCCGCGTAGCAGGCTCCAAGAGTTATAGGAGTAGACTCTGCCAAGTTGTCAAGAACCACGTTGCAAGCACGGACAATTGTGACATGAGACGGCAGTGTACACTTTTCACAAATACAATCAAAGCCGTATGAGATTTTGAGTTCTTCTCGCAGAGCAGCTTGGTTCTTGGATGGTACAATGTACGATATAGTGATTTCTTCCTGTGGTAAGATAGGACGCAGAGCAGAAAGCGTCAGTCGCAATGTCTGGGCGTCCCAGCTCCAAGTAGCATTGGGGTCACAACTATGGTTACATCGGCTGAGACGAAGGAATAGAGCACGATGAGCCAGGAGCTCGGGATGAGGTCCGTCCGTGGGATTCAGAAGATTGATGACAACCGAATTCGTTTTCATGACGTTTTCGTAGAAAGATAGTGAAGCCGATTTGGATCTGCCATCATCCTGATGTAAAGTGGCTAACGAACTAACGAGAGCAAGCGACGATTTTGGAAGGGATTCAAAAATCTTGGTGTACATATCCCCGAGTGGGACGGACACTCCAGGCAGGTAAGGCGCGAGCATGACCGGATGCTCGCCGAAAATGAAACTACCAGGTGGGATGAATGACGTTGCGAATGTTCCAAGACCTTTCGCCCTTGTATTAAGAACTTCCAAGGGAAGACAGGGGGAGATTGAGGCAGGCATTCGAGATAATAACCCCACAAGGTTATCATGCAGCCCGTCATTCAACAAAGAGGCCCCTGTCAAGCTCCCAAAATTGATGGTGGAGAGGGTATACGAGTGACCCCGCACATGAGATACAAAATTGACGTCAAGATATACGTGAGCTGGATTGTATCTGAGTCGATTCTCGACAACAGAGAAAATTGGAACTGAAGGCGTTTTCAAGCATTCTTTGACCCGCAAAGGTGGCTCGTTTCTTCGAGGATTGACAGTTGAGGAGACATGAAGGCTTTCCGTGAAGGTCATTTTGGTAATTGTGGTAGAAGTTTTCTCCAAAGGGAAGAGCGATAGTGGACGTTGGCAAAGACAATGCGCTGTAGTGTTATAGCCCAGCTGAAGGACCCTTGAACGTGTAAAAATTCCACACACAGAAAGAGATCAGGGTGACAAAAATAACACGACACGAGGTTGTCCGTTCTGTCAAAGTCGGCTGAATGGGTGAAACGTTGATGTGGAAACGTGAACTAGCGCCGAGAGACTGTCCTGCACAAGACAAGAGGGAGACCAAGAAACCAAGGGTCTCTCATATTTTTATCCCCAGAATTGCGGTCGTGGACAATAATCAACGAAAACTACGACTGAGCTATTCATTGTCAGGCGTCGACAAAGGTAGATGCGGACAGATGTAGTACAGACGCAGTACAGATGCAGTACAGATGCAGTTCAGTGCTTATTCAGCTACCACCATCAGATCGCAACCTTGATCGTTGTTCTCCCGCGTGTTTCTTTTTGTTCTATTCCAGACACAGAAAGAACAACAGGCTGGTGTTAACTTGACTCATGCAACGGCTCAGAATATTGAATCCAAAAATGATCTACTCTAGGTGTTGCGACCCAGACATGACTGTCGGCAAGAGCGACAAGAAGGCGAAAATTAAGGGGCATTCGATCATCGGCTTATGGACCATTGATTTATTGATGTAATAAACCTAGACACAGCGACAGTGCTTTGCCAGATCTTTGGGCCTTTAGCCAGCCGGGCTTCGCTAAGGCGCCCCTATGGCATGCTTCCAAATTGAAGTTATAAACGCTGATTGTGGTCTCAGGCCAGTGTAACATTCCCCATCCCTACGGCGCGGAAGAGTTTTTCTAAACTGGTTCTAGTCGGCCATCAGTGGACCATCGTGTCATTATTCTAGTGTTTGTGCCCGCATTTATTGTGGACCCTTACGAACTTGCTAATGGACAACTCAAAATTAGAATCAGACGTACGGAGTTTCCCGTTCGGCTTTGTGCGACACCACCATTGAGAACTCCCTGAATAGGTTAATCTGTATGTTTGACTTGAATTTCTAGCTTCCAATGCGAGTATTTTTTGCGGAAGCCACCCCTCAACAGCATTCTAGAGAAACGGGTTTTTAATGACTATAACAAGTAATATACAGCACAGGTCTTCACATTTCACTCAATTGATTCCTCCTGATTCTCAGTCATTTTTTTTCTTCCATTGAAGGAGATGCTGGAGACTTCTCTGCAATTCAAAAGCCTGAGTCGTGTGTAGCCAGTGGATATTCCACTAAAATAGGGACTCCGCACCTCGGGCAGCCCTTTGGGTTTTTCTCTACTCCTTCCCGCTTACGCGCCTGAATTCTGGACTTGGTTTCCCTGGGTGGTTATATGACTTTTCCCACAAAGGATGAAAGGGTCGAAGCTCAAGGAAAATCAAGTTTCAAAATACGGGCTAAGAAAAGCTGGCCTTGCAGCTGCACACGGCTAACAACGTCCATATGGGCTGTCTGATGATACTCCTTTGTTCTAGGCGCGACAGATGGAGTTGTGAGCTTTACAAAAAGGGATGTGATAGTTAGTCACATTGAGGAGAACGACGATTCAAAGAGGTAGCTGAGCCACGTACTCGTGTCTGATCGTCCAAGGTGTTTTCGATCTGACATGTTCCTCAAACGCATTGCTGGAGGCATATCCTGCTAGTGACATGACAGGATACCGAACCCCAGGTTATCCTCGGAGAGAATCGCATGAGTTTGCTATGATGTCTCGAGGTGCCAGCTGAGAGGTGCTGTGCAGACATTCTATCGAAGGATTTCTGGAAGGAGTCATTTTGTAAAATTGGAGATCCTTGACGCCAATGAAGAATCGGACAATCACCTCGAGACCATCCAGATATCCAGCTTAGCTCTATCATAAGGCTGTGTCAGACGCGATAGATGACATGTCATCTGCGTATGAACTAGGTGCAAGCGTCTGTGTATCCATCTGGATGAACGACGACAAAAGGAGAAAGGACTATTGATGAATCGATAATGATAATTTCATGATCATTACACAAGATGACTTTGGAAAATTCGATATCATAGTATTTTTCTCTATGTTCTCATTTTTTCGGCTCAATTATCTAGATACATACATTTGATACTTGTCTGATGCACGAAGTCAGTATATCTTCGTCACTTGTAAGGCATTAGTACATATTGACCTTGTATAGATAGCGACTCTGAATTCATGACGTGTCCTCAAGCCCACTCCCAAACAATAATCAACTTGAGGCTGAGCTACAATGCCACCCTTCATCCTTCAAAAATAGTCTTACTTTGAAAGCCAAGATTCTCCTGCGCAAACTCCTGTATAGTCCTCTCCATCTCCTGTTCAAAATTTTGCTTTCTTAGACTGCTGACATCCCCACCGAGCAGTCTATACTTCACATCTCCTAACCAGTTCATGAACTTTGTCTTCCAGAAAACAAAGTCTAGAGAGAACATGACACTTCGGAAAACAATATGGGACCACCACTCCTTGATACGCTGTCCGAGAGCCAGGTTTGGATTTCGTGTTTGAGATTTGGACGCCCAATAACCTGTCAATTTGATCCGGTTGACAGGGGAGCCAAGAGATTGGTTGTTCCCTGAGATAAAAGCATGAAACTCAAAGCAAAGGATAGAAAGAAGAGCATCATACCTTGTACCATCCGCATATTTCGGGTCAAGAATATAAGCACCTTAGGCATCCTATCTGTATCGATCAAGAATTCTTTCAACTTCTTTTTCATCAGAACGCTCATCTCATAGTGCGTCAATGGTTTCTTCTCTTCCTGCTGACTTTGCCCCTCATCTATCTTCACTCTCTTTTTCCTGTTTCTCCGCAACACAGTAGGTTTCATCAAAGCAAAACTTGCCAATAAATCAGGTACTGCTAATCCCCAGTTCTTTGTCACTTTTTCAACCTGGGAGTAATCTCCGCTCAGCATTCCGCGCCATAAATCTATCCATTCTCTCTTGAACTCCTCTGGTGTATGGACGTAAAGTCCATGATCAATAAGAACAAGTTGTGGTTGTGTTGGAGATGTCGGCGAAGGGCGGATGATTACGTTGCCTGGATGAGGATCGCAGTGGACCCAACCCCAGTCAAACATTTGTGCGGAGAAGAGAGAGACCATGGTATGCATGATGTACTGGGTACCTCCCTTGAGTGGTTTCGCAGGGAAGTTAAAGGAGGCTGGGGGTTGTTGTTCCGAGATGAGTAAGGGTGTTGGTGTCGATTCAGCGGCTTCTGTCAGTGGCTCCTCTTCTCCAACTAACCGTCGAATGCCGTTCCTGTCACTTAGTCGCACACCGTCAATCCATTCGGCAACCATAATCCTCTTCGTCGAGTATTCAGGGTATACTTTGGGAATATGGACTTTGCCTCGTAAGCTGGACTCACTCTCAACAAATGCTGCCGTCCGCCTGGAATTTTGTGCTTCTTGTTCGAAATTGAGCTCTTGTCTGAGATGATCGGAGATGAAATCTTTAGATCGTGCCCGATGAGCCGCTCATTCTTCAACAACGGTCTGACGCAAACTCACCGAGTGCAAAACACACTGGCAATCCAAACTCTCTTTCAAACATCCACATAACAAACCAAGAGATACCCAAATCCCATTCCATCTGAATGCCTACGTCTGGTTTCTGGATTTTCACAGCAACCCATTCATCTTTGCCCCACAGCTTGGCCTTGTGTACTTGTGCAATACTCGCACTTGCGGCAGCTCTCTGCTCAAACACTTCGAAAATGCCACCTGGACCATCTGGTGGCGCACCTAGTTCCTTGAGGAATACTTTCCGAATGGCAGAGTAAGGGACTTGGGGCGCATCATCGAAAAGGGAGGCAAATTTAGTCTGGAACGCTTTTGGAAGTACGGCTGCATTTGCACCAATGGCCTGTCTATTGGAGTGGTATTCTTGTTAGTCTGAAGACTACGCACAGATGATGCATACCCAAGTTTAATGTACAAACCGCCGTTGGAATTAAAGAGATCAAAGATCCTCTGCGCAACACGTTCGTGCAACTCTGGAATCTTGTCGCTGTTCTCCGGCGTAAAATTTATTTTAAAGTCTAACGTTATCATTGCACACTACCGAGCGATGCCATCAGTATGGAAGCGGAACAGACAAAATGGCATACCGTCCAGATCGTTCGCAAGCTCCTGAAAATCGCCGAGGCATTGTAATATCTATCAAGAACGTACAGTATTCCCATACCGGATGAGATATAAGCCACGCGTTTGCCGTACTTGAGAGTTCTAGAAGATTTAGCGAGTACAGGGGAATGGAGTGTTGTCGAGAAGGGGTACCATGCTCTCATCCCAGTGACGTTAGTCTTCGGAGACACATTGAAAGCAGAGGAAGAGCAAACAATAGTATTTTCATGACCTCCCAAGTGCAGAGAGGGCGACCTCCAGGCCAATGAACGAAATCGGTAAAGGACTGAACGCGACATCCAAAACTAGGATTTAACCTGAGATTAAACCGTAGCCCTGATCTATTTCGAGAAGGAAGCAGTCCAGATGAGTTATGTCAAACGCAAGAAGAGAGAATTCTGGGGTTTCGAGGGACAAGTCAATTCGTCATAGTCACTCCAGACATGGGTGCCGGTCATCAGATCACGTGTAAACAAATCTCAGTTGCCGAGATTCCATTAGCACTTCGGTCAAACGTTGCAACATTGGAACATCAAGACAGCGGTGAGAACTTACCCCCATGTTTCTTCTTTGATGCGGCGAGTGGTTCAATTGAGATGATTTCTTTTGCCTGTGTCAGGATCTAGTTTTTGTTCACTTTTATGCTCGTAACATCGCTTCCTCCTCGCTCTGTCCAAGAATTGCAAAGCCAGATGAATCAGCTATAATAAGAGCCATCCAAATTCTCCGTGAGTGTCGTTATCCATTAGTAGACTTAAGTGATGACGTTTCCTCTCGAATTTCATTGGACGATAATTTTCACAATGGCTCATTGTTGAATATTATGATGGCGCCAATAGTCCCTTCATGGGAGACTCAACAACAGCGTCAGAGGTAGACCACGTTCAAAGCCAACCCAAAGGGGATGGTGGCTGAAATTTTCGTACCCAATCATCTTCATGTGGTGTGGCATTTCGTGGAAGGAAGTGACTAGGTAGATTCTCGGCAGCGGAAAATACTCAGTCTCGGGTGCACCACAAAGGACAACTCATGTGTAAAACATCACGTTCGACCATCTATGGCAGCACTTGACCTCCAGAACACAGAAAGAAAGCAGGGGTGAGCTCATCTTTGCCTTGATTCACCCAGAGCACCTCAGCGAAATTTATAATTTGTCTTCAGGGTTACAGCTATGGGTATGCATCTTGATCGCTGCCATGACAATCCTATTTGGCCTGTACAATCGATCTCAGATGGATCAAAAACGCAATGGAGGAATTGAAAAGGTTCCGATCTGGTTTGAATTGCCCCGCACATTGATGGGATGTTTCTTGACGTCAGCAGGTCGACAACACATAGAACCTTGTAAACGTCATGGATTTAGTCCTCACAGGATTCAGACCATGTCAATACGACAGAACCAAAAGTGCGATTAGTCTAGAATACAGTTCAAGAAATCAAGCTACAAACTGCAACCAGTAGAGAGTTACTCAATCGTGGAGCAACCCATTCGCTGGCCTCAGCCAAATTTCCTCTAGATGCCTGCTCAACGCCCTGGTACATCTTCTTCACCCTTTCCTTCCTTCTCTCTTCACCTGTTCTTTCCTAGTCCCCTTCATTCCTTGCAACTCCACCCCAAATTTTCTCCAATGTCACAGAATGTTCGTATACCCTATTTTGCTCACAGCTCCATTGATGCTCTCATCGTTTCCATCATTACCACCAACTTGGTCTCTGACACGTTTACAACTTGCATCAGAAATTCCACCAATAACAGTAATCCTCAACTGTGATAGGTAGTCATTTAATATGAGTAAGCAGTGGGTGCATTGTTGTCAATTGGATTGGTGAGGGATTGAGTATAGAGAGAGAACTGAGTTACTTTAGCTGAATATGCAAGCTAATGATAATTTACTAGATGTATGCCTGTTTGTGTAGAGGTCTTTGTTAATGAGGAGATCTCGGAGATCTTTGTTAATGAGGACACAAAATGTGTTTAGCACAACTATTCAATAAATGGCTAGAGCAGTATGTCATATGTATCTATCAATCTAAAAACTATTGGTGATCATGCATCATGACTTGACTTCAATAGGCATTTTGGTTGCTAGAACCGGTTTCTTCCATATTCCACCTGGAACTCCTAAGAAGCACCACATGAGCGCTACCCAGAAATTTCAGGTGAAATGTGAAAAAAATTCTGACAACCAAAGGATTTGACTATCAGAGTCCCCATCTATGCTCCGTCATCCATTTAGTAGTATTTGGATCTATGTGCGAAGTGTGGGAAGTAGTGTGACTCCACAGACCACACTTTGGCTACTAGATCTACTCTGTTCTTGATCAATCTGACACAGACTTCTCTTTTATGGAGGATATTTCCCACCTCACTATTTCTCGAAAATACTAGCCGATAGCCGGCTGGTCATTTGCTCTGATATCAGATTTTCGTCTTCATTTGTTCTCAGACATGAATGGCAAAGTATTATATCCGAGGCTGTGACCCTCGTTCTCCGAGGTACAAAGGTTTTCCTCTCCCTCATCACACTCCCCTTAGTCTTTTCCCTCTCTCCGCTCTGAAAGTCGAACTCAGATCACAGACCTACCTTTCTGGACATTGACGTGACGTGGACCCTGCAGGGACTTGGAAAGTTTATCACCGGGACCCTCACATGACCGAGTCACTAGAATTCCCTAAACTTCCTCACGACATTCTTCGACTTATCTTTGAACAGGCTATAAAGATCGATAGCTGTAAAGCCGTCAAGTATGCACTAGTTTCCAAACTTGTTTGTCTCTGGTATCCCCCTCTCCCCCTCGTTAGAACCGTCTTTCAACGTTATATTTGATTTCTTCTTAGGGTCGAAGCATACCTTTATTCGAACGTTCAATTATATTCAAGGACATCGGTTCGAAGATTTGTACGAACGCTCGCATCATCTACGAAGCCAAAACAATTCTTCTCCAAACATGTCAAGTCGTTGTCCATCGCCTACAGTACCCACGATTCTGAGTTAACAGCAAGAGTTCTCTTCTTCTGTGATGGCATTGAGAATCTTACCATCTGGGTTATACCATCCCACGATCACCATCACCACCACCATCGGAGTCTGGAAGATCCCAGTCTCGGTTTTCATTACTACCAAGATGGCATCATCCCCAACTTACACTATGTATCCCGGGGCAACCGCTGTAGCACTCTTCATAGCTCACTTCAACGTCTTCGTCCGAAACGTCTCGTACTGCTCATTGACGAACCCATTTACCACTGTGCTCAGATCGGAATGACGCCTGATTTTTCACTTGGGTTATTTTCCAACTTGACCCATTTATTCATCACCAATAGATGGACAGAATGGTCTACATGGTCATGGTCATGGGACACCACATCACCGTCACTTTCTCGCAAGAACAATCCATTGATATCAACCTGTGTCTTCGACTTCATCCCCAAATTAACTCACCTCTCTCTCGAAATTCAAGTTGGAAAATGGCAAATATCATCAGCATCCATACGGAATTTTCGAAAATTAGTTGTGGATACCAGTCTAGCGCTTGCTACAATTCTCACCAGCTCCCAATTAAGCCCGCATCCCCCTGTCTTGCTTTGCGTTCTCTCGTTCGATCAACAGCCAGATATCACTGCTCGGATGATTAAAGAACAAACAAATCACCATCTAACGTTGCAGCTGGAAGATGGATCACAGTATCGTTATATCGATGATTCACGTCTTGTCTTTGCTTATGATAAGGAACCCTTTAGCGAAAGGGAAGCTGGATCACCAAAAGTACGTGACATGTGGAAAAATGCTGAGGAAAATGTGCGAGATTCAACTGTTCGTGGTCAGTATTACATTTGTCCAAGTTCCTTTCCTCTTCTGACATTTTTTTTAGATAGAATCATCTTCGAAATCTGAGCTCTCATTCTCTATTCTTTCAAAATACATAGCATAGCAATTATCCTACTCTCGTTTCTGCTTCGTTATACCGATGAATGTAACCCGATATCTTTAGATGAAAGGCGAATTGATTGGGGCTGGCCCCAGTGCCATGAGACTGAAGTAGATGCTCTGAGCGTTAGAGAGATAGTGCTTTTTGATAATTTTTATGGCATCCTGTCCGCAATGATCAACAATTCGGCAATCCACATGAAAGAAGGACACAAACATTTAAAACATTCGTACAAGGGCCATGATCAATTGGACAAGACCGTCTCCCATCTAATTCAACCAACCTCATATTCCCGGATTGTTCATTATCAGTGGGTTGCTTTGTCGTCAGACTTCCAACGGATAAATGTATTATTAGTATCCACTATTAGGAAACAAGGGGTACAACACCTTGTCCCTGCTGTTTTTCGTACTTGAGCATCTGGAGCTGCAACAAAGCAGGTAAAGTGTAAATCGGTATTCATTCCATTGTTTTCATTCGAGGGTTGTTGTGTTTGTCCGAGGGCAGAGCTTTGTAGATGGATCTTGGTGAAAAGATCAGTCGATTCAAAGAGTTTTCCGCGTTCTTCGGGTGTTTTGTCTTCATTGCGCGCTGATTATCAGCGTAGATGATATTATCGAGTATATAACGTACCTTTGCAGAGGTCTATGAATTTCTGAAGTGGACTCTCGGGCATGTAAGTGACGGATGACTTGGGGAAAGAAGGCAATCAAGTTGCGTAATCATTTCATTTGGGGTAGGCTCACGTTGGCGATGGCATGAATTAACGCTATCGTTCCGCATGCATTTTCGACCTGATATCACCACCACTATCATGAGCCATTTGTAATGGAATAGATTTTATGAACATACGTATTGCTTAACATAGACCAAGGTCGGATCAACGGAGTGCTGACCCTCTTCAGTTAATTCCTTGTCAAATTCCGTTTGGTTCTCCTTGATAGAAAAATTTAATGGAAATAGGAGGATCACGGCTTTCGTCGGTTGCGGGATGATGCTCAGGAGCTTAGCGAAGATGTGGTTAAAAGTCCGACATTTGAATAATTGTTTTAATCAGAACTCACCTCTGGATCGAGCCCATATACATCGACAAACTGATCCTGAGAAGTAATTAAACCAGCTTGATTTGCCCACTGGTGTAATGAGAGATTATGTAGAAAACTGCCGTGTTGATGCCTTTACCCACCGAATTGAACACCTGGACATCCTTGATGTCAGTCGATCGAAAAAGACATTCGTGAGTAGTTTACCTCCGGGTTTGCTTCCAATGGGACCCATTTATTGTTTTCTGTAGCTGTTTTGCCTCCCGGAGACGACATGATGGACTTGACTCAGTGCAACAGGTGCTGTGAAGTGGCATGACATCATTGTGGCTGTACAGCCATGCCGATGAAGAATTAACATTGGTTAGTTTTCCGATCTTACACGAAATGGGGATTTGTATTCAGTCTGCTGACATCTATCTAATATAGAAACCAAATTGGTCCTTATTCATCATAAACTCTGACTGGGTAGTAATCTGACATTCTCAAGGTTGATACGTTCCCACGTTGCCAATTTCTAGGCTAATCCAGACTTCTCGACACATAGTTACATAACCCCATCGGTTTGACTAGAATTCCGAGAGCAGCTGTCTTAGTCGGCAATTCTACGCATCTGCTGTGGATGATTAAAATAAACGCTATGCGGTTAACATCCTGGCCTATAAATGTCCTGTTAGGACAGCCATATATATGATACTTGCCTGGAAAGCTTGTAGCCACAATGACTCCACGTCTCTCAGACTATGAGCCCCTGGCAAAGATCTGCTCAGCATTCGTCCACGAGCTCTTTGCTCCTGGATCCCTCTCTGACGGTCTACCTTACTTTATCGCCATGGCATTGTCCCTATCACAGCTACCCGAGGCCCACGCTCTGGCCGCCTTGATCCTGCTGCACCGCCTCAAATCGCAGTATCCCGCCTCATCTCCTGCGAAAGGCACCGACGCAGCACGTCTTTTTCTTGTTTCCTACATCGTTGCTACCAAAGCTCTCAGCGATTTCCGTCCTCGTCCGCAGTTCTGGGTCCTGGTTGGCCAGAACAAATTTTCTGCTGATGAAATCACACAGACGGAGAAGGGATTTTTGGAAAATATTGCGTGGGATTTACGGATAGATGATACAACGCTTGCCATGTATCATGTGTTGGTGGAGAAGCAGAAAGGGGTTTCGCGCACGAATGCGGTCGGGAATATGAGCACATACTCTCCCACTGTATCAAGCACACCCTCTGTCACGGTCGATTTTGTCGCTGCTGCTAACTCTATGGTCAAACAGTCAGAGGACAACTTGGCAGCTCTTGATCAACGCATCGAAGAACTTCAACAACAATACAACTCGTTACTTTCCGGTGGGTCCTGCAGTGGCCACCCGAAATCTACGCGACATGTTATCAAAGAAAAGCTCAGACATGCTTTCCACCTATGACTGACCCGATGTAGCGATTCGTAGCGGACATTTGGTTGTATACTATTCTTTGTAGCGCTCAATTACCCCAGTTCTCAGTGTTGTATTATGAACCTGTATCCTTCTCTATGCTATCCACTTCGTATCCTTCAACTTTAATGTCATTCAATCCAAGGCCCTCATTCTGCTCCCAAGATCTCTCATAACTTTCGATTGTCATATTTGGGTCAGGGTCAGGGGCATATGGATTTTGTATATAGGAATTTGAGAGTGGGTCATCGAGGATGATGGTGAATGGCACTTCAGCTGCTTTCACCTTTGGTAGGCATGGGGAAGGAGCTGTAAATACGAGCACAACAACAGTTGTTGATGGATCTCACGTACCTGTTGGAGATTTTTCAGAAAAGCAGCAAATGCGTCTTTATCTTTGGCACTCGAAGAGTCTCCACTCATGAATACTTTTTCAGCTAGCTCTTCATGTACTTGCTGGAGAATACCTTCAAGTGTCGTAAAACGACCTCCAAGTGTACCATGTGATAAAACCAGGTCGATTTCGGGAATAGTGAGTCCGGCTGTTTCGCTCTGATTTCTTGTTGTTAGGATCGTAACACCGCGTCAAAGGGAATTGTTGAAGGCTGACTTTTAGAATATCACGACTCAGATCTTCACGATCTTCGACTTTGACAGTGATACGTTTTCCTTTTTCTGAGATGGCACCTCCAGATTTGATTTCGTTGTCACGATAGCCACATTTATCGCAATTAGTTGACATGATGAGAATGTCCTAGCTTGTCAGAGCAACGAAAAAAAAAGCGAAATGATTCGCAAAAAGCAGACATACTTACTTTGAAATAAGGTATATTTACTTTTTTCATATTTGTTTCGATCGAGTGTCCACAACTTGAACATTGTCCGGGGAATACGAAAATCTCATCCTCATGAACATCTTGAACATTCATACTTTCGGGATTGGCGACTCTGGGATTTGATTGTTCTTCAGGATCGACTAGACCTAAAGTAACATTTTGCTCAAGTGTTCGGTGGTAGTTTTTCTTATTCCATTTGGGGTCTCCCATGTTTCCGGTAAATTCGATGAAACTGTTTCCTGCGGGATCGTCCAGTGTAATAGTGAACGGAAACAGCATTGGTGCATCCTTTTCCTTCGTGGATTCGGAATTTTTGTCGTTGTCGTCACCTAGAATATCTCTCAATTTGTTTATAACGTTTTCAATCGCTTGGTAATTTTCTGGATCCTCTATCCGCCGGAGGGGCTGATCAATGTTCAGGTCTGAGGTGATATCTCGTATGAGACCTTCGACCGTCGTTAATTGTCCACGAGACGTAGGTGGAAGCGTAAGTTCCAGTTCTGCAATAGTAATTTCGCATGTGGCAGATCGTACTAGCTGACGATCCAGGTCTCGCTGATCGAGGATACGAGAGGTGTAGATCACCCCCTCAGCTAACAAAATATTTCAATATAAGAAAGAGGAGATCAAAAGAGATAGAATACGAACGTTGAATAGCAGCAGCAGCTTGTATCTCGTTATTCTGCGTTCCACAAGACCCACACCGGAAAGACATGACGACGATTTCTCGAAAGAACGGAATAGACGTTAAAAGCATTCTTGTCGTTCCCTGCCAGTCTATTCATGTAAACGCAGTACATTTCAGCTTGAAATAACGGACCTGTTCGTGGCATTCCATGCACAGTGATGGAATTTCCGTGACTGCTTTTTCTTCGTCATCGGCCGCTTGCGTTTTATCTGGTTTTATTTGGTCAGTCTGGTTTGCTACTTGACCTATTGTTGGGAAAAGTTCCTCTGCGGTTGACATAGTTTGCAACGATGAAGTTTGGAGAAATACAAAATCTAATCATAGACTTACCTAACCAGGCACTTGGAGCATTGCACTCGTAATCTCCGCCAGCACAATTGTAAACATTCTCAACCACCCTTGATGTCCACCATGTTCACCTCATCGACAACTACAAAAACAATCCCACACACATTAAAGTCGAACATATGCGAGGGTCGAGTATCTTGGACCACCAGCTAGAGCAAGTAACCGATATGGCCTCAGAAGGCAGGAATGGACTTGGTCGAATGGAGGGCAGCACTTTATCGAAGGATGAACGTACCAATTGTGATCAGGGCAAGTTTCATGGACTCTGTACTGTGCTTTCCAGTTAACCTATACCAGGATTTTGTAGAATTATTCCTTTCTCGTCTCAGATGACAGGTTGAAAGAAGCACCTGAAATACTCTCTGGGATGGGGCTGCCACTCTCCGCACCACCCCAATATATTTTCAAAGCAGATGGTGATTTCTAAGCCAAAGGTCGTTTCCACTGCATCACTCGAGCAATGTCACCTGCAACTATCCAGCATGCAGCACTCTATCCAACATCTTTCTCGACACTTTTTTGGTCAGAAGTTCACAAATCGTGACCTTATTATAATGTACCCTTGCCGCGGTGCAGTTCCATATACATACCTTCACCACCTGCCCCATACGTATCGCTAATCAGGATGTTATCCCACTTAATAGGCACCGTTCGATTGTGTATGTTCTACGCCCAGGCCTGTTGGAGTTGATTGGTTACAACTTGATGAAATTGGAAAATGGCTACATTGATCCAGACGTTGATTGAAAGCACCAAGATTTTGTCGATCAAAGGATTTCATCTGGAGCAGAAAAGGCCATGTTCTCAACTCTGGCTACCCGGAGAGGAATGTACTTGTGCGAGGTATGCGTGACACCTCAAACTTCCGTATAAACCATGGCATTGTATGTTTAACGCCGTACAGTATTGATGTTGCAAGTATGTTATATTCATCAACGAAACCGAGTGCAATGCAACATCATCCACAGGCCACGTATTTATTACCGAACTCTTAGATCTTACGGTTCAAAGGCGAAACTTTGTCACAAGCATCCACGCAGCTGAGAAGCAAATCAAATAACTTGGAAACCTGAAATTCCGTTGCAAACAACTGTCACAGAAGAAAAAAAAATACTCACATCCACCTCTTGCACTACAAAACAGTTTTTTCCTTCTCTACCCCACGATTTCTCATCCATACCTTTATAGTTCCAGATGTCGACCACGGT
This sequence comes from Leucocoprinus sp. KB1807203, assembly GCA_019327925.1. Taxonomy (NCBI): domain Eukaryota; kingdom Fungi; phylum Basidiomycota; class Agaricomycetes; order Agaricales; family Agaricaceae; genus Leucocoprinus; species Leucocoprinus sp. KB1807203. The sequence continues at coordinate 287,511 of JAHTMQ010000088.1, forward strand.
TTCACCCTTACAGAGTCCCTCATTTAGTTCAACATCGACTCTATACCTCGTACCCTGAAATAGGTCAGGCCTTTGAACATACGCAATAGTGAGAGCATCATGCAATGGAGGTCCAGAGTGGAATCCAAAGACAGATTGGTACGACGCAGCGAAATAAGCAATGATAGTGCTTAGGGTGTGTCGAAGTGGGGTTTTTGCGTTTGGAAGGGAAGGATAGGGTGAACCAGGTATGGGTTTACCTGGTGCTGAAGTAGGGTGTGCACCAGTAAGTAAACGATGCTGGATTTCATATGTGACGATTGCTTTATGAGAGGCATTAATCGGGATCATCGTAGTCTTGACAGGTGAATTGAGTACGATCTGTGCTGCGTGCGCTAGAAAGTGATTTGAGCGGACATGCAGAGAAGTGTAGATTTTGACCGACGCACGATCAGTCATAATGTTATATTCCGCCACAGGAGACCTATTTCCGATGCCAACACCACCTCCCAGAAACACAAATTCCTCAATTGCCCCTTGTTCGATCATATTCGAGTATATGCTGATGAAAAGTGCGATATTCGTCAGTGGCCCACTAGAAATCACTGTTACTTTATCTCCTTTGCCGCCTTTCCAGACCTTCCTGATTTCCCTGACCATACCTTCAACCGCTCCCACTGACTCACCTGGTTCATCCTGATCCTGGACAAACCGATTCATAACCGCCGGCTCGTCTGCACTCGGTAAGCCTTCAACACCTCCGAGGCCGTCCTCCCCGTGAATTTCTGGGTCATGCTTAGCTGGTAGAATGAGGGGCTTTGGGGCGCCCGGGTAGACTTTAACATGGGCAGGAGCGTTGAACGCATCTAAACATTTGGCAGCATTAATGCTCGTGTGGCTGCCAGATGCGTTGCCGTGCGTCTATCAGATAATATTTCAATTTTCATTTGATCCGGTTAATCATACTTACAGTTGAGACACCGATCAGATTGACATCTGGGCAATACATAGCAAACATCAAGGCAATCGCATCATCATGACCCTAGAATAATGTTTTAGTTGGAACGGAGAAGTAGTAGTGAAAAGCCTATACAGGATCAACATTAAGCCAGATATTTTTCATCAGGAACTGTTACGAAGTTGGTGCTTGAGATCAGGAAATAGATTGTGAACCAGGACGAAGCTAAGGTCCTCTAATATGTATGAGTACTTATGTATGAATGGATGATGGTCTGTGCTGCATAACATGAGGCATACATGAGGTTGGAGTCGGATTCTACTGTTAAGAAGAGTACACATTCTTGCATGTGTACATCTCTCTACGATTTGTTCATAATATTAGGTAGGGTTCAGGGCAGTACTAAACTATGTTCGACGAAGGTCTAGGAATGTTTAATTGACTGAGTCCAAATCCCATTCCAAACATAGAGAGAACTTCCTTATCAATTATCTTCTCACTTATCTGCTAGGAACATCTGGTTCTCAGTGCTTCCAGATTATCTTGGGCTGTTCACACATGCATATGGTTTCACAGCTTCGTGACTACTAATAGATAATGATATATCATTGTATCTTAGAACTTTCGTAAGAGAAACATCAATATCAAACCACGGACTGCGACCGAGCACCGTGTAACAAATTGTCGATCCAAAAAAAACATCAATATCAGTGGCCTTTATGCTCATCCAAAATTCGTCTGTTTTTGGTCTGATATAACCCCTGATATCACGTTCATTATTATAGTTCTAATTTAAGACCTTTCATTTGTTCTATATCCTTACTCCCTACTTTTCATACTTCATCTTGCTTCTCATTGGCCTATAAAGTCCCTAACCAGAGCCCTAGACTAGCCGCTGTCATGGAACTCTAGCCAAAACTGTGACAATGTCTATTAATAATGTTTGAGGAAGTTCGGTTATGAAGTCTCAGACTTCAGGACTGAACTAAGGTCCCTATACTATCTACAACTACTTACATATGATATAACATCGATTCTTGTAATGCTCAGTTGACTATTCGCTACAAGCTGGACCCTACAAAAATAAAGAATGTCATGAGGTTTATGGACAAATGTTTTGTTACTGATAGATCAAGGATTTGGGCCATGTCAAATCACAGTTTGGAGGCCAGCCCCCGTAGAGTCGCCGCTCTAGCGTTGCGATTACTCTAGAGTACAGTTTAGAAGCTCAAGTACCTACAAAATGCAGCTAGCAGAGTCACTCAATTATCAAGCAACCCAATCTCTGACTTCGGCCAAATTTCCTCCAGATGCTTTCTCAACGCCCTTGTACATCTTCTTCACCTTTTCCTTTCTTCTCTCTTCACCTGCTCCATCCTCCTCATCCTCTTCATCCCTCCCTTTAGCTCCTGCACCATGGCTAGTCATAAACTCTGCCACGAATTTTGCAATATCCTTCTCTCCAATTTCACAGAACGCACGTGCACCCCATCTCCATTCATACATATCACCAGCAGCTCCATTGACACCCTCGCCGTTTCCATCCTTACCACTAACTTTGCCTCTGGCACGTTTACGACTTGCACCAGAGACTTCGCCAATCACTCGCCTATCAAGGTAATTCTGTCTGAGGAGTTGTGATAGGTAGTCATCTAGCTTGAGTGAGCGGCAGGTGGATATTGTCGTCAGGTGAATCGGTGAAGGGCCAAGCGTAGAGGGTAAACCGAGCTCCTGTAGCTGAATACGCAATACACCTGTGGACAACGATTAGTTGCGAGCTAATAGAAGTATTCAAAACATACGCTCTTGTACAACTCTTCCGTTCACTAAAATGAGCGCCAGGATGACATACAAGACACCCAAAGTGCCAAGTTGGTCATTCTGAGTCCATGATAGGATAGAACCATATGTACGGGGATGCTGCTCGACATTGTCGTCCCAGTCGCCATTACCATCTATCAGATTGCCGTCATTCGCTCCGTCACCCACACCATCGCCAAAAAATTCCCCAGAGCTGAAATCAAAGGCTCCCTCCTCCTCGAGTATTTCAGCATCGGGTTTATTAGCAAGTTCGATGAGCTTAGCGTCTAGTATTGATCGAAGTATGTAGGTCTTGGAACCAAGAATGTGAGCTGACGCGGTTGTCAGTTCATAAAATCCAAAAAGCTACGACAAGAGCTCACCTCTCTTCTTGCCGATGGCTGCCTTTCGAGCTTGTTCGAGTTCTCCTTCTTCATTTTCTGCTAGCGATCGTCCAGCCTTCTTAGCCTTTTTTACTTCTGCCGCAGCTTCTGCAGCTTCTTGATCTAATCCAGCCTTCGAGGGTAACTCTTGAAGTTGCAGTCCAAACGTTGTTTCGAGAGTTGTTTGAGCTCTTTCGTAGACTGCTTGAAAGCGTCTAGTGTTTTGCAAAACTGAGTAGCGTCAGTGTTTCGGTCATGAATCAACAAAATAAAATCACTCTTTTTGTTAATGTCGTCACGCTTTAAAGGCAACCTTCGCGCTTCGTGGAATAAAGCCAAGCGCACCAGGTCGTTTGCTTTTTGTTGAATCGCCTACTTATGTATATTTGCCACACTTCAGGTTATTATATACTGGTGGATACTCACGTCTTCATCATCCTCGCCATCCTCGTCACTATCAACATCAAGATCCCTCTCTATCTCCTCCTCCTCTTCCTCATCAGAGTCAGCACGTCCCCTAGGTTGTGGTTTCGATGGCCCCGCGCGCTGCGGTTGAGTAGGAGCTGACCTCTGAGGCAGGGTGGGTTGTCTGCGTGTGGATCTTGCCATATGACCAAGGTTTCAAGAATGTTGATGAGAACGCGAATGCGTGACGTAGTTTTTTTTGGATGCAGAATTTCTCTTCCCCAGCAGGCTATTGCTCAGACGCAGAGGGCCCAAAGAGGGCCCAATCTCAGAGGTATATCTACAGAGGCGTGTAACCGAAGAAGAGAAGGGAGAGTGAAGTTTACTAGTAGATGCGTGACGTGGTTACATCTGTTGTTCAATGGCTAGAATACTTATGCATGATCTAGTACACGAAATACCCAACACTGCCTGGCCTTGGAGCTCGCATCCAAGATACAAATTCTACTAGCTACACCGAGTGACTCAAGACGACTCGATGCATAACTGAATTACCGTTAGTCACTGTTGGGATAATTCAATTTCGTGGAACCATTTCAGCAGCCTCACTCCTTGAAAGGATCGATAATTCCGAAAGTATGCCACCAACATTTCAATCGTCCCTGCAAGGAATAAGACACCGAACTTTGCATTCTACTAATTAAGAATGATGATAGGAGCCAAAACGACGAAAATACAACAGTGATCAAGCCTTCAATTCTTCGAGCTCCACTCATCGACACTCTTCGTGCGCGGACAATCCGAACTCGGAGGGGATGAGAACTGTGTCTCAACAAAAACCTTCTCAACACCCGCTCGTCGAAAATCAAATGCACGATACAATTTAGGCATGTCCTCCAAAGGGACCCGGTGAGTCAATATTCTTGCAAGATCTAAGAATAGTCTTCAGAGTGAGGATTGATTTTAACGCACATGGTTGGATCAAATTTTCCTGTCATAATATAATCATTCAATAGTCCCTTCCAGTACTTATGCACAGGTGCTTGACCGTTTCCAATCAACCTAGTCTACCATCAGAACTAGAGGAAACTTACGTTAACACCTAACAACGTACCTGACGCCTTTTTCCATTAATGCCCCAACATTAACACCATTTGCAAATCCTGCATATGCAGCTATGATTCCACATCGACCCATCTTTCGGACGGAGACAAGCATCTCATTCAGGGTCTCTGGGACATCTGTTTCGAGCATCAGAGTCTTTTGGATCTTATGCGACCACGACTTGGGCTCGTGAAATGTTCCTAAGCGCATATATGAATTTAGGTGTGCACGCTGTATGCCCAAAGTCAGTAACTGGCTCACCGCAATCGAGAGCCACATCAACGCCGCCTGGAGCCATTTCTAACAGTCTTTTTGGCACATCCTTATGTTCTGTGAAGTCGAGAGTCTCAACCCCTAGGTTGATCCTCGCAAAAGCCAAGCGTTCCGGCACCTGATCAATGCCGATGATTCGAGAAGCTCCCTTCAACTTGGCCCACTGAGCGGCGCACATGCCGATGGGACCCAAACCCTGATAGGAAGAGGTATCAGTAACGAACCAAAGATACTGCAGTTGACCCACCCAGATTGCAACAATATCACCTTCCGTTACTCCAGTATCAACTACACAGTGGTAGCTCGTAGGTATTATATCAGATAGGAACAACGCCTTTTCATCTGGGACGCTGTCCGGGATAGGGAGTAGATTTACGCTTCCCTTCGGGACTCGCACATACTCAGCTTGACCGCCGGGGAAGCCGCCAGTAAAGTGGGAGTATCCAAAAAATCCTGCGTCACGTTGACCGTACAGCCTCTCTTGGAGTCTACATAAAGTTGACTGTCACTTCAGGGTAACAAAGATCAGCACGCACGAAGAATTATTAGTGTTGTCGCAAAAGGAGGAGAGCTTTTCCTTGCAATATCGACAGTTTCCGCAAGCGATCTGGAAGGACGCAACCACACGTTGGCCAGGAAGCAAATTCGTTACCCCAGGTCCAACCTTATCTACTATTCCCATGAACTGTCATATTGTTAGCAAGCTCCTTGTTTACTTCTATGTCTTCACCTCATGACCCAGGATATCGCCTTCTTGGAGTGCCATAATTTCTCCATGGTACCTGTTATTCGACGAAATCAGTGCAAAGTAATGATGAACGCTGGTAGCGCACAGATGTAAATCAGAGCCACAAATCGTAGTCCCAGTAACCCTCACAATAACGTCTTCAGGATCGGTGATTTCAGGAATAGGCGCATCAATCATTCGTACGTCGTTGTTCCCGAACCAAGCCAAAGCGCGCATTGTTTTACCGTCGGCACGATGGGCATATTCTGGGTGGACTTCAACTTCAACTGGACCGAGAACCTGGCGATGGCGAGTCCATCTTGAATTATCGGAATATTATGTAAAAGAACATACCGATTGAACAGTATTTGCTGCTGCCTGCATAATGCGATAAAGAAAGAGATGTTCAAGGCGTAGGTTTATATAGGCGGAAGAATGATGTCACCGCAGAGTTGGATACATCATAGGTTTTGTCTCAGTTTTGACATAGAAATCACGGTATTTTGCATGAAGACACGAGAAGATATGTGAAAGAGCTGTTCCGTTGATCCCATCATAGTTGTCACAGATCATGACGGCCAAAACTTACTTTATTCTTATCTTCATCCAACATGGGTAGCTCAAGTCCGTACCAAGACCATAGTTCAATTGCTTTTCTCTGACGACATATACAGGATCTAAAAAGCCAGTCCCTCAAAAGTCAAGTAAAGCCCAATCTCGAAAATTCTTCGTAATTGTAACCTCATTTTCCTTCAGAGCTCAAGAAGGACCCTGGGCTGCCGAAACTACCAAAAATTATGAGGAAGGCCAAAGGCCGCGCAACTAGTGCTTCTGTATGTTTAGAAATGTATTAAATCCTCTTCAGCTCTCATATCTTAGCTCTTTAGCACGTTCCAGCAATTCAACCAGATTCAGACACGACAATGGCATTAACATCAACGTTCTCTACACTGGTGCAAAGTGCTGCAGAAGCAGAAGCACGCCATGATAATGAAAACCCATCATCGTCGGTTCGCAATGGTCGGCTGAAGATGAATAAACATTTTATCCGCAAACCCCATCTCAAACCCTTACTCAAAGTGATCGAAGAAAGCGATATCATCATCCAAGTTCTAGATTCCAGGGATCCAGAAGGCTGTAGGAGTAGGCTCGTAGAAGAAGAGGTTCGGAGAAGGGTAATAGAGGGTAAAAGACTTGTGTTTGTTATGAACAAAGTTGGTGAGCAGACAGTACCTGTACTCGAATTTTCGACTGAGTTACCGTAAGATCTTGTACCCAAAGCCAATGCGCAAGCATGGTTGAAATATCTACGGCATACTGCACCCACCCTTCCGTTTTTTTCATCTTCTGCTAACCAGCACCAGCGAAACAATATCTCATCAACCACCGCACCAGCGCTCATGAAACTCCCCAAAGCCTATAAGCCCAAGGCTGGTCCTGCCACTATCGGCGTAGTGGGATATCCCAATGTCGGAAAAAGTAGTCTTATCAATAGCTTAAGGCGGAGCAAGGTATGACATATAGCCGCCCATTATAGGTATTTCTCACCGCAGTCACAGGTTTGTGGTGTAGCTGCACAAGCTGGCCACACGAAAGACGTACAGTCTATCCAGCTCGCAAAGGACTTACGCATTCTAGATACTCCTGGCATCGTCTTCCACGATGACGACTTTGACAAAGGCAAGGGAAATAAGAAAGGCAACATCTTTCTACGGAACGTTGTCAAAGTTGAGGACATTGAAGACCCTCTCGCAGTTGGTGGGTGACAATGGCTTCCCTATTCATTTCACTGACGCACCGTAGTTGAGGAGATTGTCGCTCGCACGCCTCCTGAATTGTTACAAAGTATCTATAAGATTCCCGAATATAATTCTGCATTAGAGTTTCTAACGGTGGTTGCGCTGACAAATGGTCGCCTATTGAAGGTGAGAATTCGATTTTTTTCGCTGAAATGCTATTCTTCACGAGAGCACAGGGCGGGGTTCCAGGCCTTTCAGCTACTGCACGACTGGTTCTAAACGACTGGAATCAGCAAAAGATCCCAAACTTCTCCGAGCCTCCGGCCACGCATCCTTCGCTAATACCGTCTACCGGTTAGTCACTATCTCTGATTCTGATTCCTTTTTATGACACAATCTCTAGTTGTGGGTAGCGGTGGTGAAGCACCTTCAATCGCACCTGGCGCCGAGAATGTCGGTCAAGCTCGAATTGTCTCGCAGTTCTCCCAGCCTTTCCAACTTTTCGAGGACATTTTTGGTGCTGCTGACGCTACTGCATTTGGTGACGATGAACACATGAATGTAGACGAGGATGGTGACATGTTTTTTGATGCGGTGGAGGAACCGATGGAAGAGGACACTCTGCCTCCTTGATCGCCTTCAGCATCCTACTCTTTTAGATCGGTAGATCAGGGAATACCCTCCCTGGCCCCTTGGGTCATCTACTAGCGGATGTACTCCCTTGAGTGATGAGTAAAAAAAAATTAGAGGAAAGTACGAGAGAGACTCGATAAATGATTTAATTTTCTTGTCCCTACATCCCCTGCGATAATAAATACAAGGTGTTATCTGAATATGAGAGCCGGCATTCTCATTGATGACAGAAAGAAGACCTCCAGTCGAATGCGATCTGCAGTGACCGCCATGAGTGTCTTTCTGCGTATGCGGGTTATTTCTATGGCTGTTCGCAAATTTGCATTTTGGCGAGGGATATCACTGGTCTTCCCAGTCGATTATCAGGACGACAATGTAAGAAATCTGCGGGTCAAGTTCATGTGTGTTACTGAAATGTTCTTGATACATCAGGATTAGTCCTGCACAGCAAACAGAACATTCCACGGACAATTGCATTGCAAGTACAGACTGCAGTACATTATACTACATATAAAACGAGAAATCAGATACGTCCATCAAAACTAGCTTTCATCCTTTCATGAATTCCACATGTTGCACTCTGCCAGGAGCTTTCCCACCTCCTTCTCCTTTCCCGTAAGTTCTTCCAACATATTCAGTCCACTTGCTGCCGAACCTATAAGTAGAGAGATCCACCTTTGTTTCACTGCTACACGTGGAACAGGGCATAGACCATTCCTGTGAGTAGGGCCCAGAACAATGGCCCATCATCCTTACACATCATCCATCCACTCCTCCATGTGTTGCAGGATAAGTTCTTACCCATGAAAACCCGCTGTATCCCAGATTCTAATTGGACCATGACCGTCGTTCTCAGATAAATAGGTCGTTAACTTTGTTTCACGTTGTAAAGATGCCATATGCTGTCTGAAAAAGCTTGATTCTAAAGTTGAATGTATAGATGGCCTGTGTCAACATCAAAGATACTTACTTATTGTGCGTGTGTGATCGCAGTTAATAGCAATGAGTTGGCCACCACAGTGATCAGGATCAAAAGAGACATAGACGTGGTTCCAGCAATAAGATGAGGCGGTACCATTACTTTGAATGATGACAGTCAAGCCACCAGGTGTCAGGAGTGCGCGTGTGTTTCGTGAGGTCAAAGGAAAACAGATGTACAGGAAGATCTGCAGAGTCCCTCAGGTTCCAACTTTGACCAATACTTCTCGGTTTGGACCATGGTCCAGCCTTTTCACTTCGGTGCATATAACCAGGCGGTTACATGTCAGGCAGCCATTTTGGAACTTCCTGATGTCACGTCTTCCTCGGTGCTAAATAATGAGAAGCAATTCTCCGGGCGCATTATTTCGCATATAGTGATGAGAGAATCGGACAAAAAAGCTACCTACTCCATGAGATTTTTCCTGAGCCTCAAAGTTGATAAGTCACATTACTAGCATCGAAAGGAAAGCAAGTGTTGACTTCGTAAACAACTTGGATGCAACTGGTCAGGATTTTTCGCTGCAGAATTCATCCGTTTTGAGCTAGATCACATCCACACATGTTAGTTAAGCATTCCTACGCCAGTGCTTGCGAGACCAAGACAACTCAAAACGGCCTTGAAGCTTTCCAGAGTTTTTATCGTAGCCTTGATCTGTGTATCTAGGACGTGTGAATCCTGTCATATGCCTACAATTACATTCAACCTTAGAGCCTGCTGAGCTACCATGAGTGGATTGGGAGCGGTTAAGGAATAGATAAACTCACAATTGGTTTCCTTCTGTATTTCCATAAGTCATCGAACCTGATGCTAATTTTACACAAGGTACCTTTGAGGCACACCCGGGACAGAGGATTTTCTGTCACTGAGAAGGTATTTTGTATAGTTCAATTTTATTTTCTTGGAGGATGCTACAAGATGCTTAGGACAGCCTTGACATGACAGGCTCAACTCACAATCCACTCTGGGGGAGCCTCAAACACTGTTTGCCTATGATCCTGCTGTCAGCTTTTTCTTGAAGACTATGAAGAGAACTATCCACCTCATCGGAATTTTTGACAGTGAGTGGCTGTAAAAATCCACCATCGAACTCTTCGATGTATTCTGTAAATGCCATCACTTCAGCATAGTTATGTATTGAGTAATAGTGATGGCGCGTACCATAGCAGGGACGCCCAATTTTGCCATTGATTCAGTTTGCAAATCTAGTAGGCAGGAAGCGATGTTGCGAGTACCGGATTTTAGAATCATTGCAACAACAGGCACTGCATCACTAATCGAACCAGATGAGAACTTGATGATCTGTGTTTAGTCATATCATACAGCGAAACTGTAAGAATAGAAGCGACAATAGGCCCTTCCCCAGCGATCCTCTGTGAGTTGACTTGGAAGCCATTTTGCAATCAGCTTACCATTCGACATTGACACAAGGCGTTTCGATATTCTCTGTTCTTTTTTCCTTGTTCCTATCCGTGAACACTGGTGTTGATGGCAGAAGAACAGGATTCGGCATCACCCGAATTGAGGGTCAAGGAAAGACCACACTCTTTAATCTGAAATCTCATCAAGAACCTTTACTATGACGTTGATCTACCACACAAAAATTTTACCTTCCAAAAATTTTACCTTCGAATGTTTATGTGAGAAATGATTAATCTCCGAAGAAAACCTTCATCACTTAATCTTTGGTAAGATAATAGCAAAGTTGACTGAAATATTGCCATTCTTCCCTCAGCGAACCCTTCAATTAATTGGCAATTAGTTGGCTCACAAAAGTGACATTTCATCTGGCGTTCTGTGCCGGTCACTCTTACTTGATGTCCGTCTTACTGTAGATGGGAGATGATATAGGGATTGTCCTCACCCGAGCAACTGGCGAAGAGTATCCCGAGAGTCGTTGAAACCAATTTTTGAGTCTCTTTGCCACTGGGAACATCTAAGAAATGCCAGAGGATTACGGAATGACTGTGGGTCGCGGGGAAATGGATACCAATTGCGAGGAATAACGTATGACCATGTTCGTTCGATTTTCCGGTCAAATTTCACATTAATTAGTCTTAGATGCGTGGGTCGAAGAAACTCAAAGAATGGTCTGCCATTGACAGAAATAACATTCATAGCTGGCGTTGGGGTTGGCTGATCTGGATAAATGAATTTCTAGCCAGATCTCGCTCGGCTCAAGAACTGATGACAAGGTTATGTCTTAGAATTTCCAGAATACTTCTTGCATGCACAAACATTCCTCTGGTTATTCGACCCGGCATCACCTCAACTCTGTATTGATTTTGTCGTGCAGTTGCCTGTACATCCTGTTAAATTCATGAATGCAATCGGGCTATTCGAAAATGATTCTTCCGGCTATATCAACCCTACTCACTTCGGCATATCACTCGACTTGAAATGTGGGGGTCATGGCATGATCGAGATATTCAAGGGGTATAATTTTGAAACCATATCCTAGTTGATTAATTCTTATTGTGGATATATCGCTTGAATCGTCGCTGTGCTCTGATGAGCGTCAAGTGTGTGCTAAATTTCGCCTTGGCCCATGTTGTTTTCAGCGTCTCGGTCGGTCTACTCCCCCTCCTTCTCTCCTTGTCACCGCTAAGTCCAGCCACTACATGCGACTCTTTTTCTTCATCATCATCCTCTCCATCCTCTCCTTCCCCATCTTCCACACCGGCAAAAACCTTCGTTGGAGAACACCTTGTTGCATGTTCCAATCTCAGACGCCAATTGCTCTTACATTGATCGGAATATTCAGCATAAGATTGATACACACATGCCTGTTGTTGTTCTGCGGTGTTGAAAGAGGTGGGAATGTTTTGCGATGATTCCGTAGGGTCCTCTTCGTCCAAATGTTGGGCTAGCATAAATGTCTCCCAATAAGGAGTTCTCGAAGAAGATGACTGGGGGAAAGAAGAGGCTTGAGCTCGTTTGAAATCCGAAGGCGTTTGAAATCCTCCATCACTAAAATGGGGCTTCGAAGTAGAAGAGATTTTGGGGAAGGGTCTATAGTCAATATCGTGTAGATGTCCGTCAGAATCGACATAACATGGATAACCACGATTGAATTTGTCAGAAGTGCCAGCGAAATAAAGCGGATCCATGATCCTCGAATTTTCTTGTTTTTCCGAACGTCGTCTTTGAGGACTCTTATCCCTAAAGCTGGGGGATGAGTGAGATTTCGTCGAGACAGAGGTGTGTGAGGGAGCAGATGAGCTGGGATATAAAGGGACCATATCTGGGACCAGAGGCTAGAGGCTTTGTCGTCGGTGCCAGGCTTTTATCCTAGGTCTCCTCGTGGCATTGCTTGCCACTGCTAGACCGTGCATCGTTGATCTCAAAGGTGTATCGTTACGATAAGTGAGGTCGTGACTCATGGTGTCTTGATTGGTGAGAAAAATGTAGTGCAAAGATCGTTTCAGAAATGAAAGTCACATCACATGGCAATGTTTTTCTGAGACAATATTACTTTGACCTCAAAACTCTTCATGCACTGGTCAGTCGACCAAGATCAATGATGCACACGATAGTAATGAGTAATGCCACAGGAAGATCCAAGATGAACACCTGACACTGACAATACAATAGTAGTCCCCAAGGTATGGTTACCCTACATCCCACTCCCTCTCATTCATCCTCCAGCTGCAGTGACAAGAGTACTCAGAGACAACATCTGGAAAAGCAAGACAACTCGAAGGCTGTGGATCCGACTTATCTTACGAAATGCTATGATTTGATGAAAAGCTCTCTTTCTTTCGGATCCTTTTCGGTATATTGGCTGCGCATAGGGCTATCATTAAGGCAAATTCTCATGCGATTGAAACGGGTATTATGATGAGAATAATCGTGCCGAAGACTCGATCTAGCGTTCCCAACCCATAATATAATGTTCCGGGAGCCACTCGGGTGTCTTCCATTCTGAATCTGTCAGCTTTGCTGAAATCATCCCAGCAACGACTTCAGCACTTCAGATTTAAGATCAGCCGGCGAAATTGACACAGACACAGAAAAACTGACACAGCAAAGGCTCGAGGCATCCCATGGCCCGTAAATCCAGCAGCTATATACTGGCCTTCCAAATGCGCGAGCGAGCCCACAAGAGGCACACCATTTTCAGTAAACCCCATGATTCCCGTCTACATGGTCGTAATCATACAAGCACCAACATTTAATGACAATTAGACGTACCCATTCCATTTCAGCATCCTTCCCTTCCTCAAACAAGTCTGTCTCGTTGTACAGATTGGGTAGAAAGTCCTTCAAAGTCTTTCTCACTAGTCCATTCAGAACGCTATCATCAACTGTGAACTGGTCCAAGTTAGGTCCAGCCGTATCACGCCCTCCGCCAAGCATTACCAATGGTGGCTTATACTCTTCGTCTTCGCCTGTCTCCTGTGGCCGAGGAAACCAATATTCGAATCCCCAGTTGGCTTGCCAAGCATGTTTTTCGAGACGATCGAGCGAGGTTTTGGCACGAACGGCAAACATCTGGCCACGAGTAGGAATGATACGATCTCGGAGCTGGGGCAAGAGATAAGATGCATAGGCATTTGTAGCATGAATGATTGTTTTGCAGGAAAGTGAGCCACGAGGCGTCACTACGATCCACTTCTTATCCTGGCCAGTGGCTACAGTTGATTTGGGAGAGGATGTGATAGAAGTTACGGGAGTGAAGGTATGGAGCTTGATTTGGATATTCTGATTGATGGAAGAGGTGAGATTATAGAGATTTGAAACAAATTTGAGGGGCCAGAGATTGTACGAGTTGGTGTATACACTTGGAGAGTTAATACCATATGTCTTCCGAAGGAGTGAGTTCTAATGCTTGCCACGAACGAAGATAACCATACCTGTAGCATCGTTTGCCTGTCCAAAAACTCGACGCCATCCAAGTTCAAACCACCTCGTTGAGCGTCTTCATAATCCACCAAGGCCTTCTTTCTTCCTCGTCCTCGTTGAATACGGTTATATGTCTTCCATGCACAAGATCGACTTCATCGGTCCAGCCACGCGAATGAATGATGTCCACGATGGAACTCACTACGTAGTCTTCAAGCGCATAAGACTTTTTCGCATTCTCTTTTCCATACAACTGCTCTCGAAGCATAAACCCGTTGAAAATGTTTGGTGTCAGATGACCCCCATTCCTTCCCGTTGCCCCTGAACCTAGAAAGAGACAAGAAAAGTTAGTGTAACCACTTTAGGTTCGATGGACATGAAGCAAGAGTTACAAAATTCGCGCGCCTCGAGGATGACAATCTTTCTTTTGGAGGCTGGATCTTGTACATTGAAAAAACGTCCCAGATGGTAAGCAGAAGAGATTCCGGTGATGCCAGACCCAATGATACAGACGTCGATATCATCATCATTGAATCCGAGGGGCCCAGTGCTCCCTTCTCGGGTCAAAGGATTGGCATCGTGTATCCAGAAAGATTTGGTTGGATTTGATACAGGTAAGGTCGACCATGATGGTCGGTCTTGAGAATGATCAGAAGAAAAAAATTCGAAGGACATTTGATCGTACGATTTCTGTCCTGGTGTCACAGTATATAGTGTAGAAATGAGGGTATACAAAAGACAAAGCTTTCTGTGCATTGTACGGCAAGACTGGAACCGACCAGCGAGGCGTTAATATCCTCCCACCACGAACCAATATATATATAGTCTAGTTCCCACAGCTCGATCAACCTGCTGTTCCACGTTTTCTTTTCGTCCACCATCACCCTCATTTGTGACAGTGTCATGCCTGAACGTGAACCCATCTCTCGTGCAGATACACACATACTTCCGGAAATAGCCCTTCTACGTTCTTAGCCTGATGGACTACTCTCAACTGCCATGTCTTGTCTTGAGACCACATGGCCTGGTCCAAAGAGGGTTACACAATTGGGTGAGAAGGACATTGAATGCAAAGTTCCAAGGACTCATCTACATGAAAATTTCAAGCCAACATCCCGGCAAGCTTTCTTATTGGCAATTTAGATGTAAATATACAAAGTGGTGCCTTCTAGGAACTGTTTACAGGAAACTTGCTGTTGGGCGAGAGCACAACCTAGACCGCGACTGCTTGGATTTGTTGATGAATACTTGGACCTTTACTGCGATATACCCTGACAGTCTTTCCACCCTGTCTGGAGAAAACAAATTGATCATATTGGGTCCAATGTGCGTTCCATCCCATTCATGAGGACCATCATCTAAACAAGAGATGGCAGGAGTCAAACTCTGACCTAGGTCAACGATATAAATATTGATACCTGGTTATTCATCAGCTGAGGGGAATAGATTTGCGTATCCCCCAATTAGGGAGTAATGGTCGGAGTAGAACAGTTCAGTCCCTCCAGGGATGTCTTGCGCACCAGTAGTATCCTCGCATGGATAAGACAGGATACTTTCGCAGATGAGTAAAATGCTAGTGGGTGCCGCAGCCTCCCTGAGTTGTTTCAAAATCTGTAGGCAATAGCTATCCGCCCAATCGTGCAAAATCATTCTCAAGTAATAAACGCTTTTGCCTTCGATTGGTTGGTCTTTGAAGAAGTCATTTTCTAGAAAATCATGCCAAACAGTGTTGAAAACTCAGGGAAAGTTCGTTCTGGATATCACGCACTCACCCTGGAGTATTACTCTCCCGGACTGCAGTGCGTCCGACATCGACTCTTTTCCCAAAACTATCAAGACAGTTTCACAAATGTGAGCGGCCCCTTCAATCTGCATGGTCAACATACCTTCTTTGCATCTTCGATAACAAATAGGAAGATCTTGTACGACAAATTTCATGTTGGGATACTCTTGAGCTAAAATCATGCTTTGGGTGCCGACACCCCCGCCAACATCGACGACAGTGCCATTGGGATTGACACTCCAGTCAAAACCTAAGGCAACAGTCAAACGAGGATAAAGAGTATTATAGGAGCCTCCAATCAATTATACCTTCTAGTATCTGCTGCGGGTTGAACATTTGTTTGCCGCTTTCGAAAGCGGTTTCGAACGTGCGTCGCCTTTCCTCGTTCTCTGGTAGCCCGTACCATTCGAATACGCCGAGATTCGTGTTGAACGCGATGTTGAACGCAGTCTTAGTTGGACCACCGGACAGAGCATATTCAGGTTCGGTGACGGCTTCTGCCATGTAACCAGAGGTTTTCATACAATCGTTGGTGCTAGACACTTTTTCAGCTGCGATAAGTCACAAGATGGCTCCTTACAAATGGTCGATTAACGCTGTTATACCAAACGTTCCATTGTATTTGTCTTTGGGACTGGATATGGGAAACTTGTGAAGACAAAACAGATGGGCTTCTAAAATCGAAACATACTTTGCATTAATCTCAGCCACGGGTTTGTGAGTGTCCATAACACTGCTGATACGATTGTTGGCGAATACATCGGGTGCAACTTCTTTGAAGATGTGTTGAGTGGCCAGAAGGCGAAGGATGCGGCCTATAAAAGGATATCAGGATGAGTGAAGCAACGCGCAATACTACTGATACTTGCCAAGCTTTGCGGGATGTGTCCCATTCATTGCGCAATGTCTTTGATGTGCATTCCCTGAGGGGGTACTGACTTGAAAAATTGAAAGAGAAAACTGAAAAGTAAGAGTTACTTGTGGACCTGCTTCTCGTAGTATCTCCACCACATTTGTCACGACAGCAGTACGAAGTGCTGCAGGAATATGAGACTGCAAAACGTCATTATAATCAGTTGATCTCGCTCAAGTAAAGCAGACTACGTACTTGCGTAGCAGCAGTGAAGATCACCGTAGGTGCAGATTGGGCGGTTGCAATAACCTGATAGGCGGCGGCTACTATTTCGAGAACAGCCTGACTGATTTGGGGATCGAAGTGGGCTGCGTTGCTGGCAGGAGTAAAGGGCTCATCGGGAGAGGGAAATTGGAGATTTGAGTCAGTGCACGTTTGGGTCGATTTTTATCGATTCCGTCAGATATGATCTTCGATAGGCTGCGAAGAAGGTCAATGGTGTCAGAGCCCATTGTTGAAAGAGATGATAGATTACAGTGACTCAATTCAAAAGTCAAATATATGTTCCGCCACAAACCTAAATCGGATAGAAATTGAGCGATTTCTAAGCTTCGTACCTTTGACTCAATGGAATGGAAACAGAAGATCAGATGTGTTGAACCTCTCTGTGGCTCCTTCCTTGTCAAGTAACTTGTTTTGGTTGCTATGAAAACCATAAAGCAGTGCAGTTCCCATTTGAGACCAGTCATTGACTTTTTGAGGGTGTGTTGAGGTACAGTTGGTTGTGTATAGGCAGTCTGGACCTGGTAATAGGTCATGAAATAAGGTCAGTTGATTATGATACAGAAGTTGAATCATCTTGGAATTAGAGTTTAATCAATGATGGCCCACAATGGGCTGTGGGTAGGGTATACCCCTGATGTATTATCAAGGGTGGGGTATGGATAACTATCAGTCTACTCTCTACCCTCTGCCCTGATAATAAGCCTCAAGGGTAAAGTGTACCCTTAAAGATAAAAAATTCTGTATTATATAGTTTCATAATGCAGTACTCAATCAAAGTCCACAGTAAGATATGAGTAAAGAAGCCACAATTGTACTGAGAGTGATCTAGTAATGTTTGATACTCTGATCAGCCCCTTTTGTCATGGAAATTCAACCATAGGAGTGAGGGAATTCCCCAATTACTCACCAAACTGGCAAAGCGTTCATTGCGGTTGTGGTCAGTCTAAGTGGAATCTATGTGATCTGTAGTGAGCAGTCATCATCGAGCCACAGAGTAGAGTGACATATGCTGAATCTGACAAATCGGCATCTTTCTCAATAAACCTTGATGTAGACGGACAGGCATAGTGATTGATACCCAGGAGATGACTGATTTTACCGAACACCATGGACAGAGGGGGAGGTAATGTGAACACCGAATTTGGATGCCGAGTGATTATTGGTCTTGCTAGTGAAAATTTGAGCGAGGTGGATCTGGGAGAGGCACAAGTTTCCGGAGGCCTCTGCTAGGAGAGAGGATGGAATTTTTTGAAAACAAATTAGTGACTATTTGACCCACGTTTTGTTTACCTGCCTATTTTGGTGACAGCAATCATACGACACCCATACGACACCCATACGACATTGTGTGCCTTAGTATCAAGACAACCGTCCACCCAACACACAATGTGTTGTTATCATGAGTGCATAGCAAGTTTTTCAACTACTTACTTTCTTAATGATCCAGTCCTAACTCCTGTACTAGAGGTTAGCAGTCACAATGGCTTCCAAGCCAAGCAATGAAATGTTTAGCATCGATACAAACAACGCATAACACTAGTAAAGCAGCTACTAGGGCGCTATCCTGTTCTCCTGTCCTTCCTCCTTTCATTCCTATATACCTCCATATACGTGTCTCCTTTACTCCCGTGCTATGATGCGCCATTTGTTTGTTGCATCCGTACTCTTTGCTACACTTGCTGGCGGTGTATATGGCCATGGCCGTGACAGCAGTACACCACTACGCCGGCGCAAGACACTTAGCTTTGGTCCGGAAAATCCGCATGCGGTCTTCAAATCGAATCCATATCAAATACAGACAACTGGATTATCTCCCCTGAGTTCGGCAACTGACCCATATGACGTAGCTCGTCTATTCGTGTCGGATGTACTTAGTGTATCAAATGACTCCTGGAAGATTCGCAAAGATTCTTATACCGATGAGAGCACTGGAATTACTCATATCTACGTTCGTCAAGTGGTTAGTGGCTTGGAGGTCGTTGACGGTGACATGAATCTCAACATCAAGGATGGTCGTGTGCTGTCTTATGGTAATTCAGTAAGCGTTGCCCATGATTTCCCGGAAGGCTTCATGTTGACTCGATGAAATTGTAGTTTTATACAGGCCCCTCTCCCTACGTCCTTCGCCAGTACAGCAACCCCAGAGTACCTTCGTCGTCCTCGGGATGAACTCTGTGGGCGACTCCATGAAGTGTCTTTTGTGCGGCAAACTGCTGATGACCAGATCATCATGAGCAATTCAGCTGTCCCTCTAGAATTGGCCCACATCATTGAATCCAATTGTGCACATCCTGAAATTCATACATCCCTTTCTTCTGATCCCACCGATTTCCGCTTGGCTCTCCTTCAATTTATGGCCGCTGCCACTCCAAACCGCGAGCTCGCAAATGATATTGCCACAAATCCTCACCGCTATATGGAGAGCATGATTGTCTTGGACGAAAGCCATTTCGCTCCGGGATCGGAAGCTCACGCTCTATTCAAGATAGACAATGTACCTGACACTGTTAGCCCAGTGAAGGCCCATTTGGCCTATATCCAGGTGCCTAATCAGAGCGATGATGCTACGGAACTTCAGCTCGTATGGAAGTTCGAGGTTGAAATGCAGGACAACTGGTACGAAAGTACAGTCACAGCTGCTTCCCCTCACTGGATCGTCTCTGTCGTCGATTGGGCATCAGATTCCTCCATTCCCCATTCCATCAGACGAGCTGAAGGCGACATACAATGTCTTCCCTTGGGGTACAAATGATCCTGAAAGTGGATCACGTTCATTTCAGAAGGAGAACTTTGATTCACTTGCGTCTCCTGCTGGCTGGCAAGCTCTCCCGTATGAGCACGATCCTGCTTCTAGATACATCTACCCCAGTGCAAAAGATGGTTTCTGGAGGAACACCACCACCACCTGGGGCAACAATGTCTTTGCTCAAGAGAACTGGGAAGGTGCAAACAACTTTGTTGACAACTATCGTCCTGCAATCGACAGAGGCAAAGTGTTCGATTTCAATTATAAACCGAGAGAGACAGATAGAGAGGATGCTTATGAGGCAGCTCAATCTTACATCAACGCCACTGTCACCCAGCTTTTTTACACCAACAACATGATCCATGACTTCTACTACCGCTATGGCTTCAATGAAGTTGCTGGCAATTTCCAGCAGTACAACTTTGGTCGTGGTGGTGAAGAGGGCGATGCTGTAATTGCCAACGCCCAGGATGGTTCCGGTTACAACAACGCCAACTTCATGACTCCACCTGACGGAAGGAATGGCCGAATGAGGATGTACCTCTGGAACACTGCACTTCCTTACCGTGATGGTGACATGGAGGCCGGTATCGTCATCCACGAATACAGCCACGGTCTTAGCACGCGTTTGACTGGTGGTCCGGCCAATTCTGGCTGCCTCGGTTGGGGTGAAAGCGGTGGAATGGGTGAGGGTTGGGGTGACTTTTTCGCTACGACCATCAGGAGCAACCGGAAATACTCTGATTATGCTATGGGTGCTTGGGCTGCAAACCGTGTCACTGGTATCCGTCACTTTGTCTACTCCGTCGACGACAAACTCAACCCCTCGACATACAAGACCCTTGATAAGCCCGGGTATTGGGGTGTCCACGCTATTGGCGAAGTTTGGGCAGAAATGCTCTGGGTCGTATTGCAGAAGCTGATTGAGAAACATGACTACTCCGATGACATGTTTCCTCCTGCTGGTCCCAATGGCTTCGTCCCTCGCGATCATCACTTCTGGAGACAAGATAAGGAATTGTATGTGCCAAGACATGGTAATACTCTAATGATACAGTATGTCTTTCCCCCTTTGATCACCCCCAGTTGATTTTATGGCGACTTTTAGACTCGTCATTAATGCAATGAAGCTGCAACCATGCCGACCTTCATTCTTTGATGCTCGTGATGCCATCATCGAAGCCGATCGTGTGTTAACTGATGGGGAGAATGTGTGCCTGTTGTGGAAGGGCTTCGCTGAGAGAGGATTGGGCGTTGATGCTCGTGTTGAAGGCAGGACTCCTTGGGGTGGAGGAATCCGGACCGATGTGAGATTGAACACCTCTGTATGTTGAATGTTATGTACTGACAAGCCGGGATAGGGTCACGCCGTTCCATTACAATGTCAAGAAGAGAGCGATAATGACAGGCTCTGAAGATGAATCCCTTTTAGTGAAGATATGGTATGCTTGATATGCAATGCTTTAGACATCTTGTTTTCTGGAATCGCTTTTGGTCTCGGGAACCAGGACTTGGGGACCTGACTGTCGGTATCGCTCAAGGTTACCCGATTTTATCATGATCTGCTGCTGGCTGTGATCTATCCACTCATCTCTTTCCGTAGTCTTGCCTGTGACCTGCTTTCCGTCGATTGTTTCTTGTGCCTTTCAACTTGAATAAAGTTTTCAGTAGTGCTGTCGTCATTCCTATTCATTGTACCATAGTAAATTCATTCATTCATTGACTGCGATTCATTTTAAGCTATGAAATTGAATTACCGTCGTGGATGCGGTTCGAACGATTTACTGATGTTGACGATCTTCATTTTCTTTTTCAACTGCCTTGCAATGCAATTTTGTTTGACTGAATCTCTTGTACATTTCACCCCTAACTGTAGGGCTGTTGGTCAAGGGCGATGTGGACAATCTGATGAAACTTCTGGAATGCATGTCACACGAAGTGATTTGCTTCCATGATTGTGGTGATGACGTGTGTAAAATGCAGACCGTCACAATTTTTTGAACCAAATTCTACAAAAAATGTCAGCACTCTCACATACTCGTGTCTAGTGCCGAGGAGCCTATGATGTTCGTTCATCTGTGCTTCCGTGTATTCCACACATGAGATGGAGATCCATGAACTGCTGTTCTCTAGAGGCGCATTCTCTGAATTGCATAGCGAAAAGATTTTACGCTGCAAAAAAAGAATTTATGAATATAATATACTGGAATTCATCGTTCACTCGCTGCTCGTTTATGGGAGCTACTGATTTGAACGGGAAGGAATTATGTCCGTGTGCTTCATCCATGCTGATTGAGTTGATTACTGTCTCGCACATTCGTACACTCACTCAATCTCTCTTCGGGTATATTTATTTGATCAAAGCAATTTTGGGAGATTAGCCTGTAAAAATGTGGATCGACAAGTGTCTAAGTATATATGGACAACAGTATGTCCAAACTTCAATTAAAATGGGATCTTGCGTTGGAGCCCTGTCAAGGCGGTTGTTCTTGCGCTTCTAGTCGGACCGATATAGTCTTGATTGGCTTTAGAATCATGTGACTTTGAACCGAGCCTCCTTTTAGTTGTCTGCCGACTGACATGGGTATTCATATCAGGAGTTTATGTAGCCAGCTGCTGGAATGGTAGATTCTGATCTGTAAATGTATAACACTCAGCTCCTGACGGAAGAAACTGAGGGTTACTGTATAGATTATTTAAGCAATCAGTCGAATGAATAACTTAAGAATGATAGAAGATAAAGACGACCTGCAGTCCATATATACAACAGGAACTTCCTAACTAGCTCCGATCATCTTGGGGCCAGTATTCATATCGCTTGGAGCAAACTATCTGTTTCCGCCTAAATAGCCGAGTTCTGGTCGACTTCTTGACGCTCAAAAAGCACATGCATTCATCTTAGTTGGACCAGCGCTCACAGGGTCCTGTAGTTCTAGAATGTACTTTATTATCCGAGATCAAAATTAGAGCTCATTAACTGCGGGTTTATCAATGATGGTGATGTTTCTATACGCTTGCCACCTGTCCGGGCTTACCAACATGACCTTAGACACTTGGATTTTTAACTGAAATTGTGTCCATGATAATGAAAATAAACTCAGACGTTCCAAGAGTGAACAGATACTAAATAAGCCCATCGATATACAACGAAAAAGTTATCACGAGGCATGCAGGCAAGTGACCGTGCTTCATAATAGTATCCCCGATGATTTAACGAGCCTATCTCCAACAGTGTTGGTGAAGAAAAGAGCTGCATTGACCATAGCTTTGGGAAAGATATCCGATGTCTACGGTTGGTACGAGGGACGTTCCCGATTGATGACATCCAATGTTGAAGTGATACTTTTGTTGACTGATATCCTGAACGATGTCATACCAGCAATTCGTCTCCACAGGAAGTCAGAAGAAAGAGTGTTCTAACGCCAACACCTAACGTAAACGTCAACCTTTAATTGGCAATCCGAATGTGTGAGTCTATAAAATCTGTCCATCGAATTTTCAAACATGTCATCCCCATGTCGGTCAGTGATATCACCAGCCTAGTCTCCATTATCACTGCTTCTGCCAGCAAAATTGAGTCCTTCTACAAGGACCAATCCCCGAAGCCTGTTCCGACCTTGGATGATATCGATCCTCATCCGTTGGATGTCGGTATCTGCCCACTGGAAGTGAAACATTCAGTACAAATGCTCGAAGGTGCTTGTGCACAACTATGTGCAACACTGTCTCGCCCAAATCACACGATGCTCAATGTACGTGACTATCTGAGTTGCGAATTTTTCTCATCAGACTCTCGTGTAGCGATATTTAAAGGTACGACCAATTCTAATTCCTCTTCCGGAAGTGGAAAATCACTTCAATCAAGGTATTTGAACCCGCCTGCCTTGGCGTTGTTCTTCGCGCTCGTGTCGCGGATATATTGCTCGACAAACCCTCAGGGTTGTCTGTCTCAGATATCAGTGCCCAGTGTGGCATTGAGCCCAGAAAGTTGAGTCGAGTTTTGCGCTTTTTGTGCTCGACCCACATTTTCCGTGAAGGTGAGTGTCAGAAAATCGAAAGACCAACTGCGATTCGATGACCCTGATAGTCAATAACGATGTTTTTGCCAACAATCGTCTCAGCATGCAACTCGTGAGCTCGACCCCAATGTGGTGTGCTGGAATGCATATGTACGGATTTTTTATCCGAATATTCGGAACAAGGAGATTGACTTACTTGAAATTTGCCAAAAAGTGCCGACGAACCTCTTGGGAAGGCTGCAATGTATCTAACGGACACACTCCTAGACCCTGAATGGGGCTTTTCATCTGCAGCCAATCACACTTGCTTTAATCGCGTCACAGGATATCTACAGCCTCTCTATGCATTCTTTGAAGACGTAGGTTATTTTGGCGTAAGATTCTCTTTACAGAAATGATCATTCTTTAGAGGAACAACGAAAAAGGGATGGCGCAAGGAGCTCGATTCGGAAAAGCAATGGTAGGGTGGAATGAAAGTACTGATGCCAGAGCTATTGTTATAGGTGAGAGGGAATTATATTTTTAATAGAACATTACAACTAATTGCTTAGACTATCCTTGGGGCGAATTGCCTCCAGGATCCGTTGTAAATGACCTCGCTGGTGGGGTGGGCCATATCACAATGCAACTTTACAAGCTTTACCCGACCCTGAACCTGAAACTACAAGATCTCCCTGAGCGGATCGAGCAAGCACAAAACGACATCTGGCCCTTGGAGTGCCCGGAAGCTATTGCCAATGGCAAGATAGAATTCAAGACTGTGGATATTATGGCGGAGCCTCCAATATATGGTTGTGATATCTATCTGGTATGTGCTCAAGAGCCATAAAAGGGCCTCTCTTCTCACTATCCTCCACTTGATAAGCTCAAGAATGTCATGTGAAGCTCCATTTTTTATCTTGGGAAAAAAAATTCACTGAGAGTACTAGTCATAACATGACAAATGAGTCAGCGTTGAAGGTGCTGGCTAACATCCAGAAGGCCATGGGAACCGAGTAGTCGAATCCTGATCAGTCAGTCTTCCTGTCAATGGATAGTCAAAGAAATTCATTTCTGCACAGACGAATACAGAATTCAAAGCACTAGCCGAGTGCCTCACAATGAGAAAGTGATTCAAGCCCCTGCCCCTCTTCTTCCGAATTTTGGCGTTGGACGCATTCGGACTCACTACCTTGATATGACAATGATGGTCCTGTTTAACTCCGAAGAACGAACACTAGAAGATTATATCGAACTGGTGGAAATGTCAGGGTTGAATTTGGTCAAAGTTTGGGACTTGGGCGAAACTATTCTCCTGGAGCTCGCGCTAGCATAAGGCATTTCGGAGTATACTAGATATCTATCTAGAAATCGTTTATTGCAATGTACCGAAATTATTTGGGTGATCATCACGAAATCAATGTGCTTTGATACTGATCTAAAGGGACATCTTACTCTGAAAGTGCCTTTGCTTCTTTGTTCAAGGTATTATATTATGATTATAATGATATGTGATTGATTTATTACTTGTGATTTAAAAATCATATACATGATCATTTTTTTTTCAAAAAAGTTCTCAACGTAGCGCTTGACTGTAGTCTGCGGTAAACTTCCGTAGTTATATGTAGTTCACTATTATTTGTCTGTATAATGGTTGCTCGCAACTATTGGAGCACACGGAAATTTTGTAGTTTGTTCTGTCTCTATAACCACTTCCGCTTGTCTACATTTTTATTTACTCAAATTTGTCCTATGACTAGGCTTTGTGTCCTAGCCGTGGATGTGTTTTCTTTTTACTCTATCTGATTATTCATGTACTTAGTCTTCGTGCTCTGTCGTAGGTGACTCGAGAATATAATCCTGACATCAGCTGTTGCAGTTCTGTAAGCAGCCGTCAATCCCATGAACAAGAATCCATGAATGTGATTACATGATGCACTAGGATTAATGAATAGATAGGAGTAAAGAGTGGGAAACATGGAATTAGCAATCCTGTGTACCTTACAGGTCAACATTTATAATTAGAAACCAGCAAGTCTGACAATGAGTTGGATCACTCAACCCCTGCAGTGGCTCAATTTACCCACTGATCTGCTAATGGCAACATAATTCTCATTATGCATGATACCCCTGAACTTGCCATCTCGAAATTCGGGCTGGCGACCTTTTGGCAGCCATCCACCTCTAAAGAGTCTCAGAGGGCAATTCCAAGAATAAGCTGTATGAGTCTTTTTACTATATATGGTATGACACGTGGACGTCAACCCATATGTATTTTGTGATTTCCATAGGCGTGGGATAAAATAGATGATTATAATTGAGTGATGAGTACTGACGTCGTTGCAGCCTCTTACCCACCCCACACTCGAATGGTCCCTGTCCCTGTCCTTCATACGAGATACCATCCTCCGTCTACTTTCACTGCTACTGCGAGGCTCCTCTATATATCTCTTTCTCTTGTCTCTAAATATGCTCTGCGATTCCTGCGTGCCGAAGAGAATGCTCACGGCTACCATGGGACCAACACCAACAATGGACTCCATTATAAGCTTGTCAACAAGAATGGAGAAATTATCCATCAATTCTCCAGACGTGAACTGTCTGATGGTCCCCGGTGGAAACAAGTCCTATTCCCAATACTCATACCTATACTTGTTCTCCTATCGGGTGTGTTTGCCGGTCTGACATTAGGTTATATGAGCTTGGACGAGACCCAGCTCAATGTTTTAAGTATAAGCGGTACCCCGTATATCTTGTTTTCTCTGTCTGAGCCGTCGGGTTTTTGATAAGCTTGTTCATAGGAAACAACGCGAATATGCGAACAAGATCAAGCCCATTCGAAAGAATGGGCATCTATTGCTCGTGACCCTGCTTTTGGCGAATATGATTGTCAACGAGACACTGCCTGTCATTGCAGACCCGGTCCTTGGCGGTGGTTTTCAGAGTGTTGTGGTCAGTACAGTACTGATCGTTATGTATGTGTTTTTTTGCCTGGGCCCCTTGAGTATTAATACGTATTTCATTTGTTTAGCTTTGCTGAAATAATTCCTCAGTCCGTCTGTACCCGCCATGGCTTACTGCTTGGAGCTAAAATGGCCGGAGTAACTAAATGCCTGATTTATGGTCTCGTGAGTTTCCATAATGTTGATGGATTCTTTCAATTCATTCTGAGGGTTCGTTTTCTCAGGGGATTATATCTTGGCCTGTTGCGAAAATTCTCGAACTGGTCCTCGGGAAACATCATGGTATCATCTACAGGCGCGCCGGTGAGCCTTTTCCCTCAATCTGATGATGCTTCCATGATACAACTCCGCATTCCAGAACTGAAGGAGTTGATTGCTATGCATGACTCTCTCGAAGCACATGGTGGGGATCTTAAGACTGACACAGTCGCGATCATTGGTGCCACCCTTGACTTACAAGAGAAGGTTGTCCGTCAGGCAAGTTTCGATCCTGGACGTCATCGAATCCACTGTTGAAAATCAAGCATGCATAATTTCTAGGCAATGACCCCAATTGATGATGTATTCATGTTATCCATTGACTCGAAACTCGACTACGGCCTTATGAGCAAGATATGCCAGACAGGACACAGTCGTGTCCCCGTGTTTGAAGAAGTCGATGTGCCTATCGCTGCTATACCTCTCGGTAGTGGGCTTGCTATGTCCGCAGTCGTCGGCGGTAGCGTTTCCAACGGAGCTGGCTCATCGGATCAACGTATGGTCAAGGTAAAGAAGATAATCGGTGTGCTCCTTGTTAAGCAATGTGTATTATTAGATCCAGAGGGTGAGCTTAGTTTGGTGTGCTTTGACTCTGATGTCCATGTACGTCTCTAGATGCGACTCCCTTGAGGAAAATTCCTCTCAATAAGGTCCCGTTCGTCCCTAACAACGAGCCATTACTTGGCATGTTGGATAAATTTCAAGAAGGACGGAGTCATATGGCTATCGTAAGCCGGTTCAGTGTTAACAAGGCTAGTCACTCTTCTTGTAGGATCGGGCTCTCGCTGAAATAAATTTCCAAAACTAGGCACAAAGTGTCAAGAAGGCTGTCAGGCGAGGACTCACACAACGCTTGAGAGCAAGCGTTGGTATGGGTGACATGGACACATCAAGCTCATCTGATGACGACGACAGTGGTATATCGGGTCACACCAAGCGCTGGGTTAGCAGAAAGAAGCAAAATCGGCAACGTCGTATCACAAACGGTTTGAGAAAGGACGGTGAAGCTGAAGACGGAGCTACGATTATCGAAGATGACCGCACACTGAAAGAAGATCAATCACCCGAAATGCTGTCTTCAGCCTCTCCTTCTGATGTCACTGGTATAGCAATGAAGAGCATTGAGATGCAGATATCGAATCAAGACATAGTCAACCAGCCCATTAAGGATGGAGATCGCACCAGAGAGGGTAAAAAGATGTCATTCCAGCTCTCAGCTTTATCAAAACAGGCAGCTGGAGCTGTTATGTCCGGTGGTCTTGGTGGTCTTGAGCAAAATATGCCCGCTGACGCAGTTCTAGCCAAAGAGGGCGTCAACGAAGTTAGTCATATTCTATCTCATTGTTGATCCACATTGAAAGTTACTTCCATCAGTTTTTGCAAAGTTTTGATCCAGCTGTAATGCCTCTCGGTATCATCACTCTTGAAGACGTTTTGGAGGGTGAGCATCTGCTCTTATCTCATGGGTGACCAAGCCATCTAACAATTGGTATTAGAATTGATAGGCGAGGAAATCTATGACGAATTTGATCCTCAGGGTGCTCAGGGTGATCCTTACAAATATGATAAGTCTGGACCTAGTCCCTCCGTCCCCACGAATGCTCATCCGCTCGGCCCTGACGAGCAAGCATCTTCCCCCAATACTCCCCTGAGTCCGCTTGCCTCGACCGCAGAAACCTCCAGTCAAAGGACGCCTCATTTGATCCCACCGAGGATGAAGGGCCTTGGTTTCTTGATGGGACGATCCAGGAGTGCTCCTCCCGTGAACCGCGACCAGGATTTCAAACACGGCAGAAAGGATCTCAGAGGAGATGTGGTGCCTGAAGCTGATGATGATTCTGAGGACGAGAAGCTCGAGGACAAAGAAAAGACGATAGGGGATGTTTGTACCACTGTTCGCGATGATAACCAAGGTCCCGGTGTCGTGATCACTCTTACAACCTCAGGCGAGGGAGAGTCGACCCCTGCACTTGACCGTCGATTGAGCGCAGCCCAAGAAATCAAGATGCCAAGGCCGATCCGTGGATTGCCAGCCAATGCCATACAACGATTCGGTGCGGCGAACCTCAATTTTAATAACATCTCTACCAGTATAAATGGTAGCGGAGGGATGAATCTCGGGTCCAAAAGCTTGAATAATTCAAGGAGTACGAGCCCTACACCCTCGCTTGAGGCCATTTTAGTGGAGAGGACTAGGAGGAGGTTGGCCACCCGTAGTCCGCCGGTAGGATCAATGGGATTTCCTGCCAGCAGTGCGGTTGCCACACACTTGAATCCTGAATTGGCAACGAGAGGTCGAAGATTCAAGAGTAGTCCTCTCAATAGTATAGGTACTAATTTATCGATGAGGGAGGAGGGGGATGACAATGATGCGTAGGTGGCCGGTCGTAAGGATGGACAAATGTACCAATACGTAGAAGCTTGAATTCCTGGTTCTGTTTATACTTTTCTTTATGTGTTCCCCTTTCCGTTACCTAGAATGAAGAATCTTTGTTTTCCATATTGAGTGCCGAGACACAGCATTCTCATAGAGTGAAGTCGGGAGTTGATTCAAACAGGCCCTTCGTATCATATGCGACTGGTCGAATATAACTATATCAATCAATCAGTCATCGATAAAGGAAAAATAGTGGAAAAATAATTGATGTAACCATTGCTATTGACTTATTGTTATGTGATCGTCCAGGGTCAGATGGAGGGAGGAACAGCATTGAACAACCACCCTTGATCAAGAGCCAGAGAATATGTGATATATTATTCGGAACGGTTTCGCAGGGAAGGGAGGGGAGACATACGTAGATGAACAGCTAGCTACCTATCATCGTGATCATCGTAAGATGAAAGAACACGAATTACGATTTTCGAGAACAAACGAAACGATAGAGCGAATAGTTGTCCATGAGGAAATCAGATCCCAAGGGAAAAAAACAAGGTGCCGATCATCAAAAAATGAACCTGAGATCTTCCAACCTTATACAATTTGCACATCAGAGAATATCGACTAAGGAGTGATAACTGGGTCAGGCTGCGTCTCTGTCTGCATCTCTACCTGTAAGTCGGCTTGAATTTCTGCTTCCGATACGAACAGGAGTTGCTCAAGTTGATGAGGCACTGTAGGCTCGGACTCGGGTAAGAGCTGCGAGATAGGATTTAAGGTTGTGTAAGGCATGACATCATCAATTGATTGAACAGGTTCCGCTGCTTGAGATTGGGGTTGAGATTGTGGATGTGATTGTGGTTGATCATCCTGTATGATAGCATCTGTCTCGTGTTCAGGTTCACCTTCGGCATCTTCTTCACCAACAGGGAGACGACCAACTATTGGCGAGATTATCAGAACTTCTCAAGGAAGTAGTTGCAAATAGATGCTCACCTTCATGACCTTCAGTACTCTCTGAGATACCTCTAAACAAGAAATCATTCTCTACAAGGATATTCAGCTGTTTGAAATGAATCATCTGGGAAACATAACTTTCCTTTATTAGATCCACCAAGACTTGATATATCTTCCCTCTCGAGGACAAAATCTCGATCCATATCCATTATAGACTCGGCAGATTCACTTTGACCTGCTAATCCGTTTGCAACAAATTCATCCGACTGTCCGACCAAGTCTCCTTCTGTACTGCCATTGATTGCATCTACATCTGCAATAATGATGCATCGTTTCTCCAGTACGACGCCATCGAAAACTTCTTTATAGCGTTTGGGCTTTTTGTTGTCCTTATTATCACGCTTGGAATGATGATCAGACTTAGCTTTCTGGGTTTGAAGCCGTTGTTGAATTTCTGGGCGAACCGGCCTACTCAAGATTGAAGTTCGCTGCTTTTGAGCGAGAAGGGCACCTCTGGCCGTCGGCCTAATAGTGCGTTTGGTAGTCTGTAAATCATGCGCGGATATGGACTCAATAGCACTAGCGGAATGAACTTGTGAAGCGGTAACGGGACGCGACTTTGACTTCATAGTGGTAGCCGCATTCGTCGGTTCATCTTTCCGCGGTCGCAAAGAAGCTGAGACCAACTTGGAAGTTCTGCCACGATTATTATTATTAAATGTCTCCTTGTTTGCCTTTTTCAAAGCAGCTACCACTGCATTTGGACCAATAGAATGTCCAGCTCCTTCCCCTTCATCTGTAACTTCATCTTCTCCATCTGCGTCTGCATCCGTACCATCATCAGCATTGGAAGCCTGTAACTTTGTCGAACGTCGAGTAGATCGTTTTTCAGACAAGGAAACAGCACTGACAGCACTCCCTTTGGGGTGTGCATCAGTCTGAGTACGTCTTAAAGTCCTGCCATGATTTTTTCTCGAATCCGTAACAATAGAGACAGATGGAGCAGGACCATGGGATCTTGTACCCCTCGCGGGAGGAGGTCCAGGATCGGAGACACGCGGTCTCTTCGACCTTAAATTGCGCGTGACTGCTGAGACAGATTTAGGCTCCTGTTCTTTGGCGCCTTGACGTTTTTTCCCCTCATCGTCTGATCCTTCTTGAGTGTCCTCGTTCTCAGTACGTGTATCTTGTTCAAACTCAGACTCAGGCGCCGGTCGTTTTCGTGTAGAGATACGACGTGAGGAAGCTGAGGGAGCAGCTCTTCCCCTAGTGTTGGAAGTGGGTGGGGGAGAAGATTTGACATTCCCATTTTGTTGGTCCGAACCGCCTGTGGCGAGATCTTTTGTTATTTCTTCTGCTAATGCGGGTCCCACTATAAGTTGTTATTTGACACACGCGACAAAGACGCGAGAGGAATCATTAACAATCGCCTGTAAAGCAAAAGAAAACAAAAGACACATACACCCCTTTCTCTGTACAGCCTTCAAAAACCCAACAGCCTCATCCTTTTCCAAGCCTCGTGCAATACCGAGTTCCTGAGACAAATGCTGAAGCGTCTGCACCTTCAGAATCTCCCAAGGAAAATCTTCCATAGAGACTTCAGTCGACAGAAAATGCAGATGGAAGGAAGAAATGCGACCGAACCGTCACACTCGTGGCAATGCTGTGTCACTCCTGTCACACCACTGGAAAGACAGTTTATCGGCAATACACAGTAGCACATATTAATTTACAAACCAAGAATCAAGAATAGAGAAGAATATGGTATCTTTTTGTAGGTATCTCTGAGGAAAAATAAACTTATGCCAATGAGTGAGTATAATCCAATCTACTGCTATGCCTGCAAAGTCAAGAATAACACCATGACACGAAACTGATCCATCCCTCATGTTCGTAGATCTGGGATATAGCGACCCCAGCGCTTAGAGGTATATAAATCATCTTTCCAACACAGTATCGCTGAGACATTTACCCCTTACACCAAACTAATCTGCGTCTTCGAGGCCCATCCCAATAGACTATACAAAGGGATAGCCAGACCTTGGTTTCATGTCCATCTCCAAGGCCCGCCGCAAGGAAAGGGCTTTCAGTCTCTCGACCGATCCCTCGGCGTTGCTCCCTGGATTGTGGCCTGCACATTGAGAGACGATGTTACTGGACTCCATCCATCTTCAGGGCTCTTCTCGTCCCCCCTAATCAAACTAGCAATGCTTGCAGTGTGCCGATGACTTTTCTGGGCCCTCCCATCCCTGTTGAAAGCCTGAGTGGCAAGAGACTGAGCTGAAGTGGGTGTAGAACCACTGGCTGTGCCATGTGTATTGGCAATAGGCGATCGATATGTGATATCCACCTCCTCCTCATCAGAACTCCCCTGATCCAACTCAAAATCTGCTGTGTTGTGGATCACGCTTCCGTTCCCTGCCCTTTTCCGTCTGGGATCCTCGAGATCATATATGTCATACTTTGACCTCCCTGAACCGTTTGACAACCCAGTCCATGATAAAGCAGAAGCAAGGCCGCCCGGAGGTGCAGATGCCCCTGCCCCTTTGAGTTCATCGGGGAGAAGGAGGTAGAAATACGCTATGGCAAGACATGCACCGCCGACAACGTCAATGAGGTAGTGATGTGTGAGGTACATCGTGGCCCAGTACAAAGTGCCGGCATATGCCCAAACATAACGGGTTGTTTGAGGGAAGAAATGTGAGAGGAACAAGGCTTCCATTGTTGCACTAGCTGCATGCAACGAAGGAAAAGCACCAAATACGACTGGAGAATTTGAGAAAGCGACCGTGTAACCTTGAGCATGGAACAGAGCGTCGATACGTGCCAAACCGCCGGGAGAGCCCTTCATACTGTAATCCGCCGGAGTGAGTCCATGTATGAGTTCATACCATGGAGCAGAACATGGGAATAGGATTTGAAAAAGGACACCAGTCAGGTTAAGATATCCAAAAGCTTTGCCCCAGAAGGGAAGTACTTCCTTGCTTCTGAAGAGCCACAGGAAGGCAGCTACAACAAATGGGAAGACAAAATGACCCACTCCGTATGGAAACCAAGCAATGATGTCGAGTATGGGGTGCGTGAACCGTGTTAGGATGTCCGAGATGTTAGCTCCATAGAGAACATATTCCAACGTCGGGAGGAGTGCTACAGAGATCCCAGGTCTCCATGGTGTAGGAATAAATCGAGATGAATAGAAAGATAAGAGATATGAAAAGATGGGAGTTGCCGGGACAAAGAATTGGGATGTGAGGGGAATGAGAAGGGCGGTTATCCACAGGATGGGGATGAATATCTTAATGGGAAATCCTGGGTGTTGCATTACGGTGAACCAAAATATGGCTAGGGCTGCATGGAAGATATACATGCAGTCCGAAAGGACGAAGGTGTGGCTGCGCAACTTGGAGATCGTGAGGGAGGGTGAGAGAGATTTGTCGAGCCGACCAACGGCTGCGAGGAAAGCAGTTCCAATAGTGTTGAACAACTGAGCAACACTCATTCGTAGTCGTGAAGCGCCTGGCATACTGTCAATGGACCCGTAAGCTCCCAAACGCCCATCCAGAAAAATAACAAACCTGCTGTGATAATTATTCAGATACTGTATTGTATGTGGGTATCCTTGTCTTTAGTCCTTAGTGAAAGCAGCACAACAATAAACAGTTCTGTAAAAATTAACAGATTAGTGGTCAGATCTGGAAAAGAAAAACTGAGCTAACCAGAATAATCAAGATGGTGTACAGACGCTGCGCTCCAATTTTCCCACAGATCTTTCCCGAGCTTAGTCACGTGCTGAGCCTCATCAATCTTTTTCTGTTTCTCATGCCTCGGCTGCCTTGCTATCAAGCACCATGAAGCTCTCTGCAGCTTTTGCTCTCTTCCCTGATCTTCGCTTTGCCGTGCAAACTGCTCTATGGCCAACCATCGTAACCCTATGGCGGAACCCTTTTTTGCTATTTTGTCCTCGGGTGCTGTCGCAGACATTCATGAGCCATCTTTGGGTCGTTTTCGGCAATGGGGTAGATGAAAATGGGCGCCCTGTCAAACGAGAACTTATCACCCCATATGCCTCCGGTGTGGTCCTCGATCTGGGTGCAGGTACGATAGAGTAGATACTGCCCTCCGCAAACATTTATCTGTAACAACCAGGCCACGGTCACACCCTCAACTACCTAGACCACTCAAAAGTAACAAAATATGTTGCCCTAGAACCCAACGTCGGCATGCACGAGAAACTACGTATCCTCGCATCCCAAGCAGGATATTCAGAATCCGATGGTACGCTTGTCATCTTGTCCTGCGGGGCACAAGATACATCCGCCATCCTCTCCTCCCTCAACGACACTCAAGTCGACACGATAATTTCGGTCCTCACTCTCTGTTCGGTACCTGATCCCCAGGACACGATCACGAACCTCATCCTTGATGTCCTCAAGCCAGGGGGGAAACTATTGTTTTACGAACATGTTCTCAGCCCTTTGAAAGATGTCGCATGGTGGCAACGTTTTTGGACTCCCCTATGGGCTTTTTGGCTTGATGGATGTAGATTGGATCGTCCAACCCATGTTTATATCGAAGAGGTAGGGGGAAGAAGTGGAGAGAACGTATGGAAGGAGAGGAATGTTTGGGGAAAGGAAGGAGAGCCTGACGAGTGCCTTTTTTGGCATCGTGCTGGTCAGTATATCAAAGCATGAAAAGGAAGCTTTTCGGCATTACCTTGTGTGTAGTGTGTGTGGATCACTTTATTCAAGTGCAATTATTGAGCAGCCTTGTTTCTATTGGATATTGTATGGAGCCATGGCAATGATCTCAGTTTTGAGTTTCTTGTATTTCCAAAGATTGGTAGAGGATATTTTGGGAATCTGAGGTATTCTTAGCAGACTGATGGATCATTCTATGTCGGATAGGCAAAAGGAGTACAAAAGAGTAGTTGCGGAGGTGCAGGATGAGCTGGTAAACAGTGCTCCATTGTTCCATTGTTGTCAACTTGGCAGAGACTTATGCAAGAGGATGCACGTATGTGGCCACCTGAATGATAGTGTTTGAATATGTAGCATAATATTTACTATCTGATCGTGATGCTCAACACAGACTATAATCATGAAAAAAAGAACCTTGAATTCTAGCGAAAAACTAAAGCCTGTGTGTGGTTTCAATCGGGAAGGAATACAACCTGTATCTTGACACCCTCTCTTCAAGAAGAAGGAAATCGCAAGCTCATAGATTCTGACACATCGAGAGTCGTGACCCTTCTTCACACGTCGCAGCAAAAATCATTCCTCTGGTAAGCTATCCAAAGGTATCCTTCATGTTCAACCCAACTCTTGGTCCATGTCCGAGTATTTGACCACATCGTCCTCGATGAATCTTGTATCATTTTTCTTATTATATTTCGGAGAACGGTCAAAGGAAGTTCTTCCGGATTGAATAAACCACAGGGTATCGTCCAACTCAGTTCTATATGTAACTCTATATCACTTTCACATCTATTTACAATAAATCAGATGATGGATGTGCCATCAGGAAAATCAGAGACACAAATCAAAAGACTGCGCTATGATTCATTTTCAGTCAACACGAGGACGTTTAGTATGTCCATTGGTCTGATCCTTTGAAATTCCATTGGAATTTGCGGCGGAGAAATACTCAAGCTTCTTAGCCGGGTCAGGCTTGATAGTCTTCGAACCGTTGGTCCAGTTGGCGGGGCATACTTCACCATGCTCATCCTGTATCAATTTATCAGTTATCAGGTTTTGATGACCATGGCTTTTAACCAGAAGATTGCGCACGGTGAACTGGAACGCCTGGATCAAACGCAGTGTCTCATCAACGGAGCGCCCAACAGGTAGATCGTTAACAGTGATTTGCCTGAAATAACCGAAGGTTGATCAGTTTCTAAATATAAACAAAACTTGACATGCCTCAAAATACCCTGAGGATCGATGATAAAAAGCCCACGAAGAGCGATACCTTCATCCTCTATGAGAACGCCATAGTCACGGGAAATTTTCATGTTTCTATCGGCGATCAGAGGAAGCATGAGGTTGGGGCCCAAGCCACCTTCCTTGCTGCTCTGGCTGGCCCAAGCAAAGTGAGAAAATTTAGAGTCAGTCGAAATGCCTGGTGTTGCTCTTGTTAGTGTAATCGAAGAAACCCAGAGCGAAAGGATTACCGAAAACAGATGTGTTCAAGGCTTCGAATTGAGGAAGGGCATCATTAAAAGCCAGAATTTCGCTTTTCATATTTCATATATCACGACCTTGATCTACGAATCCGCAACAACACTTACGTCGGGCAGACAAATGTAAAGTCCCTTTCAGAAGATTCATTAGGACTCTCGAAGTTCAGAGACGCTTCCGGGGCTCACTCACATGGGGTAAAACAGAAGGACAACCCTGGAAAGTCGACTATGAGCCGAGCCCAGAAGTGGAGGCACCTGGCACCCACCATTTCCCTCGAAAATCAGACAAGGAGACTTCACTAAAAGCACTCTTAGTGACAACTTCAGCCTTGAAAGCGGGTGCGGGGCGCTGAACGAAAGCAACCATTATAGTGAATGTCGAGTCAACAGGAAGAGAAAAAGAAAAAGAAACACGTCATTTGCACTAGGCGCAAAAAATTATAAGAGCGCGTTATTTGACTATATTTGTCATATCTCGCCATTTCAGGTTCAGCCGATACTGTACGTGTTTTATCGCCGATCAGCGCAGTAAATTTGTCAACAATTATGTAGCCGTCAAATTTGTCAATATGGTGTCAGTGCCTTGCCAGGACCTCCAAAGCCTCAGTACTGTTGGATATAGCTACGACATGGCTAGACCGCGGCAAACGCGCACCGGTCGTCAACTTAATACTGTATCTATAGTGGCTACAGTACCATAGCTACGTCGTCCATTGTTTTAACACAATAAAAACATGACAACCAAAACAACAAACTAATTTTAGTGTATTGTTCGATATTTCAACAAGTAGAACCAGCGGCACTGTTTTCGATTTCAAAGTGATATTGCAATACTAGCAACAGGGCGAAGAGAGATCAATCAGGACTAGTGATGGCAAGACCCCGATGGCAGGTGCTGACAGTAGTTTCGTACGACATTAGAGAATAGCTAGTGATGGAAGAATATCGATGTCTTTTTTTTCCCTTCAACAGTTTATTATCACGCGGTGTACGTACACAGCCCGCGGAGGATACCGCGGCAGAACTACCTAACCTTTACTCCGTAGGGAAATCGTGACATGTGACGAATGACTAAAGGTTATCTCGCCAACTCATGGCACCAAAATCTCGAGTACCCACATCAGAAAACCATCATGCAATGACCACTGTACGGAATGATGTGTCGTCATACCCGTGTCTAGATGAGTGACGTCATTCGTCAACGCATCATTGGAGTACCCCAAATTGGCACATCACTCAAGAAGTCTGAAGGGACCATTCTCAAGATTCTTGAGGTTGCTAAGCTCCTGGGGCATCGGGGAGGCATCAGTCAAAGCTCTTGTTGAGCTAGCCAGGATCTAAAGTTCTGATGAAGAAAAATCAAATTCACGTGGCTTTGAGCAATTAATCTACTGTTGTCGGGCAGATCCCGAAATGTTCAGAGACTTTCGGTTAGGGCAATGACGCAAATGACATACCCTGTGGTTCACTCCTTGCCTCCGTGGTTTTGCCGTTAGTTTCTGACAGGGACGTAACTCTACTGGCACATTAGCGCTCGAGGTCTATATAACGTGCTTAGTTGACGGTTGGTGCCGGAACGTGTGGGCACCGCAGTACGGCCATAGTTTCACGTCGAATTTGGGCTCATCGGGCTCATTTATGAGGTATGCGGGGTGGTTAATTTCTTGAGGAAAGTCAAACCTTCAATTGTATCCTCTTGGTCGTAATATAGTATGATTTATGCATAAATGAAATTCCCTTCATCTGAACCATGTCTAGGATGAACATTCGTTTACCTACTTATATCCCGCGATTTTTGTGGAAGTTTTGGTTGTCCCATGGGTATGATTCTCTCTGTGATGTTTGGCAGGACTAACTAGTTTTCGTATTGATCTAGCCAAACTCAAGCCGTCAATTCGCCTCCAAGTCCCCGTGTCCACAGATATGACGTTTATGATAATGAACTTACTGAGCTTTACCAAGGCCCCGTATCATCGCGTCCCATCTTTCAAGATATCTACTCTGATGATCTCGACCCAGAGACTATCCGAATTTATGGACAGGCTAATGAGGAACTTGCGCTTCTGGAACGCAGGGCTGAAGTCGTACTTTTGGATATTCTCCATCGAACTGTTTGGTCAGGCATCGAGGAGCCTCTGCGGAAAGTCTTATTAGATTATTCAGAGATCGACGCCATCCGAAAATATTTGAATTTCATTCGATTTCGTAACAGCGCAGGTTATTTCAGAACGATTGCTTCGCTGCGCGACGATGAAGAAGAAAAGTCACACGAAGGAAGCCTCTATTCTGCTTATCGACCTCTAGTGATAAGAATCCGCAAGCGATTTATTCTGCGACAATTCATCTCCTTCTTCAAACACACCTCTGCCGATTTTGACACCCATCATCTTCGCCCGAAGATTGATGGCTATGGAGTTAATTTGGCTTCCAACAAACTTGAAGACATCATGGAATTGTATTGCTGGCGCCTTTGTGGAGCTGAGGTTTGTTTAGGAATTGCGACCGAGGACCAAGAATATATGCTCCCTGACTGCGTCTTTGGCACATTGAATGAAGGCTTTGAAGAAGATCCGTCAGTTTCTTTATCCTAGACCTCCTGAGTATTTCTTGATCATATTTTTCGTAGGACCTGCTGTGATTTGTTTTTTCCCATATACCCAACACTCTCTGTCTACATCCTCGGTACCACAAACGGTCCTTTTTATCAAAATCAAAAATACGCACAATCCACAGTTTGGATCGATGTTGGAAATGAATCAGCGCTTGATGTGCATCTGCGAAATGCCATGATATTGCAGACGTATCCAAACTACCTCTACTTCTCATCGTTGCGTACCGTTTCTCTTTCTATCTCATCATATGACGAGTTCCGCTGGATTCAAGAACACCAAGATTATAGTCGATTGAAGCAGCGTTGCAGGCAGAAGTTTCTACAAGAGACTGTGACAAAAACATTAGTTTTGCGGCCATCAGTTGTACTGACGGACTTGACTGACCAAGTCAAGATGGTCGGCAATTCTGCTGTTGCACATGGCTCGTTCTCAGATGTCTGGAAGGGCAAATGGAATGATCCTGTGGAAAGACGCACAAGATTCGTAGGTTTCCCATGCTTTGAGTTGTTGACATTAGTGACCTGTTGATAAGGTCGCTATTAAGTTCTTGCGTCAAATCATGGTTCAAAATGTTCGAGATAAATTACTCAAGGTAAGAATTTATGCTTGAAAAATATGTGTTATATACTCGCAGGAAATGACGAGTCCAGCGTTTACAATCAGAAGTTCTCGCATGGCATAACTTATGCCATCGAAACATCAGTCAGTTACTTGGCATTATGCAGTCCACCCATAGCCTTGGCATGGTTTCGCTATGGTACGACAATGGGACTATCTGCGAGTACGTAAAGCGCAGTCCCCAAGCGAACAGGCTAAAATTGGTGATTACTCTGGTTTGCGGTTTCCTGGTGGTTTAATCTCATCGTTGACCTATTTTGGGCCAGCTTATTCAAGTAGCTTCGGGAATAGCCTATTTGCACGATTTTAAGCCCGTCATCATCCATGGTGATTTGAAAGGCGTATGTTCATCGTTCACTAGTCTGATAATGCAATATCTCAAGCTCTTCAGGGAAACATTCTAATTGATGACACTGGATGTGCAGTCATCAGTGACTTTGGTCTTTCCAAAGTTATGGAAGAGACAATCTCGAAGAGCGATAAGAATGGAGCTTCTTTCTTTGCTGGATCGACAAGGTGGATGGCGCCCGAACTCCTCCAAGGGCTTGTTGACGAGGATGAGTGCATCCCGCCTGTTACCACTCATAGTGATGTTTATGCCTTTGGATCAGTGTGTCTAGAGGTATGCCTTTCTGTTTACACCATTACAAGTAATGATCATAATACCTAAAGGTCACCACTGGTCAACTCCCTTACGCTCACCGCAGAAATGATCACTCTGTAATTGTTGATATCATCCGAGGTGTAAAGCCGACCCGAGGTGTTTCTCTGATTATTAATGGGATGACGCTTCGATCCGTCTCATCGTTTTGGATGATGCTTGACCGGTGCTGGAATGCAGAAGGTCCGTTGCGTCCTACGATGCATGAGATGCTCAGTTTTTTAGAGAACATGATTCCATGAATATCGTTGACAATGAAACGACAGGGACAAACTTTGTAAATGCGATCTCCCCATATCTGGCCATAGTTTAAATCGTGATGGTTCATCAGGCGATGGACTCTCAACCCAAGAGCAATATCAGAAATTGCGCATATTTATCTCTGGTTCTAGCATATATTCACTACAGGGAATTTTGGAGTTAATACATTGTCAACATCCTTGCTCAATGTTGTTTCTGGGCTACTATACCCAGAGCTGGATATTTAATACAAATCATGGGTCTGCCTAGTTTACAATACTGCCACTATGCTGCCATGGCAGCCACACTTCTATGTATATTTCTTAATACTCTGTACATCATCCCAATAGCTCACAGTTATAAGTAGATCTTTATTTCACTAGTGATGAGTGAAAGAAGAGGCAGCAGCAGTATGCAATCATAAGGTGGCGAGTCAGCTAAAAGCAGCAACGTAGAGAAGATTATAGGATTTCAGATTGTCTGGGCATACAGAGTGGTGATTTGAGCATGTGGAAAGAAGAGGTAGGAAACCTTGCAATTACAACAGTGGGCCCTATATGTGTGTCAGTAGTAATGCAGGGTGCATCAGTACACATCAACATTTGTGATATATACAATGATCCGCAATGACCTCTTTCATAGATGCAAATGCTCTATCTCTTTACCTCCCTTCGCCCAAGAGCTGAGTTCCCCGTGGCTAAATCGTGTATTCTGGATGTGTCAGTGCCCAGTATATGATCTTGCTGTATCAGAACGTGGCGTCGTATCGTTCAATCAAGGTTCCCACACCCATGGTATTCTTCGCGTGAGATACTACCTCTTTCGCTATTATCACATCTTGTAGACCCACTCCAACCGATTTAAACATGGTAATTGGGCCTGTGAATGACACAGGATGTGAACTCTTCTCAGAATACATCGGTGGTGGTGATGAGACTTCCAATTGTTGTTGCGATTGGCCTCTCTTCCTCGAAATCAGCTCTCCAATCTCCAGGATTGAGGCAGAGTCGGCTCCAGCTTTCAGCAAATCACCAGCTTCTTGCATGCAAGCTGATCGCGAATCGACAATGAGAACCTGGCTGACTTGTTGATCGTCGATCGATTGGGTTCCAGGAACTGCTCTTTTGACAAGTGTTTCTTCTACTTCCTGCATGGAGGGTTTGTAACTCCCAACCAAGATAACGTGTGTTCCTGATTTGACCCATGAAGATGGAAACAGAGGAAGTACAGATGATGTTGCGCAAATGATGATGTCGGCAGTACGGACTGCCTTCTCTATAGATTCTTGTTCGAGTAATGAGAATAGTTGAAATGTAACATGAGGGAAAGACGTTGTGATGGCTTTAACTAGATCTAGAGCCCGTTTGTTCAAAGTGCGGTTGACGATAGTGCAGATCCTGATTCCAGGATAATGTCTAAGAAAGATATTGATATGGCTTTCAACCTGTTTCCCGGCTCCGAATAACACGATATGCTCGGGCTCCTGGACTCCAACCAAGGTCGACGAAAGCAGTGACCCTGTGCAAAAAGCTGTGCATCAAGCACGTTTCAAATATACATAAAAAACGGACCAGCAGCATTCCGCAAGGCAGTCAACTCGCGTGAGTTAACAACGGCCTCCACGGCACCTGTGTCCTCATTCAATACCAGCGTAGTCGCAGGAAGGCCACGAATATCGTCCTGCTTTCGAGGCACACTGACGACCTTGATGCTGGTACCCTCAAGTGACAACTGCGAGCTGGATATACGAGCCGGCATGAACAAAGTTGTATGAGACGTCATGTCGATTGTCGTGCGATGTGGCGTTTGGATATCAGAATTATCTTCTGAAGTAGAGATTCCTCCGAGATGAGAAATCGCTAGGAATACGTGCCCCATAAGATCCTGTAGAAATGTCGTGCTGAATGAGGATACAACCTCACGGACGTCTGCTGCGGAGAGAACAAGAAGTGACATGTCAGTCAAGGATATGCTCAGACAAAGAACGATGGGAGCTAAATCAGAGTGGACAAGAAACGGGCCGGGAAGTCATTCATGACACACAAGCCCTCATAAGATCATAAGATCATCGAACAAATACTAGGGCACAGCTAGCCTGATGAGTATGACAAGGCTCCTTCCAATCCTGAAGCCTTGTGTATTATTCTGACAGTGTCCCTAGTTTTCAAATGTAATACGAAGAGCGCTATCGAAATCTGCAATGATGTCCCTAATATCCTCAATACCCACAGAAACCTAGAAATCCATGATAAGTATCACCGCCAGATAGGAGCTATTGATTACTTACGCGAATCAGGTCAGGAGTAACTCCAGAGGTCGCCTGTTCATCTTCCGTGAGTTGAGCATGGGTGGTGGTTGCCGGATGAATGACGAGGGTCTTCGAATCACCAACATTGGCCAAATTACTAGCAAGTTTCAAGCTATCAACAGCTTTGCTAGCTTTCTGAGCATCACCCTTAACACCAAAGCTGAGAACGCCACCAAAGGCATTGCCCCTCAACAGCTTGAGAGCCAGTTGGTGCGACTCATGGGACTTTAAACCGAGGTAAGAGACCCATGCGACGTTGGGATGTTTTTCTAGCCACTGGGCAAGAGCAAGGGCGTTGTCACTATGACGCTGGCCACGAAGACTGAGGGTCTCGAGGCCTTGGAGAAGAAGGAAGCCGGCGAAGGG
Organism: Leucocoprinus sp. KB1807203; assembly: GCA_019327925.1. NCBI lineage: Eukaryota > Fungi > Basidiomycota > Agaricomycetes > Agaricales > Agaricaceae > Leucocoprinus > Leucocoprinus sp. KB1807203. The sequence goes on from JAHTMQ010000088.1 coordinate 330,539, forward strand.
GTTCATACATGGACCAAGGTCGCGTAAGAGCTAGCCGAGAAAGGATGAAACTCAGGACCTGGGAAACATAAATCAAAGACTCACTTCTGTGCGCACTTTCATTGCAAAAGCGATAGAGCCAAAAGTTTCGCTGAATCTGAGACCGTGATACCCTTCGGAAGGTTGAGTGAAACCGGGGAATTTACCCGATGCTGTCCAATCAAATTTGCCTGAGTCAACAATCACGCCAGCAATCGTGTTTCCGTGACCGCCGATCCATTTGGTCGCACTATGAACTGCAGATGCTTATGTATAACTAGTGACTTTGGTCAAGCTGTGAACGATCTCACCGACAATGTCAGCGCCAAGTTGGATGGGCTTGATAATATAACCTCCCATTCCAAAAGTATTGTCAACAACAAGAGGGATGCCATTGTTGTGGGCAAGTTTTGCTAGAGCAGGAATGTCGTTCACGATATATTTCGGATTGGCAATACTTTCAATGTAAATGGCTTTGGTTTTGTCGTCGATGGCAGCAGCAAAGGCCTCTATTGTGGGTTCTGTAACCCACTTGACTGCGATGCCAAATTGCTTGAAGGTAACTTTGAACTGGTTGTAGGTACCACCGTATAGGTAAGAACTTGAAGCTCGACCTGTCACTAGACGACCAGCACTCCCATTGAAATTACGCTTACGTTGATACAATATTGTCGCCAACGCCAGCAATGGCAGCGATCGCCAAAAATTGTGCCGCTTGCCCGGAAGAAGTGGCGACAGCAGCAGCCCCACCTTCTAGAGCGGCAACCCGTGCTTCGAAAACATCCTAGAGAAATCTCATCACTTTGATATCAACCATGTCGGAAGGGACCAACCACTGTAGGATTGCCTATCCGCGAATAGATATGTCCTAATTCCCTGATAGGCTCTTAGCACGTGCAAGTGTGGGACCCACGAAGCGCAAACCTCAATCCAAAGAGATCGGCGCCGTGCTACTGAGAGCATGAGTGCTCTAGCCCACGATCATGTTGCTTTTAAGGCATTTGAAGTGCTTACTGCAGAATCATTGAACACAAAGCTGGTGGAGGCATAAATGGGAACGGCACGAGCGTTGGTGGCCTTGTCAGGGGTCTGGCCCGCATGGAGTTGAAGAGTATCAAATTCAGGGTCTCTTTAAACTCATAAATCAGCTGAGTTAGTGGCAAAGGCAGCGACTAGAGTACTTGCTTGTAGAATGGATTGGCCATAGGATACGATGGGAAACATAAATTAAATCATCTTCTTATGCTAGAAGAATCCAATGGCGTGCTCTCAAAAAATTGGTCATGTGCTTGTCGAAGATGTTGGCGGAGTACAAAAATAAAAATAGAGAAATGACCTATCAAACTTTCCGAGCGCTGATGGGGAAGACATACAACGTGGGCTGGGGATGGCTGACATGTACTTTACCAATGGTAGGCAAGATCACAGGTTGTGGATTTGGGTTCAGAATCTCTTCCATCAGCAAACTAGTGTTTAGAAGACCTAGTCTGACGTTAGAGGTGCATTAACAGAAGGCAAAGCAGATGTGTTTGTACAACCCTCTCGTGAGGTGCCACTCTCATTAAAGTCTCAACAGTATTCTTTGAAGGATATGCGTGTATATAATCAGGAGAAGATCAGAATCTTCCTTTGTATATCTTTGTTTGCCGTTTCTCAAAACATCAAAGTCGGCAACCAAATGACGCTCCGTGGTTCATTGGCCTCGGCGTCAGGGTTAGCATTGCGCCACAATCAAGATTGTTATTCTTTTTGTCATTCGGCTTTGTTGTTCAATTCTTGGAACATGACCCACACGAGAACAAAGGGTGTCGCCTCGGGTGTCGAACAATAAGATCACTGTCTTAGCAACCACTTTACCTATATAACCTCAGATGACAAGAGCATAACATATACCTTACTATACATCTATCCTACGCCACTGACTTGAATAATCGACATGTCAACATCACGTTACCTGTTTTTTTACAAACGTCCTCGACCATGCTTACCACGTTCAAAGACTCTACAAATATTTAATTGACGAGATGAAGATCTTTGAAAGGACTTGGGGCATGGTCGAAGACTGTTACGAGGGTAACTTGTTTTTGCAGGATATGCACACGTACGTCTTGAAACAAATATTCCTCGTCGTAATGAAACTCACACTCCATAGAGCTTTAATTTACCTCGACGACGAGATGAAATTTCGTAATTCACTAGATGATCTACCTTTTAAGGGCAGAGCACCGATAGATCCATTATTTGAGAGCGTAGCACGAAGGTATGAGTGCCAACTCGACAAATTGAGAAGAAGCTTGACCCATCGAATATAGATATAGTGACATGCGATATGAACCATCATTCCCCGCAACTGTACCTTACGAGAGTCCTATATACGTACCGAAGACGGATGAAGATATGTACACATATCAAGCCAATTTAGAATATGCCGTCGCAGGTCCTTCCCATACCAGCATCGCATCAGAAGCCAATTATTCTGCAGATGAAGCAAGGCAACATTTGTTGAGGGACAAAGAAAGCGTAGCTCCAGTTGATGAAACATCCATTCACCCAGGGGTTGCCAGTCCCGGCAGATATCACTCGTATAAGGGAAAGGAACGCGAGGCTCAGTCTAATGGAGCACCTTATCAGAATAGAGTGGCAGTCAAGATCGAGCCTACCGAACCTCGAGTCCCAGAATGGAACAGTTACAATACTGTTCCGGACGTTGAGATACGCTTTCTGAGTCAGAGGCGTAAGGGAATACCTCCCCCACTAGATCTCGCCCCTGCTTCTGCTTTTCGTAGAAACATGTACCGCTCGACTCCTCAGGTGACAGTATGGGCCTCTGGATATCCAATTCCCTACGGCGAGTCTCGTGCGTATCGGCATCGTAGAACCCAGACGTTTGATTATCCTCCACCAGTCAGTCCAGGTCGATATGAAACGCACGCAACATATTGGAAGTGGAAATTGAGCGAGGAATTCGAGGACGGATACACGAGATCGCGGAAGAGGAGTCGGAGAAATTAGACTTTGGATGAGACGCACCTAAAATAGACTATCAATTTGTAAGGTACATCAGAAGGACGGACTGCGAACGAGCACCGTGTAATAAATTGTTGATCAAAAAAAAAGATACATCAGAAGGACATTAGAAGGTTCATGTAATTCTGGTTGTGCTTGTTGGAGAATGACACTATTTTTCTGGGACTGCATCGGGAAATTTCCACTTTTCGAATATGCTTTGATCTATAGAAAATTGAGTATCTATTAGCCAAAGTTATGATATTGTGAAGCACATGAGAGGTTCTTTTCACGGTCTTTTGTTCTTGAAATTACAATCTCCCAATCTTCGGTGATGAGTTTTGACTTCCTCGATCTTGAAACGATTGGCATGGCTACTGTTACTACAACGTCTTGACGCCAACTTGAATACCTTTGTGTGCTGCTCCTGCTGTATAGACGACTTCATGAGAGCTGCATTTCCTGATTCACAAAAAAACCGCCGAGGATCCCTGCCATGCCTTGAGCAGTTCATACAGCAAGCGAGGCACTGTAGGCTGTATCTTCAATCAATTGATTCGGTGCTTGGGACATGAAACCCTTTGGTTCAGAAACATTTGTGTTGAATAAAAAGATGCATCACTGCTTTCACCCATTCCTTGGGGTATAGTTGCCTTCACCTGAAGTCACTGCTTGAAATCTTGTGATATTATAAAATTGAGATCCTAACGTTAATCACGACCTAACATGACCAAAGTCACTTAGTTGGAAAAGCAAACGCCGCCTGCACACTGACCAAACATCCTAAAATTTCCATCCATTGATATCATCTACTCTAATCTTTGGTTCAACTTGTGAAGAATGCCTTCTTCAGCCAAATCAAAACCAGGGCGGCTGATGCTCGCTAGTTCTACACGGTCTCCGATTTTTCAGCCACCTTCATATTATGCAGCGGCCAATGGTTTGCCGTATGGACGAACACGAACACCTTTACCGGAAAACTCCACAATGCCAACCCCAAATATTGATCAACGCCCAGAAGCCGTTCATTATGAGCGATTCATGCCGATATCCTACCTTCCAGATCCTTCTCCCTCAGACTCTTCTCTCGAATTTAGACCAATGGAGATTCATGCTACCACCGGATCATCTACAACTAAATCAACAAACCGCGGAAAGCGCCAGAGCCAAATCGCAGGGCTACCTCAGATTGAAGCTCAGCTGTTGCCTTCGTTGCGAGACACCATAAATAAGATGACGCGTCCTTCACGCTTGGCACCTCCCGTCACTGTAGTAGCAGAAGCAAGTACATCTCGTCGAGCCAGCCGACATCAACGATACGAACATGGAGCTCACTACCCCGATTTCTCAACTAATGCACATGATAGAAATATACCGTCGCGGCCTCGCCGAGTACTTTCTCCCAAAACTTTCGATCCTCCTGACAATGATTCTCCCAAGATGATTGTCACTCCTGTATTACCCCCAGTGAACCCCGAACAGAAGCCCTCTTCATGCGAAAGCAGCCAAGATACGCCCCGACCTGATCCAGTCTCCAATGAAAAAACTTCTCTAGCAACACCCACTTTGCGTTCCGTCAAAAGTCTCTTGACGCGTAAACTATCCATAAACTCCCCGAACACTATCTCTTCCCCTGAACCTCGCAAAAAAGTGCTCCTTAAAGTAACCGCCTTTGATCACACTTATATCTGTTACTGATTTTCCTTTTGTTATGTAGGACACTCTTAAAGCCCCAAAGTCGAGCACCGGTAGTTCCCCTCGTGTGCAACAACAACGCGCAGGCACTCTTTGTCGGACACCTCCTGCGGTATCACCATCGGATCTTGCGAGTCCTCCCAAACGACCGTCGGCACTACGACAACCATCCCAGCACCAAAAGTCAAACATACCCCGGTTTCGTGCTCGCTTTGCTCTTGATGTAGCTCAACAAGCAAGTTCGGATTCTTCAGACATCGAGCGCCAATACGAGCTGGCACGCGTCCAGCAGCGCAGACTCACAGTGATAAATACGAACGATCCAGTTTCATCGAGTTCCGAAAGTACTCGTGAACACTACCCAACTCCTGCCTTACCTCGTCCTGGCGTTGGCCTCGGTCTCGATTGCCACTTTCCATCGCCTAGATCACCCTGCCCAGAAGTTGGCTCATATTCTGAGTCAGATAGGTCTATTCACTCCTCTGTCACCTCATCCTCGTCATCCAATTCTCAGTATTCCACCAGTTCCGAAGATCAAGAGTCATCATGTGAAACTAAGGTGCTTGAAGAGAAACAACAGAAACAAGAATTGCCCAGACCTCTCGAAGAGAACCGATCACATTGTCATGTAACACGCTCAAATGAGGGCAGTAGGTATGTAGTTGGTAGAGATGCGTCTTACAGCACTCCCCGGGAGCTAGAAGCATTTCGCAAAAATTCCAACTTTACCCATACATCTGGTAGTGTCCGTTCACCAGCCTCTCTTACTCGTCCACAACCCTCTGGTAATATCCTGGCTAAATCAAATGAATTGACTCTGAAAGAACGATATCCTCATGTTATGCCTGGCTCTCTTCCTATCCCATCTTCAGGTGTTCTGCAGGCAACTCGTCGAGGTTAATATCTCCTAATTTTATCATATCCACACTGATTAATGGAACAGACGAAAGTACGAAGCGTGTCAAGGGGAAGATCGGAAGCGCTATTGCCCGACTGGCTCGCCGATCGCTTATGGTTGCAGCACGAGAGAGGGAAGCCTTTGGGCTAAGACCCTCAGACTCAGAGGAGTATCATCAGCAATTTGAGAACATTCGCCAGAATCCACCTTGTGAAGATCATCTGCTAGAGAATTCTGCCGCTCGTGTATCTGGGATATCGGAGGATACTTTCAGCCGTGGGGCATCGCATTTATTTCAAGCTATTGAAGCAAAGCAACAACCTCCATCACGTTACTCTACGATCAGAAGCGATGGTAACGTTATTAGAGAACCGGTCAGTATACCAAAGTCTTGTCAAGCCACTTGAATGCCTCGTTTATTTGTTTTTGGTTAGCGGCGGCCTAACGAGTTTCAATCTCAAGATCATTCTTCAACAAGGGAATCCTCTTTTTCATCATCTTCTCAGTTCAATGATGGGACTTTGGAAGACCTATCACATTTACGCGCCATTCTAGATCAACTTTCGAGGACAGAAGAGGACTTTGTCGCTACCATGCGACAATGCATCCAACTCTATGTCCTACCTCTACGTATAAATGGGAGTAAAGCATGGATTTCTGGTGTTCCTCCTCAGGTTTCTCGGTTCTTAGATTGGTTTGAAGACATTCTGCACTTGCATGAACGAGTTCTAGTTCTATTGCATGAACCTCGGCAAAAAATGCTGAAGGAGATGATTCAATTCCTTCCGAAGTTCGAAATATATCAGCCTTACCTTGTATGTGTTGGAGACTTCACTCAACGGCTCCGGCATTTGACCCACAAAGGAGACGATTTCGGCCACTTCGTCTCTCTGCAGGACAAACAAATCAGGAAATCTGGGTGGTCATTGTTGAAGTACATCAACGAGCCAGAAAAGCGGCTACAGAAGTATCTGGAGTTATTCTCGGTACACATGACTCTCTGCAATACGACGCTGGCTGATCATTTTCGTCCTTTGTAGGCGCTGCACATGTCGACGGTACCCCGGGATTACCTTTTTCTGACAATCTTCAGCCTTCTACGTACACTGGAACTAATCACTGATACGATGAAGACTGTAAAACAAGAAGAAGAGCGCTACAGATATCTTTGTTCCCTTCTGAATCGGTTTCAGGGCTCGCATTCACTTAACTGCTTGGCTGATCGGAAACGCACTCTTCTTTGGCACGGCTCTGTGATGCTGCACATGGATAACAAGACTACTCGTCATGATCATGATGTTTCACAAGCTTTTAAGACTCAGAGGTTATCGAAAGCAATCACTACTTGGGATTCCCATCGTAGCGCAGGACCCTCCTATGATCAAGATTTACGAGAGAGTTTCACTTCGCTCGATACAGCTTCAGATTATTCTGGCTCAACTAGCGCTTCTCAGGATGACTCTTCTTTGTCTCTGCGGGATCCCTCTAATGCTTCTGTTCTCGTGTTTGCCGCGATTTTGTCTGATGTTGTTCTTTTTGGGGAGTGTTCTCCTGGTTCTGGCGACTCTTATAAGTTGATTGAAGAGATTGGAATGATTCGGGTTTTCTCGATTCAAAATACTGGTAAGATTAAGTTCAGCGATGCAGAAAGTCGCTATTGAAGACCGATAAATAGATTCTTCAAGTGCCTTTCTCCAAGTGATACCTATTGACTCTGTTGACACTGCGCCAAATGAGGTGGGTCTTATCAAAGGGCTATTTTTGTCATTATCACCCTCGACTACGAATGTATCCTCGGATCAAGAACTTGATCAAGACATGTTTACTGCTTTGAGAAGCTCAGCCGAGCACACAAGGCAGATCTGGTGTCGCCCGTGGAAGATGGGCAAGGCTATGGATGAAGATGATACTTTGCGAACTCTCAGCTCTCTTGTTGGTTCTGGTCTGCCCTTGCCCAAGAGCCCCTCTGGTTGTCTTCTCGAGATTGGTCCGGATGCCGATGATACGTTGAGTCAAGAACGAGAAGAGCGGGGATGGTGGTCCCTGCGTTTCCATCAGGTCATGTCTGCCAAACGTCGGATGAATTTAGATACTGTGTAAGCTTGAATGTTCCTTTTTCCACATATAGTTTATTTTGGATGTGTAATATCATTTCATTTATCGGTTCGTGGATACAACGTAGTTGAGAGAGCCTTGAAGTACTAAACCTCTTCAGATTTGAGTCGCACTTTTGGAATATGAGCTGCACACGACGGTTTCAGTGACTGGATTGAATACCTCACCTTTAGCCCTGGTGCATCACCTAGAATCCATGTTACTCGTGGGAAGATTATGTGAGCTAGTTGTACTAGAGGGTTTTGTCATTCTGTAAGTGTAAGACTGAGTTAAGAAGACGATCTACAGGAAATTGATATGATACACAGGCTCAGAATCTGTTCAGGTGTTTCTGGCTAACATTTTGTTTGGCGCCGAAAACGTGATCAAAGTGAGGACATGGTTCCATCGCGCCCAGTATCGGTATCTAAAGAAGAGAGTAACCAATCAGGAACAGCCACGTCAGCCTCTGCGCATGGTTGAGTATCAATCATAGGATTTAGTATAAATATCCGCTCGGGAGACCTTGTGAGCCGCTTTTTGATCACACTGTCATTTTTTACGTGTATTCTCTCACACAAGAGGTTTGGCAATCTCCGAAGTAGAAAGACCACGTGGATTACACGCTTTTCTAAAGATAGCACAATCTAAATAGCAATAGCTGATTACATCGATGATCTCTCTCAACAGGTTCTTGTCTTCGTTCCACATTCTTACTCCTCTGCCAGACTTTTTCGTCCTGGAACATACAGATCAGATAGTCTAAGAGGGATCACCGACGAGATCCGCGTCGTGTCGCGGGCAACTGCGGAGGATTGGTTCCACGATATCTGTGGAATCTAGCTGACTGGTACATCTCGCTTTGGATGCCAAGATTGCAGACGTGGTGTTGGATAAATCGCAACTCTTTGTTGTTCTTCGATCTGTTGTAAGTACAAAAAAATGCGTCATCATCGATAGATAAAGCTGATACTGGTATGTGATCAGGCGTACATACCTCGTTGGTTTCCACGACGGCATCTAGGGTACACGCCATGTCACTCTGGGATCTCCACCATGCCTTCCCTTTTCCTACTGAACTTCTCTCTGAAATCTTCCTTCACTTAATCGCATCGCAGCCCTCTTCCTCTCCGACATCCACCAATACCATCCACCTTCCTCTACTCGTATCTCACGTCTGTTTGCATTGGAGGACAGCAGCCCTTGCAACGCCTCGTTTATGGGCTCGGCTTTTCATCCAGCTCAGTATTTCAAGGGCAGAATCTCAGGCGGCGCTAGTTCGCACTTGGATGGAGCGATCTGGCGGGTGTCCGCTGACTGTTTATGTGTTTTGGGAGGATCCTCCCTTTTCCAGCAGTCACCCTGTTTTGGATTGTCTGCTGCAACACTCTACTAGGTGGAAGGAAATGTTCTTCTATCTACCATTCCATGTGTTTCGTCGCTTTAGCAAGGTAGCGGGAAAGGTACCATTATTAACGGACCTGAGTCTTGGCACAGATACCGATGTCCAGGACGCGATCACCATCGTAGATGATGATGAGGAAGAGAAGGATGTCGATAACGACAATGATAGCGACGATACGACTAGAAACGAGGCCGGATATCAACTACAGATGTTTAGACAAGCACCTAAACTGGCGAGTCTGGAATGTGTCAATCTATCGCCCTTTCTCTTCACGTTCCCTTGGAGAAATCTCACCAATATTCCAATAATGGCTGTCACGATCGAAGAATGTATATCTATCCTTGACCAGGCCACCTCTCTCGAGAAAGCAGGATTCATTTTCCTTGCTACTTCTTCTGCCCCTCTTCTTCCAAGCCCTCCACTGATTGTGGCGTCTGCCACAACACCCACTCTAGTGCCCACTCCACCCACGGCAGCCGCGGCTATAATAAGTCCCGTTTCGGTTCAAGGCATCAGATCAATCCATCATCCGTCTCTAAAGCACTTCTCGATTCTTGCTTCTCCATGGGACGAGTCGATAGATTTAACACCCCTCTTTCCTCTTCTGTCTCTACCCAACCTTATTTCACTTACCATTTGTAACCTCAGATCCCATTTTGGGACATCTGGCTTTACAACTTTCCTCTCGAGGTTGTACTCTCTTCGAACACTTCATCTCCGCAAGACAGCGCTTTCGGACCAAAACCTTGTTGCAGGATTGCGTGTCGTGCCAACAGTTGAGAGGCTCGTTGTGCATCCTTTGGTAGAAGGATTTGGACCGTCAAGTATGACTGATATGGTGTTCGATGAGCTGAGGTGGAAGAGCTGGGTCGTTGATGGAGAATATACTGAGTTCGATGAGAATGTCGTCGAGAATGAGGAGCCGCAACAGGAAGAGCCAGACGAGGATGGCCATGATGGAAGTGATGGAAGTGGAGGAACGACGAGAAAACAAAGAAAGCGGTCTAATTCGAGATTACCGCTCTTGCCAAGACTCAATTCGATTGAAGTCAAGTTGGATAACACTACCGCAGACGCATTCATCCATATGATTCATTCTCGTCGTACTAGTTTCCATTTTCCAAGTAAGCGGTACCGCTTCAAGAAAGCCAAATGGGGAGAGGAGGATACAGGTTCAAGGAGACTGGTTGTGGTGGCTGCGGATGAGGATGAAGATGGAGCGGAGAGCGACGACGGGGAGATTGATAAACCGTCGATATTGGAGCATGTTCGGATACGATGGTCCGAGCCACTTCATTCCCAGTTCATTTCTGAGTTTGAGGACTTGCAGAAAGATGGTTTGAAAATCGAGTTGGATTATATGAATGAGAATGGAGGAATTAATTTCGTATGTTGTGTTTGTTGATGCAGTTTTACCTTGTCATGCTGATGGAACAAGTCATCACAGAACGTTGTTTAAAAGTCCGGAGAGGAGGAGGATTCAAATGGACTGTCTTTCTTGGTGTCTTTGATGCGATCCGAATTGTTGGTTTTGACTTTTCATTTGTGATATTTTGATAGTCGAGATGATAGACTAGCCGATCAGATGCATTAGACTTTGTCTTCATATGCCTCTCATTCATTCACTCGGTGCATCGTACTTTTGCTGCAATCGGGTATCATGTATCTCTTCCATTCATATGCGTACCTCTCTATACAATTTGTATAATACGTTAACCCAGCTACCATCATCTAGCTCTTGTTCCACCTGTAAACAAGCCTTTGTTAGGCAAAGCGCTAAACTGAAGACTGGAATACCCACAAATCCATGAAAAGTTTCCAGAGGATAGAGAACATCAACCCCTGCAAACCATTAGCAAGAATCCTAGTCTTCAATCCACGTCCAAGAAGTCCTTGCAAACCATCGACAGCGATCACTGCACGAGCAGCATCAAGATAGCTAATGCGGGTTGCATTGACCTGACGATAGGTTTTGATGACTCGCAGCGAGTTGGAGACGGAATCAGACACGACAGAAGCACAGAAACCGATGAAGGCTTGTCTGCCGAGTTTCTCCAGTGTGGTATACGCAGGAGGAAGAAATGCTTGGAGAAAATTGTATGTCCCAAACCACTGCGACGATTAAGAACTCTGTTATATCACAGCGTGTTCAACATAACATACTGGGTAATTGCCCACGAATGTGGCAGCAGCAGTGGCTATGGCACCATACCACATTGTTCCTATACCATATTTCCTGATCTATGAGACCGTTAGGTTCAATTGGCACCGCAGTTGAGCCAGATCAACTCACCCTATCCTTGAGGATCGTGATGCCGGGTTTACCTTGTGTTTGGAGCGTGGTTTTGATGGTGTCAATCGGGGTGAGAAGCATCCTAAAGCAGGCCGCGGCGAGTGACACGAAGACAGTTTTCTCCAATTCAGGCAATGTACGCGTGTATCCATTCGAATTGAGAAGAGCAAGGATACCAGCATTGGCGGCGGTATCACCAAATCGGGATATAGGTCCCTGAAAAAGGGCGGCGGTGAGGCCTTGATAATAACGCACCCAACCTCCATCGGCAAAGAGGGTTTTGGTGGCACTGGTGAAATTTGTACCATAACGGTATTGGTAGTTCATGATGGTGCGGAGGGGCATGAGAGTGAGAACTTGAAGAACCATAGCAGCTGCGCCACTGAGTCCGCCCCCCAGAGCTTTTCTAAGTGCATTGCCAAAGTCGAACTGGAGGATACTCTTAGCTACTGAAAAAACTGACAGGGACAGATGCCTACATCGGTGTTTCCTGTGACAATGAGCCCTCTGATGATGAAACCCAGAGCGACGAATCCAGAGAAGACTAGAGCCGTGTATCCGGCCAGCTGCTGTTTATCGTAGGTGTGTGTCTCGTCGTCTGGTGACGTCCCTAAGGGTCTTCCAGCATTCTCCACGTCGCTAATTCTTGCCAGGAGCGGTTGGCGCTCGTCATACGGCTGTGTCTGCGCAGAGGCCATGGATGAGCAGGGAAAAAGCTGTGCCGGAATTCATTGCCTAAATCAAGTTTAAAAAGCTTGCAAGAAGCGAGCGCGTTGTCAACTTGCTTACATAACACAAAGTCTGCTGTCCGGACATGTCCGAAATCAGCATTGTCCTTAGTAAAAATCTCGATCTCCAGTTGACGGGTACCTCGGGCACATTACAAACCATAGACGCTGAACAGAATTAAATATGAGCTCGCTGTCGATTCGAAATCCGATAAAATTGAGCTAGTCATAAGAGGTTGAAAAGAAGCTCTAATAATACCACGCTTGGAATTCTACGTGACGAACATATCGGCAGACCTACCCTTCTGGCTTCGCTATTCACTCAGGATAAATGCACAGCCTTCTGTCATCACTTAAACTTGCACGGTGACCACACACACATACAGTCTCTCTGCCGTCCAGTTGATACTTTATGCATGATCTCGAGCCTAGCTTTTCACCTCCACCTCGTGCGCCACTAGTGTAAGCTACCAAATTAGATGACAGAAGTACTGAAGCAAACCATTTCATAGGCTAGGTCCACCAGTCAGTATGCTCTGCACAACTTGCTTGAATCAGCTAATACATGATCTGTAGATCATCGGTGTTACCCTCAATTGGTTTCTCTATGGCATCCTAACAGTGCAATACTGTACGCCTCGGATCGACCAACGTCTCAAAATCTCTGCTCATACCTTTTCAAGTCATTCATCTGTATAGTGCCAGAAACGATAAAAAATGGCTTCGGGCAGTAGGTTCGTGGAGATCAACAAACCATCTTCAAAAAACTCTGAAGCCCTTCCGTAGTACATTTTCTCTTCATACTCGATACCGTACAAACGTTGATGACAATGGACGACATATTCTTCTGGTATGTCTACAACTTCGGAGATTACAATGCGTTGCGCGAATTCAACATGGCGACTATCGATGGTCCATTGATTGATGCCATCGTCATGTTCACGGTGCAGCTGGTGTATAGTTGGAGGGTATGGATGCTCGGGAGATGGAGAGTTGTGCCAGCCATTGCCATCTTTGTGAGTCCTGCCTGGGTTGTTTGGTCTAGGGCTAATTTAGCTTCGTGATAGCTGTCAACTATTGCATGTGGTTGTGGAATGTTCGTGGGCATTCACGTAAGCTTTCCTACTCTTTCGGACTTCTTTTGCTGACAGGCTATTCCCAGGATTTTATAGTTGATCCCGTCACTGCTACAAGAACTCGACCTGTCATATTAGTCAGGAATTACAAGTCTAACCTGAATATTGGATACTAATCATGCATTAGACCTGGCTGTTCTCCAGTGCTGTCTGTGATGTTTTGATCACTGGCTCCATGGCCTATCTGGTATGTCGGTTACATCAGGCCTGATATACGCAGTGAGATCGACACTGTCTACAGCTTTCCCGTTGTCGAAGAGGGAAGACAAGTACAAGGGCTAGAGTGAAGCAACTCCTAGTGTTGATCTTGGAAACAAATGCAGCCACGAGTAAGCAGAATATCCTTTTTCAGGAGACGCTAATATGCCTTCCGTATTAGCTGCATTGGCGATCATTATCATTACTGCTTTCCTAGTCCATCCGATCAAGCCTCCTGTACGTATTCTTCTATATGTTGTCTCGATCATACTCAAAATTTTTTGTTCCGCAGAAAACGAATATATACATGCCAATGTACGTCCGATATCTCGAGTGACAGCCTGGGAAATCCTTATCCATCTGTTCTTTCAGTGGCTATATAATTGGAAAAATGTGTTCAATGGTCTTATCTTACAAGCACAGCCACTGACTCTTATTATCAATCAGGTACACCAACTGTTTCATGGTCCTTCTCAATCAGCGTATCTATTATGAGCCCCGTGAGTCTGATGAAACAGTGAGCATGAAGCGCGATTCTGCAAGTCATACCAAAGATTAAGCCATTAAACAGATTTCAACATTGCGGTTCAATGTTTCACATACAACGACAACCGAAACAATGATGGACAACGACATGGATTGAGGTCATGTTGCCAAGTCTCGAACGAAAGTTTGGTTCTTCCAGTTCTTGATTCAGATGTAGTAGCTGGATTATAGGGTCGGACGGACCAATGCGTGTATTAGGAACGACAGCATGGTGCAATGATTCTTATGGCAAAGTACTTCAGAAACCATAACCATATCGATGCCATGGCTGCAGATGATTGTCAAATTTAGAATGTGTGTGTATCCATCTATCTCTATACAATATATGCTGCAAAGTTCAAAAATCGGATAATGTGGAACAAATACCACCTCTCTACTACAACCATTTTGTAAGGTCAGTGAAATTCAAAAAAATGTAGATGTAGAATGTAGCGCTAATGTAGTGACCTAATTGTATGGATTTTTGTCAGAGGCGGGCCGTACAACGTGAGCATTATTACGTTCCGGAGGATCTTGATCCCTGAAGTACAATAAATAAAATGCTCGCAAAAGACAGGAACCATCACCCATGGCGTCTCCTTTCCTCCTTGCTATTGCCTTTGGCCTAGTTCTTGTTCTTCACAGAGTTATCGGTGCACTGAGGATACTTCGCTCGATTGAGTAAGAAATTCATATACTCGCCAGATTTCTAGTCGAATCCTGAAATCACTATAGCTACCTTGGAGGTCATTGGACAGTGATTGGACCTCGGAGTATCTTCTATTTTCTTCTCCCCCCCATCCCAGGGATCAAACTCAGCCGAAATAATTCACTTAAGGAAGGTCATAAGAGTAGGTAGAGGCACCTCTAGATGCCCTCTCCCTACTGAGTTTGACTCCGCTAGTTTTCGAGAATGTTGGATGGGATGCCTATCTGTCGGTATGTTTCCGATCTTGGCCCTCTCCACCTACGATAGTGAGATATGTTTATTTCGCCCTTTAGATAACGTTCTGGCCCAATACAGATTATACCATTTATGTGGCTGACGCCGAAGCCATCAAGGTTGGCCGATATAATTCTTGTCACTGATAATATGCGGCTACAGAGTACTTGCAGGATTTGGCTGTGACCAGGCGTTTCCCAAAGCCTACCAAGATGTATAAAAGCTTGAACATTTATGGTGCAAATATTGTCTCCACCAGTGGAGATCTGTGGAAGAAGTATCGAAAGTTATCAAATTCATCATTTTCCGAGGTCAGCCAGACTATCAGTGTTTCCCTATTGATACAATGCCGAATGACTGTTTTTAGAAAAACAACGAGCTAGTGTGGGAAGAGACAGTACGCATCGTGGATGATTTGATTGAAAATGTGTGGGAAAATCAGGATGCTGTCGTCGGTCATGGCGTAGATATAACCTTACCGGTGAGTACTGAATCCATTGGTCTTTTGACTGATATGAACGTTTCTTAAGCTCGCACTTCTCGTCATCGGGGCTGCAGGCAAGCAGATTCCGATTATTTTCCATGAACTCAGCAGATGGGGTTCTTAGGTTTCGGCCAGAAGGTCAGCTGGGAAGATGACAGTAGTCTCAAACCAGGACATCACCAGTTGACTTTCCGAGAGGCTTTACATACTACTGCGACGGATCTCATATTGAACGTCGGTCTTCCTTGGTGGATTAAAGCGATACCTCACCCAAGGTTTAAGAGAATTCGACAAGCCACAAGTGAACTTAGGGTGAGTCTCTGTAGTTTACGGTGTTCTTCTCGGGCTTATTGAATGGCCTCTATCATTACGCTCTAGGACTATATGCGAGAGATGATTAAGGACCGTCAATCTGCTGAGGTTCAAGATAGGCACGATCTATTCAGCAGTTTGATTCGCGCCAGCAAAGGAGAAACTGACATGGCTGCCCTTACCGATGAGGAACTCATGGGTCCGTAATTGCCAATGACAATTGGATGATCTGGGCTAAGATATTTTGTAGGGAATATCTTCATCTTCTTGGTGGCCGGGCATGAGGTTCGTATTGCAGGTTCGTGGAGAAGCTCGTCTGATCAAGCTGTTACAGACCACTGCGCATACTCTCTCATTCACTTTGGGTTTGCTGGCCCTTTACCCTGATATCCAAGAAAAACTGTTTAATCATATCAAGCAAATCATTCCCGACGGACGTAGACCCGTGAGTGCCACTGCATATATCGAAGTATCCGCTCACTCCAGACTTGATTTTAGTCTTACGAAGATATGCCAAACCTAACATATGTTATGGCGTACGTGAAATATGTCGATGTCTGGATTTCAGTTTTGAAGGAGATTCTATAATCAGCGTCTTCAATGAAACCATTAGGCTGTTTTCTCCGGTATGCCCCTGCTCTTCCGCTGTAACTGGGCCTCATGATATCCACAGGTCACCAATGTGCCCAAGATAGCACCGGAGGACACAAGCATAACCGTCGGAAACTCATTCAATGATGCGAAAAAGCGTATACCCATTCCAAAGGGAACGCATATCATGATACATGTCCCAGGTGTACAACAAAACCGTAAGTGTTCCAAGTAAAGGAAGAAATGGTTCTGATTTATGGTTCCAGCGAGATATTGGGAAAAACCCAATGAGTTCATCCCAGAGCGATTCTTAGGCGATTGGGATAGGGATGCGTTTCTGGCATTTTCTGTCGGTGGGTACAAGTCTTGTTCTGAGAGGATCAGTTCTGAGAAGTCTGCTTTTCCTTTTCAGGACCAAGAGCTTGTCTTGGAAGAAAGTGAGAGATTTCGAATCTGATTATATTGAGGGCTAACTATTATTTGAAATTAGATTCAACGAGACTGAGGCTATAGCAGCCTTAACATCCATAATCAGTCACTACAGAGTTGAAATTCAAGATGAGCCTCAGTTCAGACATGAGACATTTGAAGAACGCAAATCCCGCGTTTTGGCGAATGATCATCTGCTTACTCTCTTGTGTGTATCATTCAAATATCCTATGCGCCTCAGGCTGACCACTAATGTGGTTCCACAGTCCGAAACGTCTGCCACTCAACTTTAGAAGGCGCTGAGCATGGACTTGATCGTGGCATACTTAACATAGGAATTGGCTTATACTATTACAAAATCCTATCCATAATAAGTGCCTGGCAATCCCAGTCTGAAAAAGCCATGGCTGCACAAACCATTAGAAATGCTGAAGAAGTGCAGTTTGTAACATTTTCTGACCTCTTCGCATGCAATCTTCTGATGACTGCATCCTTCCGTTATTTGTTAGCCCACATTCCAATAGCTCCACTGACTCGATTCCGGGCTATAATACAATACAGCATATAAACCCTTAGCCTGAAGAACACCCTAGACTTGACTAAGACAGACTCCTTTATTTTCGTGAACTCAACTCTTCTATACCGACTTGCTGTCGGTGTCCTGGTGTTCTATTTATGTCTATAAGACAACACTTCTTTTGAAATTAGCGATTATACACTGCAACTGTTATGGATATGGTACACGTACAGTGACACTCAACATGAATATTAGCTCAGACCCATCTGCACTGAAACCATCTCAAGGCAAAGGATATATGAATTAGCAGTCAAAATCCAATCGACGCTTCTTGAGCTGGCAAAGAAAGATCCAAGAGCCGCTGCGCAAGTTTACCAATCGCATGTCGTTTTGCTTTGACAGCACATGATTGTACATGGTCTCATTGGTAATCCTGGTTATGACGCCTATCAGGAAATTCATGCTAGGTCAAGGGAAACACTCATATAGTCTTACCCTCCAAGGGCTCTTTCTCTGATATGCCACATCATTGTGGAGGTAATCTGGGATGTAGTGACATAGCAAGACTAATTTTTCTTGATCATAGGAAGGCTGGTTGAGAGAGCTCTGTGAAACCAATAAAATGGAAGAGAGAGCAGATTAGCCAGAGGTATGTGCAGGAGTGGCCAATGACGAGGAGACAGCAGTCTGCGAGGATCCATTCGAGCAGGCAGGAGGATCTCAGTGAAGTCATATCCTTGGTTCGGGCGACGGTAGCATTGGCCTTCAAGATAATTTGATGGTCATGTGTTCCATTATCTTCAAACCAACATCATGTTTGTTGATGCTAGCAACGTACTACTACTAAATATTGATGTTGGTGTAGAAAATGAACAAGATTTAGCCAGTCTTACTGATTCTCCAGATAAATGAGATGTCGCTGTAAGATCCAGCGATTGTGGTGCACTGGCAATGGACCGAGAGCCTTGGATAACGAGTGTGGGTACTCGTTTTGTAGTTGTTGATTGAGACTCAGACATTGGTGTTAGTGTTATAGTGGTTTGAAAGGAGATAAGAAAGTTCAGCTTGAAAGGAAGTACACTATCAGAGCAGTTACTCTATGGAAAACCTATTCGTCTCATCACAGTGACAAATGTGCGGAGATAACCGGGGTGAATTGATCAGCCAAACCCACCGCAGACTACCTCCGCTGAGAGTGGGTGACTTCCCATAGAGAACCTCGGAGTGTAGTGCAAACCTTGTTCTACGGTTTGAGGAAACAATGTGATTCCCATACACTAGATGAGACAGATGTGCATCTCATGCACATGACGCACTGCAGTGCAAAATATTGTTCCACTAGGTGGTAGATTTTTTTGTTGATATATCTTCTGATGAAAAATTTCTTTGATGACTTCATTCAAAGCTTCTCTTGATAGGAGTTATTGAAAGATAGATCTGACTCCCACTGTCCTGTCAGTGAGTCTTGATGAATAGTGAGCCTTTGATCTTCCATTTCATATGATTAAAATACTGATGTTGAGGAAAAGAGATTGTTAAATGTTGATTTGTACAATATCTTAACAACTTGGATAACAAATAATCACATGTGTGCCGAACTCGGTAAAGCGACACGACGGTTTGAACGATCAAGATCAATATCGGCAAGGACTACGGGTTTACTCGAGATCAACAACCCGTTCAGTCTGAATCTTGACGTTATGTTCTGAGGGTGCATCTGCAAATTTGATTGTAGATATTTGACTAGGGATTGTATCGTCCTCGCCAAATTTTGACAGGGTCGCTGGAAATTCTAGAGACTGACAAGAACTCGATTCGATATGCATATGTCTCACAGGGAAGGTTCCGTAGTATCCCCGTTGATTCAGGAGGACCATTAAACAATTGCTATATCTGTGACTCTCATCGTGAGTGTTAATCTGAGGACGAGTAAACAAGATACAGACAGTTTTCCAAGAGAGTAACCCCTGCAGATGGTGTTCATACCGACCCTGCAAAATGGAGGAAAACTTACCCTGTCAAATATATTGTGGAGGACTACTCAAGTATCAGATAAGATAAGATCTGACAAGTGACTCGTATGACACACTTACCGGAGGCTCGGTGGGTCTGACGAGAACCAGGATAAGAAGGACAATCATTACAACAGCTACGAGGTATAAGAACAGGAGATTGTATGGAAAAAATGACGATAGGATCACATACTTGTCAGGATATTAGTTTCAAGAGCGATCATCGCAAGTTTCTTCAATATTGTGAAGATACCTCGACTTGCACGTTGAGAACGAAACTTTCTTAGCTGGAAAATTCCGCAGTCAGTATTGATGAGTCGTTGATTTACCCATAGATCAATACCAGATATACCATGGACAGAGTGATGAGAATGTTGGTGACAATACTCGATCCGTACCAGAGCTGCAAAATGCCAGGACTGAGAAGAAACCCTTCTTCACTCAAGACATAGCCACCCTCACCATGATTGCTATCTGAATATTTGGCTGAAGGCGTATGATAGTTTTGATTATTGCATTCTAAATGAGACATTGCACTGGGGGTTCGTTGATGTTCATGATATTAGAAGTTGAAATCTTCACATTGATTCCAATCACGAAACTATTCACGCAACTGACGAGGGCTATCTGGAGGATCATGGGTTTCAATCAGCTTGAGTATCACATGGAAATGAAATCTCTTCACCCACAAAAGCAATGACTCCAGGAAGCACTCTCCATTTACTCAAAACCCAGATGCGCCAGCAGTATACAAGCTGCACTAAGAATATAATTACACCGTTCAATATAGGAGAGTCGATACTCGACAATTTGAACATGCGCAGGTTTTCATAGTTGCCAAAGTCGTACACGAACCACTCAAAACAGTCTACCATGACCATTATGGATTGAGCGGCGCCCAGGAAGAATATCAAATGGACTGATGGCGAGGGATTAGATCTCATATGCTCAAAGGTACAAGGACTGACCAATTCCTTGCAATAGTTTGCGATCCCTGCTTGCTTCACGGCTGCAATACATCACTAGTAAACTTTAGGTCAGACTTTGACGTACAGTGAGGTCGACATACAGTATTGCACGACCAGAATACCTTCGAGCCACCAGTTCAAGACGATCCCAACCAGCTTCAAATCGCATGAAAAATCGAGGCGGCCTTCAACACAAGCATGACTCACTGGGGGACCCACTCTACAAAAGGTCGATCATAAACATCGGTTGACAGAACCAAACTTTACCTTAGCGCACTGTCCCTTGAGAGGTCTTGAAGATTGCCTGACTCGAAGACCGTCATCCTTGATTTTGGGGAGAATACGAGAGGTTCCACAAAAGCGATTACAAGGATTTCACACTAGATATATATAAATATCGATATCAGCGAAGCATGTCAAATGTCATGATGTAAAATGGAAGACTGACTGATGCCTGACCTTTCTCAGTCACTTGAAACATACAGAACCTGGTTAGCTAATCTGATTTCTCAAAAAGCTCGTAAGCGGAATCTTTATCTCCGAGATGACGCCACCTCTGACGGTTCCAATACATATTTCTCAGCTGACCACTGAGAGACGACTCGCGGTGTTCGAAACATACAACAGCATTCAGCAGTTTTGGGTCATTGGTTCTGCCTGAACCTCATGCCAAGATCACTACTATCAAACTCGTGGAAGATGACCACGTAAAAAAAAGAAAGATATTGTCAAATATAGTCATGATTTCTATATATATCCAAACCTTTCACTTCAATGTTTTGACATCAACTAACCAGTGTCCACGATTCCTGCCGACGTCCATGGACAGCGCCAAGGGACGATCGACTATCGCCTTTTTGGAGTCAAGTAAAATCAGGTTAAAATTCTACTCTAACCTACTTTTAATAGAATCAGATGTACCAAACGCTGAATAATGAATGAAAACTAAAACCAACGCATGCTGGTCAAAATTAATGTCTAAATCATGTTTATTTGAGAATTCCAAGCAAGGGAAGCAGAGAGCATTTTTACTCTTTTTCTCTATCCCATTCCAAAAAGCACATCGAGAAAACTGGACTTCAACTCGAATTAGTGTTTTCTGGCCCTTTTCCGGTTTCTTCCATGTCCACCTTCAGACCTCCTGACACGATTCCTAACTGCCCTACCAGCACCTTGAAAAGGAGCTCTGTTTGCTGAGCTTGCCATCCCACTACCCTCCCTCTGGTTTTCCGGTCGTCCGGATCTCCACGGCCTTGGTACAAGTTGGAGTGAACGGGGAATCGGGGGAGGGGTAGAAATATCAGGGAATTGAATTCCCCAAGTTTGAAAGACGGAAAAACGGATTAAATTGGGCTGCATTCCAGGTCCCCCGACGATATACTCCATAAGACTTGGCCGAGTGTACATTCGTGGAATCATGAAGACAATGCTATTTCCGCGCCTAAAGGAGCATCGGATTTGGTGGTATGTGGAGAAGTAGGATTCAAAGATGATGCGTATGAAGGCGATGATATGACAGACGAGAGACAATTTGGAATTGTACCTTCGAAGCGTAAAAGGAAAAGCCGGTGAATGAAATGGAGGAATTTGGGATGGGGGTGGTGGCGGCGGCAGTGGGAGCGGTCCAGACATACGAACAAAGTTATTCGGTATTGGTTGCACTGGGACCCGGAAATTATGTACTGGTCGGAACAAACTATGTCCCGGCAGCTGCACGCTGTACGTTTGTGGCTGTACCCTGTACCTCGGCGGCTGCGCGCTGTACATTGGTGGCTGCGCGCCAACCATCGGTGGTAGCATCAAGATGAAAGTAATCCTATTACTAGAACACCAAAAATTGATTAAAATATTAAAAGAGGAAGGAGAGGAAGAAAACAATTACAAATTGGTTCTTTGATCTGGTCGCGACTCCGACAAGTTCAAAAATTCTTCATCACCTTCTGATAAGTCCTCGTCCTCGTCCCGCTCATGATCACGAGCCATGTGAGGTTCGAGGCAACGTTTCACCCATTGCCCATATCCCGGTGCCCCTAATATGTGGCCAAGTCCCGCCCTCAACTGCTCATCTAGGAACAAGTTTACCCAAGCTTGAGTGCCAAACTGAGTTCTAATGTCGTTGGACGCAACCTCAGGGGACGAAATAGAAGAGGGAAGCGGGTGTGAAGAAGTAGGGGGAGGAACCATGGTAAAGAAAAGGAGGCGATATAAAAATGAGGTGATATAAGTGTGAAAGGACGATAGACTGAAGACTGAGTCAAGTACCAGAGGGTACAAAGGCAGGAAAGATGAGCAATACTGGCCCCTTGTATATTGGCTTTTATTCCTCTCGCTCAACTTATCAAAAATAAATTGAAGCTCAGATGTGGTCAACGACCAGCACCATTCTCAGTCACCATCAAATTTGATGGACACCAGCGAATTGGTCCAGTAACCAATTAGTGTCGACACAGCACCACACGGGTGGACGAGATCAAGAAGCATGGAATGATGACACTTTTATGCCACATCAACTCATCGAGTTCGATCTTCCAAGAATAAATCACGCATTGGTCATACACAGAAAAATATTCCCTTGAAGATTTGTATTACCTTGAATCAAAGTGATGTTGAGCGTGGATTTTTGCTCTGATTGTTGATTGGCTATTCTAAGAATAGAACAGAAAAGATATTCGATTTATTATCCTGGGAAAAGCCGAATGTTATTCTGGGAAAGAGCCGAAGCGGAGACTCAAAAAACCAAGGAGCAGGAACAAGAGCAGAACAAAAAGAAGAGAAGGAGAAAAGAAGGTTGGTAATAAATAATACTCAGAACACGTATTTTTTTGCATTCTTCCGGAAAACGCGGCGAGGCAGGGGTAGAGAAGGGATCAAAGTAAATGAGGAGGGGGCGGGTGTTTTTCTAAGAGAACTTCCAACGATTTCCACAGTGTGTACATGTCACAAATGTCTGTCATGACAGAGACCGTCAGCGAACTCCCCTCAAGCTCTAGATTGATTACTTACTGTCATAGGTTCGTCTGCGCTCCTGGTCTGTGCCTGTCTGTACCTACACTTTCTCTGTTTACATCTTGAACATTGAAAGGCATCTGTCTCAGCTTGTTGTTCTGCAGCTGATAGAGATTTAAAGAGGTTTTCTTCTTTGATTTTGTTGTCTGCCGCTTTTCGCTCCTCCGATGCCATATCCTGTCGACTCGGGTAAGCATCGACTCGGGTGAGAGAGAGGTCACTTACTTGACTCGACATACTCGTAAACTTTTCCACTGCCAAATCGCCACCCACAACCGTTTCCCTCAATCCTGGATTATTCTTATCCTTGAGATTGACGAATAAAGTTCGTATTTTTTGTTTATACTGTGTGCTTGTGTATTCACCGTTATCAATGTATACACATTTTTCGACGGAGCGTGCACGGGAAAGTACGAGTTCCACGGCTTTGGAAGGTGCATTAGGAGGGTTGTGTGTGTTAGTGAGGGGAAAAACGCACGAGCAGAAGAATCGCTGGAAAGCGCATCATATAACAACTCAATACACTTATCCCTGGTTGCATCGCCCGTACCACCCTTAATCCCGTCTGATTTTGCCGTACGCTGTGCGGTGTGTGCTGATCCTTGCCTTGCACCTGTTGATACACTCGTTAACGTAGGTGTTACTGGTGTACTCGATTTACGATCTATGGGACGATAAGAGTCAGCGGATGCATGAGTCAGGCTACACACCGAGTTTTCCATTCTGTTTGATGACAGCAGGAGGATTCTTTCCACCAGCAGCCAGCTTTTCCTTCTCAACGGACGATTTCCACTTTTTGACGATTTCCTTGGCGAGATTTGAAACATCGACTGACGGGTGCGAGCGCTGTTTCCCCACGGCCAAACCAGCTTTTGTTTCCTATACCTACATCAGCTACCAGACACACAGAAGCTAGAAAGCACGCACACGGAGTATAGACTCAGTCACGTTCTGGAGGTTCTTGAGTATGGCCAAGACCTCGAGAATTTCCTGTCATGGAAACCGGGTAAAAAAAAATCAAACTTGACGGGTTTGACATAGAGGGGCGTTAAAAATGCTCACCGCAGGCGTGGGTGCATTTTGGAGCTGTTTAACGAGTTTTCTCAGCTCAGTAGGATCTGTGGACATTGGATTACTACTGGGATTTCTCAAACTTTCTCTAACAAGATCTTGTGGTCAGGTCAAGGACAACGGCGCACGAGGACAGACCTGTTGCACACGCCAACATGTGCAAACAAGCATTTGGTTTCTTCCTCCCATGGCCGCCACTTTGCCTGCGCTCGAGCCACTACACAGACAGAGTGCAAAGCGCACATGGCGTGTATTTGCTGCAGATGTCGATGCCGGGCTCGACGTCGATGACACCAGGTATGTCTCCCTCAGCGCTGCCATAGACTGACAGTAATCACACCTCACCAGTGCACGTATCAAGCTGCGGGACGAATACTGGTCTTCGCGCCAGCTGCCCCCATCACTACTTGCTCAGCAACAGCAGCAGGGTCCGGTCGCACCCGCGCGCAAGCTCATCGAGCACCACCCATCCACAGCTGAGCAGGCCTCCACAAGCCTGTCTACACACCTCTCTCAGGCTCTTACACGTCACAAAACGACCCGCACACTTAAACCCACCTACCATCCTCAATGGAAGCTCATGCGTGTCATATCAGGCCATCTCGGCTGGGTGCGCAGTGTCGCTGTCGAACCCGGGAACACCTGGTTCGCTACCGGGGCTGGAGACAGAGTGGTCAAGATCTGGGACTTGGCCAGCGGCGAACTTAAGCTCAGCTTGACAGGACACATCAGCACCGTAAGGGGGCTTGCAGTGTCGAACAGACATCCGTATCTATTTTCGTGTGCCGAGGACAAGGTACCTCCTCCCATCAATCTGAATTTTCAATCGCTCACATAACTCACAGATGGTCAAATGTTGGGACCTGGAAGCTAATAAAGTTATCCGGCACTATCACGGCCACCTCTCTGGAGTCTACGCACTTGCTCTCCATCCAACTCTTGACATTCTAGTCACCTCCGGGCGAGATGCCTCTGCCCGTGTATGGGACATGCGCACCAAAGCGCAAATACATGTCTTGGCAGGCCACACAGCCACTGTAGCTGATGTCAAGTGTCAAGAGTCAGATCCCCAGGTCATTACCGGAAGCATGGACTCAACTATCCGTCTTTGGGATCTTGCAGCAGGCAAAACTTCGACCACACTCACACACCACAAAAAATCTGTTCGAGCTCTGACAATCCATCCCACCGAGTACTCTTTCGCTTCTGGCTCTGCAGGCGGCAACAACATCAAAAAATGGAAATGCCCAGAAGGGACCTTTGTATTCAATTTTAGTGGTCATAACGCTATTGTTAATACTATGAGTGTTAACTCTGAAGGCGTCATGTTTTCTGGAGGTATGTTTCATTTCATGTTCATGGTTGCCGCTTCAATGTACATGCACTCAGGCGACAATGGTTCGATCACCCTTTGGGATTGGAATTCGGGTCAACCTTTTCAGACGATGGAGGATATACCTCAGCCGGGTTCACTTGAAGCGGAAGCGGGCGTCTTTTGTTCTACGTTTGATCAGACTGGGACGAGATTAATTACAGGATGCGCAGATAAGACTATCAAGGTGAAGTGTTTCTCGTATATCTGGAGAGCGGGGTATGCTGACACATCGTCCTTTGGAAAAAGATTTATGCTGAACAGTCCGCTTGAGAGTTTGGGAGTCTAACCTAAGATTTCGGAGTTGGTAGGCTCAGAGCGTGGATGGTTGATGCAAGATGGGTTCGTGTACCTGGACCCCCTTGAGAATAATGATTCCACCACTCATGTGTCAAGGTTCGTGTTCATTGGACACTAGATTTTATTACGATTGAAGTGTTCCAAGAAGAGTCTTAACAAGTGAGGTGGAAAAATATATTGAAAAGATTCCATGGCTGAACTGATGATTATTCTTTTGAGTAATCATAATCATAAATGTGCCCACTCCTCAAGTCTACATCAGAATCCTTGTCAATTCAAAATAGCACTTCTTATCCATAAATGTTGTCAGTAATAATGCACGATTCTATGCCTCAAATATTTTGCCGCCCTCCTTTCCAGACGTCTTGTAGTGTATGGAAATCACTCATTGGTTTTGACTGACACATGTTGCTAGGGCTTCACTTTCCAACTCTTGCCGTAATCGCCTTTTATCGTGACTGAAGGAAATCCCGCATGGTGGATATTCAGTTCGGCTATTGAACTGGTGAAGTCCGATCTCTGATCTGTCAACTTTGATGAATGTGAGCGGCGTCACCCGTCGTTTGTCATATAATTTCGATCCATTCCACACTAAGTAAATAAACACTGTACCGTCAAGACATGGATAGGAGTTCAAGTCAGAGAGATATCTAACATGAAGTGAGTGTAGAGTTTACAGTGAAAGAGGCAGGTTTTCATCGATGAGAGATAGATAGCTGAAATGACAGCGGCTTTGTCATGATTGCTGCAATTGAATCAGATTTCTATTGTCCAAGAATCGCATTAAATCCCATATAATAGCGCTTCACTGAGCCCTGCATCATAGATAAGCGTCCCAACGCTTATGAGTGTGTTACTATGAAACCAGGATAAGTATCTCAAATACCCGAATGAGGGATGATTGCTGATCCCTAATGTCCGACAATGTCTATAAATATACAAAAAGGCTATTCAGGCCCTACTTGGAATCATATAAATCCACAGGGTGTCATGCATTTGAAAAGTGACTTTCGCCAGTACGATCTTCTGGCGGAGAGCGTCGTGTATCTAATCTTGGATTGATCATGGCTGAGAGGCTGCTGGAACTCGTGTGATGAAATTGAGGCAGCAGATTCGGAGATTCCAATCTCGAAATTGATCCATAGCTGAAGCCCTCAGATAGTTGAGGAACTACTCCCTCCGCAGTTATGGGTGGACTTGCACCCTCGTTCATCGTCACAGATGCCACGTTGACATCGATCATGGATTGATTTAGCCTGTTCTCTTGCAAGTTGACTGATGACTTGCTAAAGTTGACATCAGTGTCTGAGAGTCGAGTGACAGATACGGCGGTGCAATAGGGAGATAAGTACGTGTCTCTCCGGCATTATCGTCCCCTTCTGGATGCCAGCTCTCTTGTGCGTGGGAGTTAATAGAGCCTAGGTAGGTGCCCCATTGACATGAACTTTGTGGATGATGTGAGTCCTGGGAAACCGTCTGCTCCCAATTATCCCAAGAACACTCAGCTATTGTAGCAATAGTGGTGTCCACGGGTGTTTTACATGGTCCGTGTGTGGTCACTAAAAGATGAGTGGAAGGACCGAACGTGTTGTAAGAGGCTGCCAATGGGTCGATCACATGGGCCGTTGCGCTGTGGCCAACGTTGAGCGGTGATGATAGGCTCGATGAAGGCTGAGCGTCGGGAAGGACACGGTTAGAAGAGAGCGTCTTCCCTCTCCGGGCAGGTTGAGAACCCATTGCATTGCGCTGCATCAGGCGAATTTTCCTCCCCTCCCTGGCCCTCGTCTGAGCCTTCCCGCCTGAGTTTGAGAGTGGATGATTATGATTGATGTATTCTTCTACATCTAGCGGTATGAGCGGCTGCGTAGGCACCCGATAGGAGCTTGTCTCTGGTCGTTCGTCCGTGAAGAAAGGTGTACGAGGTGGGTAGTTTGCGGAACCATATAGTTTCTTCTTTGTCAAACCATGAAGTTGTTGTAAATGACTAACGATATTGAGTGAGGTTGATGTCTCGGTGGACGATGCCCTGGTGGAGGTTGTCGAAGGGGAACGAGGTCTGGAAACTGGGACTTCAGACGTATATTCGGAAGAAGTACAGGGAACCACAGTTCCCGCTCCACGACGTGTTGGATGAGAACTCGAAGTATGAAACCGGACGGCCTGCGAGTCCAAAGTTAATGGGACAGAATTTTCCACAAGAATATTCATGAGAGGACGGCCTTTTGCCTTGTTTACGTACATCGTTCGTCGACGGACAATCTGGTCGCGCAAAGAACCCCATACACAAGCGCAGATCACCGACGATTAGTGAGGTAAATTGAGGCGGGACCTGGTAGTCGCGGCTTACCTTCTCTCACCAGTACATTCTTGCCTTCACTTGAAACACCTGATTGAGCCATGGATAAACGAATGGTCATTGCGCCCGCCGAGGAAACGGCGCCTGATCCAGGAACAGGTGTCGACGGTCTTCTTTCTTCAAGGTTTTGCATTTTCATCTGACAGCCACACGGACCAATATGAGTGGTGCCCGCGCAGGGGCATAGTGTTCCGCAAGGGGAATGACTATTGAGTGATCCTTACCGCAGTGTTAAAAAGCAGGATGAGTCCAGTCATGTCTTGATTTGGACGATAGACCAGATGGCATTGTATACCGGTCTGCCAAATAGCGGTTGCGTTAGGCCTTGATGACAGCGGCGGATGCAATGGAATCATGCTTAGTGTATGTATTACCTCCTTCAGTAAGTGTGCCTGTTTGTCCCACCAGGCCCATCCGCTCTGCGGGGTCCGTGTGCTCACGCCTGACGGTACTGGACTCGCAGCCACAATAATGAGCTGAAGTGTTGAGTGGCAGTCTCTGGTGCGAGCTGAGGACAGTATCTACAGAGAGGACATTTAGGCAGTTTACTTCGATGCAGGGTCAGCGTCGCCTACATCTATACTCTGTCCAATTATGGAACTCGTAATGATGCTGTCCGAAGTGGAAGAAAATTTGACACTTCCCAAAGCATCACTGAAATCGCTATAGTGTCGCGGGAGTAGCTCAGAACAGGGTGCAGAATCTACGGGTATACTTTCCAGAACAATTGTCGTCATCTTCAGATCATAGTTACACAGCTGCATCACATGTCTCTGTTGTTCATCAACATACCGAAGCTGAAGGTCCCTTATTTGACGCCTTCAGCAGTACCTCCAATGGTACAAGGTGCTCATACCGAACTTGATTCCATATTTTTTCCATGGTCGGGGAATTTTCAATCAATACCATTATCACCACGCTGTGGGAGACCATCAGAGTTTTCCATTGTTGCTTCGTAGTAGATACAGGCATTAGCCTTGATGATCTATGCAAATAGTTGAATGATGTTTTGTGAGTATAGGAACGAGAGATTCTAGTCGAGGACTAGGCCCACTCGATGATAGTGACTTAATGCCCTAACGTACAAGAAGAGAGGATGTTAGTCAAAGAGACTAATGGTCTTAGAGAAGACTAGAAGCAAACGTCAAGAGTAAGACAGGTAAGAGTGTGACCGAAATTGAGGATCACTGCAAGACTTCGTCGGACTTTCTAACGGACAACCTGTGTTGGGCCATTTGACGCCATCAGCGGCATGTGTCAAGATCATATAGAACCGTACCTCATGAATCCAGCAGCGCGCAGAATTCGTCTTGTATTGCACACACACAGCTTACTTGAAACATTCCCATGTCAGAATTTCCACAGAGCTTAGAGAGATGTTGTCGCGTTCTGTATATCTCGAGGGATGGGTTGTGAAGTATTCTTATGTATTCACGCTTCACTGATTAAGCATGAGGTCCGCGGTACCCTTTCATTCTGCTGTTCCTAGGGAGCATGCTGATACCACATGTGAAACTGGGTTTTTATGCGTGACGACACACTCGGATATGGCAGTCGACCCTGAAGTATATCAATAATTCTGAGAGAAAATAAACTCAAAGATCACATCATAGATTTCCATGAGACTTTCCACCATGGACTATACAGTTTGATAGATGGAAAACTCCGTTAATGCCGCCTTCGGCTTTATCCGACAATTTGCACCGATTAGTGGAACAGATATTTGTATCTACTATATCATGCACAACATCCATTCTCTTCCTGAATCTGAGTATACAAGTTTTAATATTGTCTGTGGGACAAGTTGCAAACGCTAGCTCTTGTGTCTCAGCAGCTGAAAGGACTTCAATCAACCAGAGTATCTGTTCTTACAGCTCATTTCTATTTCTCTAGACGACCTGGCTCCGCCTGAGACAGTAATGTTCCCTCCATTGCAGTATTGCTCAATACCTTGTACTAATATAAAGTGGTAGCCACTCTATCATTGGATTGGACTCGTTAATAGCTCTTCTTTCTCCAGTCTTTCTTTCTAAAAACTTGGCCCAATATCAACCGGAGTTCTGACATCAAGTTTGTGTGGACAGCTCATATTTGATGATCAAATCACCAAGGGTGATAACGGGGACTGAGCAGCAAAATGTGAAACTAAATGGGATAACGACATTATCCTTGGCATGACTCGAAAACCAGTACCATACAATTCAACGTTAGCGATGATCCATTGATTTTCAAGCGACTCTCGCCATGATTGAGTCAACCTGCTCCTTCCCACCTTCCTCCCAATCATCCCAGCAGTGCCCGAGCATGGCCGTGTGCCTCCCAACCCAATCTTTCCCTCTCGGATCTCCTTCCCTCACTTCCGTGCCTATACCGTATGCCTTTTTGTGTGGTGGCAAGACTCTATCCCACCTCAGAATCCCTTCAAACTTAAATCCCATCTTCTCCGCTAGCCTCCGTGAAGGTTTATTCAACTCATTCGCCTGCCAAAATACCCTCCTCAGTCCCAAGCCCCCTTTCTCTGGGAGATCAAGGGCATAATGCATCATAAGTCCGACAGCGTTCGACGTCACATGAGTACGTTGAAACGGCGGAAGAGTACAGATATACCCAATTTCTGTGGAAAGGTTGAATGCAGAAGAGTTGATGTAGGCCAAATGTCCGGCTACAGCGCCGTCTTCTCCCTCCAGACCGACAGTTGTAGATGCGGGTTTGGTCTTGTCTATGAGAAGAAAAAGCATCCACCCCGGTTCTTTTTGTACGAGGGGATAATAGAACGTAGAAAGAAATTCCTCTGTCGTGTCATATGGACCGACTGCGCCAAGATACTTGAAAACCTCTGGATAAGGTCTTGCAGCCTCGACAAATGCTTCCGTGTGTTTCGTGGTCGGCTTTCCCGTTAGTCAGTCGGATTTTCATACTGCTAAAGGTGTCCAAGGTCTACCTCAAACGGTATTAACTTTACTCGATCATTTTCGAGCTTTGAGGGAACAGAAAAGCAAAAATTGAAATCATAGCTCTCAGAGGCAGGTTGGGCAGCCATGACGAAGGGATGCGTAGAATACGAGCAAGATCCTTTTAGTATGCATCTGAATAAAACCCTGATCTTTGTTTATCAACTTCCATCGACCCGACGGAGCTCCGCATCCACCTAGATCATTGATTCTACGGATAGGAATATGTTATTTACAGATCGAAGGTCGGTGAGGGGTCCTAGGACACACAGTATGTCCTTCCACCGGAGGGCTCAGTAGACAAACCTCATGTGGAGAGAAAAAAGAACCCTATTCTCGAACATATAAACCGGCCAATGATGGGTTACATTTCAAATACCAAGCACTTTCGACTATCTAAGTCAGTTTGCTACGGGTTTCCTTGTTTCTCATATACAAATAGTTCTACTCAGTCCTTAGTTCATATTATGGAGAATTCTGCGCTACTGAAAAAAACCATGGCCTTTGTCCAGAAAGATGTGCTCTAGAGCACTGAGAAGTCAGCGTTTCCAGATGCATAAATCCGCTACCTCTTTCCACTTTCTCCTGTTTATCTTTAAGTCCATGGTCCTGCCTCAAAAGCCTTCACTAAACAAATAGCCCTTGCTTCCAGTACGCAAATCGAGCCTTCGTCAAGCTTGGTTTTCCGTTCCCGGTATTGTACATGGAGAACGCGGCACCTTTGAAGAAGAAGCCACTGCAGGATCATCTGTTGAGCGAGATGGATTCAATCAGATGAGAAGTTGTTCACCCACCCGGCTGGTGGAACAGATATCACAGATCCGTCAAACCTTGCTACTTCTTCCCACTGTCCAGTCGAGCCCTCTGAGTAGGAGAAGGCATACTCCATTGGCGTCGCTTCAACTCGTAACTTCACAGGGTCGGTTTCATTCGATAACTGTATGTACTCTATCTGCAATATGTCATTGTGTGGTCAGAATTTGCACTTGAGATGATCAACGTTACACTGACGTTCGTGACAGTTGCATTTTCTGTTGTCAAAGCCCACGGTCCGACTTGTTTATTGAGTGTCACAGTCCTCACCACAATAAACCTTCCGGTCTTCCCATCAGGTGGTCCACTCACGCCAACCTCGTTATGCAACATATCACCGTACAAAATCCCAATTCCAGCTTCTTCTAAGCTCGTTTTTGGCGATGGGAAATCAAGTTGCGTTTCAAAAGTTTCGTTATGCGAGGTCTGCTTTCGGAGGAACATAGCGGGTACATCTCGATCGCCAGGAGCATACGCGTTTGGTCGTAATTCAAGAGCTCCACAAATGAGGCTGTGGAAGGGCGCGTAGGGCGTTCGGAGAGTATAGAAGGAGTGGTCAAGAGAATCTGAGGTGAAGTCATTGATATATATGTTATCAGGATTTTTTGGTACGGAAGAGGGTGAGGATATGTCCGTGTCGTCATCGTGAAGATACACATCTTCAGACAGCGGTTTCCCCTTGTTAAACACAGGCCAACCATCGACCCAATCTACGGGGAACAAGAAGGTCTCCCTCCCAAGTTGTTCTCTGCTCAACCTCAACTGATCGTCAAGCCTACCTTGTGGCCTGACACCGAGCGCAACACCCCACCATTTCCCATCAGCAGCTTGCACGATATCTGCATGTCCAGTGTTTTGGACACTCAAGTTTGTGTTTGCTCCATTGAACAAAATAGGATTGTTCGGGTTATTCTCCCAAGGACCAGAAGGGCCAACAGAGCTTCGTTGAATAGTGGCACGATGTGTGATCCCTGTTCCACCTTCAGCCATGAGGAGGTAGTATGTCGAGTTGATATGATAGATGTGAGGTCCCTCGGGCCGCGCAGCAGAGTCGTGTTGAAGGGTACCATTGAAGATGATCTGTGCGGGAGTGAGGGATGTTCCTGTCCTGAGGTCGATCTTGGATTGGTAGATACCTGGTGTAAATGCTAAGACTGAACGGGACTAGGAAGAGCTAGGGACGAACTATAAATTTTATCGTGGTTGTTGATACCTGACCAAGTGAGGTAAGTCTATCAAGAAAAATCAGAATAGAGCAGAGTCGGAACAGAAAATGAAAAGGTTTTACATCGCCATTGGTGTCCCAGAATATGTCACTGTCGTAACCAAGACTATCTAGACAAGGTAGATCAATAGAAGGGCACTAGAATTCAATCCAAAGGCTTGCCGAAGTATATGGGGTCACTCCACTCATTCGAAAAAATGTCGTTAGTCTTGACGTAGAAAGATCGAGGAAACAGCCTGAGTTCAGCTGCAAGATAGTGAATCTCATGGATCACTCCAGCTCGAATGGGGTGAACGTACACGTATAAACGAAACGAGTCGTCGATACCAGATAAAATATCCCATCATGATATCTCAGCGATGGTGCCCATACGCCTGCACGAACATTTAACCTGATCTTAGTGAAATTGCTGGAGGGAAACGCACCAGCATCTGAGGGTGTGCCGAATAGTGGAAGCTGGGACTGCCTATTCAATCCATGTCCAATCAGCGTCCAGTTCAACAAATTCTTGCTATGATAGATCGGGTCACCGGGGAAATATTCGAATGTTGACGTCACAATAAAGTAGTCGGATCCGACGCGTAGAATACTAGGGTCTGGGTTCCATCCAGGTAAAATAGGGTTCTTGGGAGTTGCGGACACCAGCAGAGCAAAAAGGAATGTAACTAAGAAATTCATGCAGCCCCTGGAGAGTACTTGTCCGAATATCGTTTATATACATTTTTCGACACGAGGGGAGGTTTGGAAGTCAGTTGGTGACTTATCGGGCCGCTGTCCGGGTTGGAGCATCCGCCTCAGGAACAGTGATTTATGCCTACTTTGTCATGACCGTTGAAGTGACCACTTTTGAAGATTGCTCCTCGCTTTGTATCTCCATATAAGACATAGTGGACATATGACAAGATACCTTCCTTTGATGAATACACTACTTGATTGAGTTTGAGTCTGTATCAGCTCAAGCGCATCGTCAGTTATGTTGATCACATTAGATCAACACCCCACTTTGAAGACCTTAGGGACAAATGGGAAGTATTCGGATGCCTAATACAGTGTCACACAGGCCATGGCTATCTAGGTGACTTCTATATGAAGGTTGACACAACAATAAACCCAGCATGCCCTTGTGGTGACTCACATCCTACGTGATTGCCGCCTCTACAGAGACCACCGATACATCCTAGAGGAGATCTCACCCTTCATATACCTCCCTCACATCCTTGGTACCTGTGAAGGAATCCAAGCCCTTGCAGAGTTCTTGCCCAAATCCAATGCATTCACCAGGTCGGGAACAGGCCCACCCACCCAACACAAACCCACCATCAACAATAGACTGCCAGAGGACCACTTCAATGAGGAACTCGAGGACGGCTACCCAATGGCAACACACAACTCAACATAATGAACACATACTTCATTTCTTTACTCTCCTCTCATAACATCACCTTCGAACACACTACAATCCTGCCCTTCCACTAGTTAACTTCGCCCACACTATACTCCTTCTTCCCATAGATATGCCCCAGACATTAAGCTCTTCGTAACCCTCCGCGTCTTAGTACTAGTTTGCTTGTTGCGGAATAGAAATACTGAATCCGGAAAAAAAAAGTTGGTCACATGTCGAGGTGATGCATTGAGTCAGAATGCGTGTAGTTCATTGGGCTCCAGGTTATAGAAGTACTGCAGAATAGGACATACCAGAATCCTGGTAATTCTCTTTCTAGTCGCGAATAATTGTACAGACTTTACATTATCTTCTTGAGTAGGATCCTCGAGCATCTTATCTAGACATAGGGGACATGGTCTTGTCTGCTTGTCACTTTACACACAAATGTGACTTCTTGAGCGGCCGAAATGACGGTAGGGGATAGGATTTCTCGATGAGTACCTCAAAATACTTTAGGTGGAGAGCAAACTGCTTATAGTCAATTAACCCGGTATGCCTTTTATAGAGATTGATGATCCGGCGCCGCCATGATGCATGAGCGCATCCATTGACACCTATTACCAGCATGTCACCAATAGCTCAACCAACAAATGTGAAATTACTTCTCATTGGAAACTCGTCCGTTGGAAAGTCTAGCCTTCTATTACGGTTTTCAGATGAACAATGGCTGCCAGAGGACGAGAGTAGTGCAACAATTGGAGTCGATTTTCGTGTGAGGAACCCTGCATAGGGTATGCTGCTTCAAGAGCTAATAGGCAGGATTTAGGTGCATAAAATGGAAGTGAAAGGAAAGAGAGTGAAATTAAGCATCTGGGTGATTATCCAATCTTGTTGCCCAACAAAACCCTGGTCTCATTTCATCACCTCAGGACACAGCGGGGCAAGAAAGATTCCGAACAATTACATCTTCGTACTATCGTGGTGCTCAGGGTATCATACTAGGTGATCTCACTCCATTGTCCCTTCTTTGGAGCTGCAGTCTAACGTCGGCCACAAGTATATGACGTCTCGAGTCGGGAAACCTTCGACGCCCTCCCAAGGTGGTACAGTGAGCTAGAGACTTACGTTTCGAGCTCTACTGTAAAGATTCTTGTAGGAAATAAAGTTGACAAAGTAGGTCATGTTTTCGTTCTGATGGCTGGGGTAGGATATTGATGCTCTGTTTTTGAAAGGAATATTCCCGTCAAGTCATGACTGCTGAAGGACGACAATTCGCTGAGCGAATGGACTCTCTATTTATTGAGGCGTCAGCGAAGACGGCTGTCGGAGTCACGGAGATGTTCACACAACTTGTAGAAAAGATTATGGACACACCAGAATTGTGGGGTAGCTCAACCGGAGGCCAGAGCACAAGTGGGGGTAACGGTGGAATGCCTGGAGGTGTGCAAGTGGTTGGACTTGCAGTCGATGATTCTCCGCATAAAGATGGCGGTTGTACGTGTTAGAGCGCGCTACGACAATTTCACTCTTCATGTATAAGGGCCGGGGTGCGCAACAGTGAATAAGGCGAGTGTTGATCCAGCACATCACGCCCAATCAGTTGCCTTCGTTCCTAGTCAATAAGGTTTCATGACCGTTTATTCACACCTCCTTATTCACACCTCCTTCATACTAACTGTATTGCATTATGCCTGGCTCTCATTAATTATATCTGCAATTATCTTGGACTGGTGCCATACGTCATTTTGGATTACTGGACGACCAGATGGGATCGCAGTCAATTTCACAACCAAAATAATTTATCAGATTGGCGTAGCCATATGATCTGCTTTATACTACTTGGTGAGGGGCACTATCCGTCGAGTCCTGCTCATCCGCTTTGTGACCAACGCTACTCGACTCAATTTGTGGGGCTCTATTCGACTGGGCATCCATGAACGTTCTTGTGTTATTGAACCGCATTGTGGAAAGCTGTACTGAATCCGGACCATCGTTGTCATTCCCAGTACCCGCTGTCTCGTTGATCTTTGAGGGTTCATAGTACGTTTGTTGATTCATAAGTACCATGAAGCAGTTGCTATATCTGTTCGGATGGTGAGCAGTTACCAAGCAAGAAAAGCGCTTGAAAATACAGTTTTCCGATTATGTAGCCACTGAAATGGAATAAGTAAATAGTGATTTTTTGGTTGCTTGGAATGAGACTGACAGGGTGACATTAACATTGGTTTTCTGCAAGGGATGACACGTCTGAGCTTATCGAGATAAGAAGCAAGAATGAATGCCTTACTGGTTCTGCAACACCTGGAATGTAGAACGTAAGAACGAGCGCAATTGCCACTATGGCTGCATTCAACATGATGAGTACTTCCGCAAATTGTCAGTCGGTCTTGAGCTTAATTACCAGTGATAGCATTTGTTTCCAATGTCAACAATAGGATACGCTTCAGAAGGACCATTGTAGGATGGCCTGATTTCTCTTTTCGAAGTCCTTTGAGCTTTCAGAACAATGGTGAGTCCGACATATCTGTGGATGAGGATGTTGTTTGATGTAGCGTACCAGATAAGCCATCGAACAAGCGATTATGATGTCCGCGACGGCACTCGCAAACAACCACAGCTAGGTCACTGGATCAGATACATCATTTGCATGGATTTTAAATACTGACCTCTTCAACAGGCTTATCTTTTCTGGCCGTAGCAGGATCCTTAACCGTACCCTGTAGCCTGTCAGTAGACGTCAAATAATTAAAGAGGGAAGTTATTCACATAAATGCCGACAAATAGCCCACTGACCAACGCAACAAACGCGAGCTGTATGCTAGTGGATCAACATTTCTGTCTCGAGACGAATGTTGAAAGAAACTTGCAAATGCCGCGACTCCTGGTATGGCTCTCCATCTTCCAAGTCTCCACACCCTCCAGCAGTATACGATCTGCACCGTGAACATTATGATAGCGTCGAAGAATGGCCCGTTGACGAGTGCAAAATTGAAGTGGAAAAACGAGGTGAAGTCGTTGAAGTGGTAAACAAACCAATAGAAAAGGTCGTCCATCACCAGCACACTTTGAATGGTGTCACATAAGAACATGAAATGCACTAGCAGTATACTTGAGTAGGGACTACAACACATGTGCATTGCCACACATACCGACTGCTTTAAGCCACTTCTGGTCTCGCTTGGAGTGATTGAGATATATGACTTGAAGAAGAATGAGAAAAGGGGAAAATGATGTCAATTTCACAGGAAAGCGTACAGTATTGCATTACCAGTATTCCATAGAAGAACCAGTTGAGGACAATGCCGATCATCTGAGAATGCGTATGAGCACGGGTGAACCTAGAAGGATCGTATGTTGGGCTCACCGACGGTCCCATGCTTAATGATACATCGTTTCAGCAATCCACTCGTATGTTTTCAATGTAGCTTACATTAATATCGCATTGGCCGGCAGTGGTGCAGGGGTAGACGCCATATATGCTCAGTCGACAGGTGGGAGTAGGTGGCTGGAACGAAACCACATTTCATCTCAGAGACTTGATTTTTAACTGCATGCATTACTGGGTCCGTGCATCAGACAACCCATTCCATTTTCTGTCATGGGCTGAAACGGATCGGTTGATGTGCTACCGCCCTTGTCGGGGTGTGCCTTGATTGCCAGCTCGATATCAAAGTGAATCTGTATGTTTCTAATTCCGAGACCGTGTGATCATTGCCATTGAATTCACGATTACACCTATGGGAATTCGTGTCGATCTCCTTGTTAGCATGTAGTGGGAAAAAGAACTAGAGCCCCACATTACTCAGTCAATCTTCGTGCGTGTATTCATTTTCTTAGTTAAGGAGATTACACGGCAGACTTAGGTATCAAGTGGCCACCTGGAACTGGGATTGCCAAGTCATCAAATCGTCTAAATTTAGCCTGCTGCCACGTTCCACTACGGCGAGCTGAAACGACGTTCCAGTCTCGCTAGGTTATTTGTAGAGCGACTGCCGTTGTCAAATTCTGCTCATGTCAAATAAACTACGGAAGACCAGAGTGACGTAAGCAACATTTTTAAGTATCAGATGGAACGTTTCTCAATCAGGCAATAGCCAGGGGTTTCATAGGCTCACTGACATAGAAACATCAGGTACCCATGTAGCTTCACGACACCACAGATACTCTAAGCCATAGCATTTGGAAGAGTTGAGAGCATTTGTATGTTAAATCAAAAACAGTCCCCAGATGTGTATAGGCAAAAAAGTGCTGTTTTTCCTGCAATAATTTGCATAGTGATGCTTGCACACAGTCCGCTCATAGACTACTAGGAGCTACTTTGACTACCCAAGATCAAGGGAGATAAAAGAACAAAGAAAGACTTCCTTCATTACTAGAGATCTTTCTGTACAGAAAAAATGTAGATATCTTCCCTGCATCAAGGTCATCCACTGCATTCAAAGTTCTTGATGGAATATTGACATCAGATTGATGCTCTTGAGGTAGTTTCCCAGAGGATTGACTGGGTGATTGGCTGTAGCTAACTTTCTAGTTGGGTCACTGGTTGGCTGATGTATGGATTACCTAGCTAGGAGGCTAGATGGGAGATCACTATTATCATGAGCAAGAGGTATTTTCTCTACTTAGCCTTAAATTTTCATCCTGGCTTTAGATATATCATATACTGGAAATTTGGTATTAATTATTATTTTGTTCATTTTCTTTTCATTTTTTTAATAATTTCCACTCCTGAACTCCTAATTTGTTTACTCCTATAGGATCACAATATAGACCAAACACTTGTACTACCACTTCTATTCTGGGATTTGTATAAGTACTCTACCAGTACATTGTAGTTCCTTAGTTTGTAGATCAAAGTTATATTTCTCTACAATCTTGTTGAGCAGACAAATGTTTGCAAGTCTGAGATGATATAATTGTGACCACCTGTGGTCACAATACAAAGCAGCAATTGTTTATAAGTTGGAAACTATTGTATTTACAAGCTGTGTCCTCAAAACCTTGTACTATCTATTGTTGCTATTGTTTTCAGAGAACATATTTAAGTAGCTAGGACATGTACTGATACTCTCAGTCATTTACACACAAAGACTGAGTGTCACAAGGTATTTTTCTTATATATAGTTATTTACACATGAAAACTAAGTGTCACAAGTTTATTATATTTCTACAGGTTATTGGGCCCTGTTGTACAGAATAACTGTCATATCTAGTACTACTGCTATATCCCTTGCCAACTCTCTTCCTACTACAGTTTCTAAACTCAACCCCTTTGGTCTCAACTGGGCCATCTTCCACATCTATTTTAAAGATACTATTGAGACAAAAGGCTTTTGGGGACCACTTTGGTGGAACCAGCCTAAAACCCCCTACTAGAACTACAAATGAAGAGTTTCTAACAGTCTTCAATGG
Organism: Leucocoprinus sp. KB1807203; assembly: GCA_019327925.1. Taxonomy (NCBI): domain Eukaryota; kingdom Fungi; phylum Basidiomycota; class Agaricomycetes; order Agaricales; family Agaricaceae; genus Leucocoprinus; species Leucocoprinus sp. KB1807203. The sequence goes on from JAHTMQ010000088.1 coordinate 370,681, forward strand.
GAAAAAGGATAAGAGAGCTGCAAAGTCATTGCTTACTCAGAAAATCCCTGATTCAACTCTTATGAAGGTTTACTCCAAACCAACTGTCAAGGACCAATAGGGATCTGATTGTCAAAGAATACACAACTAAAGGAGCATATGCCCAAACCAACCTTCATATACAATTTCTTGACATGAAGTATAAAGACTCTGAGAATGTTTGAAATTTTCTTGAGAAACTCATAATCAAGTGAGAAGAATTATCTATTGTTGGTGTTGTTATCAGTGAAGAAAGATTATAGATTAACAATCATTAGCTGCTTGCCTAGAGATCTCACAAGTTTTATATCATTACAGCTAGCTATAGCTCAGCTAATCAATTCTACAAAGAAAGTGAACTCATGATGTTTAATCTCATTGATTTCTCAAAGGATATGATCACCAATTGAGACAAACTGAAAGGCTTTCATATAACCAAAGAGGGGTTGTAAATCAAGGGACTAACCAAGACAAAGTATTAGCTGTTATAGGTGCTAGAGATAGAAAGCCAAGAGATACTTGCTGGAACTACAGTGAAAAGGGCTACCATAGGACTAGATATTCTAAACCTTCAAAGAATGAGAAAGAAAAGGACAACAAGAGATTTCTTCAAGAAAGAAAATAACTTTGCTAATGCCATTGACTTTGACTTAGAAGCTGGTGGAGTTTATACAGTTACTTACAACTCAGACAACTCTAATAGTGAGGATGACAGTATGTATCCTCAAGAAAGCATTTGTAATGATAACGACTGGTTTTCTGAAGTAGCAGAAGATAACAACTGGTTATTGAATGCTAAAGATGAAGTTGTTAAAACAGCCATAGCTATCACATCCAATGAAGCTGAACCTGTATCTTACATTAAGCTATACAACTCTGGTTGCAGCATCCATATCACATCTTACCATGAGTGTCTTGAAAACTACTCGAAATCACACCCAAAACCATAAACACAGCAAACAAATAAAGCTTTTATGCTGTTGGAAAAGAAGATATAACAATTGAAGTACCAAATAGCACAAAAACCTCTAAACTCAAACTTACCAAAGTCTTGTACTCTTCTAAAGTTGACTATACTCTTGTTTTCAATTGGGAAACCTGACAAGTATGGTTTTCAATGCTCCTTTGGTAATGGAAAGTACAGTATTTTCATAAAGAAAGGAGACAAGATTGGTGAAATTCCCTAAAAATGCCTGTAGTCTGTACAAATATACTAGTGAACCACCAACAGCCAATGCTATTGAACAGGTTACCCTATAGCAACTACATTGATGTATAGGGTTATATTTCATCTGATATTGCAAAGAAGTTAATTATTGATAGATTTATCACTGGTCTTCAACTCATAACAACAAACTCTAATAATCTATTTTTCTGTGAAGTATATATATATGCAAAGTCGACTCAAAAGTCCATACCAAAAATACATGAAAGGAAAACAAGCTGAAGACTTTGGTGATGAAATACATAGTGACTTATGGGATCTTGCACCTGTAAACATATTAGGAGAATGAAGATATTATATCATTTTTACTAATGACAAGACATGGCTTACTAGACTCAACTTGCTAAGGTCAAAGAATGAGACAATAATAGTCTACAAGAATTTTGAAGCTTGGTACTATATACAGCTTAACAAAAAGATCAAGATATTACACTTAGATTGAGGAGAAGAATACATAGGAAAAGAGTTCAGTATATACTTAAAGTCTTAAGAAATGGAATAAAAGTTTACTATACATGATACCCTACAACACAATGGTGTTGCTAAACAGAGAAATCACTATACTCTAGAATGAACTCATGCTCTTCTTTACCAAAGTGATCTACCCAAATTCTTATAGGATAAGATAGCAAGATATATCATTTGGTTGATGAATAGGACCTCAACATGCTCTGTTGAGGGCATGACACTACTTGAAGCAGTTTTTGGTACAAAACCTGACCTTAGCAATGTTTATGAATGGAGTGAAAAGTGCTAGGTAAGAACAGAACATGGTAACAAACTTGGTAAAAGGGTCCAAACTGGCTACTGGATTGATCTGGATGACAAAAGCAAGGGTCATTGTATCTATTGGCCAGACAAGTAAACTGTATCTGTTGAGTACAACATTTACTTTGACAAGTTGGCTACATCAGCTTCTTATCTCGAGAGAGGAAGAAGAACTAGTACTTATTAAGACAAAATCTAATCAACCTATTCCTATTACCTTCTATTAAACTAAAGTGCCAGCAGTTACAGCTTCACCTGAAAAGTCAGATCAATGAGTCACAGGAATAAGAAAATCTAGTGAACATATACAGCAATTACTTTGTGGTAAAGGAACTGCTTCAAACTAGCTATCTGATCCAATTATTCCCAAGGGAGTCCAAATTTCCCAACCATTTATCATTTCTGAGAAAGAGAAAGCAGCTGAGCAGATAATATCTATAGATTACCTAAATGAGTATGTTTTGGCTACAGAAATCAGCAATGTAGAAGCCTTTGAACTGTAGTCTTTGAAAAAAGCCAAGAGTTGACCTGATTGGCCTCAATAGCAAGATGGAATGAAAGAAGAGTTAGCAATACTCAAAGCAACTGAAACATGGGAACTTGTTAATCCACCCAAAGGTACAAATATTATTGGCTCCAAATGGGATATTCTACATCAAAAAGGATGCAAGCAGTAATATTATCTATTATAAAGCTCACCTCATAGCATAAGGTTTTTCCCAAGTCCCAGGTGTTAATTATTTTGATACATTTGCACTAGTAGCCAAACTACAATCTATCTATACCATTCTCGCCATTGCAGCTGAAGAAGACTTTGAGTTGCATCAAATCAATATCAAAGAAGCATATCTAAATGGCAAACTTACTAAAGAAGAAGATATCTGTGTAAAGCAGCCACTAGAATATATAGAAAAAGGTGCTGAAGGCAAAGTATGCTATTTACAGAAGACACTATATAGACTAAAGCAATCAGAACATTGTTGGTACCAAAAGCTAGTCGACATACTTATACACTATCTTGGGTTTATCTACTACCACGTTGATGAAACTGTCTTCTACCAATTTATTGATAAAGACTTTGTTGTGATTCTAGTGCACATAGATAACTGTACCATTGAATCAAATTCAATTGAGTGTATTGTGCACTTCAAAGATTCAATCCAGAAATATGTTAAAATCACTAATATAGGCAAGCTACATTGGCTTTTAGGATTGGAGATTACAAGAAATCATAAATTACATACTATTAGTATTTCACAATGCTCTTTGTAGTGACTTAGCCTAGACAACTTAATCACCCTCCAAGTTCGAGTTAACAAGGAGAACTCAATGAAGTTCCCATTAAATTTCCTATACTACTTATACAACTACTATATGGTCTGTGCACTATCTTCCCACAGGTCCCATGTGACTTAGTCATGTAATGTCACCTGACTGTGACTCATAACCCTGTGACTCTGTGACACTTAGTTATGTGGTACTTTCTCATGCTCTATCTTTGTGTAGTGAGTCCAGAAAGGAAAAGAAAAGTAAAGTAAAGTAAATAGTGACTTTAGCCATTTTGCCAAGTCATGACACTCTTACATTGACTCTATCCTCTATTGCCACAACTTCAATCACCTTAAACCTATGTTTATCCCAATAGATCTATCCCTGAAGCTATTCTCAGCCCAGTATCCTAGTACCACTACTGAAATTGCAAGAATGTACAACATACCATACTATGAATATATTGGGGGGCTTATCTATATCATGATTGGCATATACCTAGACATTTCCTATACTATCCAAACTATATTGTGCTTCATGCATAATCCCTAGACTTGAGTATTGGTAAGCTGTTGAAAGAATATTTTACTATCCCAGTAGAATGAAAAATATATGGTTTATCTATAGACATGATGTTATAAACCCTGAACTCCATACATATGGTGATGCAGATGGCAACATGGCTAAAGATTGATATGCCTTATCTGAATATACAGTTCTTCTGAACAGTGGTGCAGTATCCTAGAGTACTAAGAAACAAGAAATTGTTGGCTTATCCACTACTGAAAGTGAGTACATTGCTATAACTTACACAATAAAAGAAGTCCTCTGGTTGCAATCTCTTATCTATGAAATTTTTGGCATGACACTGGACCCAACAATACTTTATTCTAACAACAAATCAGCTATTGAACTCATAAAAGAACATTGTCACCATGTATATACCAAGCATATTAATATAAAGTACTACTTTATCTGCTAGATTGTTGAAGAAGGCCAAATCAAGTTAGTTTACTATCCAACAGATGATGATCACAGACACTCTTACCAAGGTATTGCCATCACCAAAAGTCAAGCACTTCACTTCTGTACTTGGCCTTGTATATGTTTGAGGGGAAGTGTTGAGCAGACAAACATTTGCAAGTCTGAGATAATATAATTATGACCACAGGTGGTCACAATACAAAGCAGCAATTGTTCATAAGTTGAAAACTATTGTATTTACAAGCTGTGTCCTCAAAACCTTGTACTATCTATTGTTGCTATTGTTTTCAGAGAACATATATAAGTAGCTAGGATATGTACTGACACTTCAGTCATTTACATACAAAGGCTGAGTGTCACAAGGTATTTTCTTATATACAGTCATTTCCTCTAGACCAGCTGTAAAACCACCAGACCAGAGAGCAATATCTCTTATTTTATTTAGTAGCATTGTTATACTGCAAACAAATTTTGTATAAAAAGTAACATTTGATACACTTTATAACAATAGATTCTTAAGAAGAATTCACTCTAGAACCCCTTATACATATATTCTCAGGTAGGAGTAGAGTTGATCACCAATTTAGAGCAACACTTAAGGTGGACAAAGCTCACTACTAAGACTTGAGAGACAAAAATAGTAAGCTGGCATTAGGTTATAAGGATATTTTGGATAAAATGGTGATCTAGAACTATGTTATGAGATGGTTTCTAAAGAAGAAACTATTTCCTATACATTCATTAATCTGGTGGGAAATATCCAGGAATATAATGTGGAAAAGATATAAATAGCATGGGAAGGATTATGTAAGACATATAGTTATTAGTAAGGGTCATGTGATTGTGGGAGACAGGTGCACAGACCAACAGACATTTGTATAAGTAGCTAGGGGAATCTAATGGAGAATTCTATTGAGTTCTTTTTGAACAACTGTAAGGAGACCCTACTAATGCCACCCCTGGAACACTAGACTGACCTCCCAGAGTGACCCTGTGCCTAATGTAATACTTAATTGTCTCTAGCTCAACTTGGCAACTCCTGACCCTGACTGGTAGGACTGGTAGGATCAGGGATGAACAGGCTGTAGTAGTATATATAGTGTAGAGCACACCCCCAGGAGCCTTATCCTAAGCTCTAAGGATTCTCCTGGAGGTGAGTTGGAATGTAACTTAGGAGTATAATATCACTAAGGATTCTCCTGGAGTTCACTCCACTTCAGTTGCCCTTACATTTTGTACTCTTTTAATGTAGTAATATTCAATTAGACACAGGGTTGCTCTGGAGGACTAAACTAGTGTACTAGGGGTGCTGTTGGTCGGGTCCCCTTACAGCAGACACCCTTGAGCATGTCTGATCTTAGTTGATGAGTTACCCAAAAGTAACTCAGCAACTTTACATATAAAAAGTCCAAGAAGTCTCTTCCAAAGACAAAGTACTACTGAGCCTGAAACATTACCAAACAGTAGAACAAGTGGTGTTACCCTAGCATACGGGACTATTCAAAAGTTGCTCAAGGTTATATCACTTAAACATCACTAAAAATATTTTTACATTGATAGTTGACATTAGTAGGTGTCTCCACCGTGAGATTTAAATGTGATGTGATGTGACATTGGTTGAGCAAAATTCAGTGTGCCCTCTACAGAAAACAGAACATTACTCTCTATGTCATTTCAATTCGCCCTTGATATGATGCTCATTAAAGCTGATTGTTTATGCAGGTCTAAATGCCCTGATAGGGCTGAACTTTGGAATAGGCTATTCCAAAACTCGCCATCGCCAGAACCTCAGGTAGAGCAGGGCATGGAAGACGAATTCTGGGGTTATGAGGTAGTCTCAGAAGAAGTAACGTTTGACGGAAAAACCAGGCATGTATTCCTGCCACCTCAATCCTTAGATTATCACTGACAGTAGCTGGTATAGATATGAGGTACCTGTGTTTCATGATCAATAATACACTCGACGCTGAATCTGTAGATTGATTGGGATGGTTGGCAGAGTACTGATGGAACAACGCAAACATGGCAAGATTTGCCCCCTGCAGCGCTTCGGGACTGGGAACGACTACAGCGTCGACGGCGCCAAAAACTCGCGCACGAATCCATCGACATTGAATTGAATAGTTTCGCTGGCACTGACATCCACAATTTCCCAACGTGTCTGCGTGCACAAGCATTTGATGAAAAATTAAAGGCAAGAGAAAAATATAAGCCCAAGCTTGAGGACGAAATGCGTGAACTTCTTGATGCAAAATTGGACCCTGATTTGCATCCACATGGCCAGCCCATATTGACAGGACAAGCTCAACGCAGTGTGCGACGGTCAACTAGTCGTCGGCAACTAAAGATCCCAGGATCAATGCCTACTAGGTTGTTATCTCTACCTTTGCTGCTGAAACTATAAGCTAATTTCTGAAGTTCCCTATCCCGATCGCAATTGTCCGATGAGTGGACGAAGTCTGCCAAGGCGACTGGTGCTGCTCCAATATCTTTTGTCAATCAAGTAGACGATGAAGAAGTACCCAAGCTTTCTTCTGATTTCTATTATATTGAGAGAGGATATGTCTAGTCAGTCCCACCGTTGACATCCTGTGTAGTCAATTGGCCAGAGTGTTGATTGGTTATATAGTACAAATGGCATGGGGGCACCCAGCCAAGACTTTCAGATCGGCTGTATGTGCAAACGATGTGACTCACCTTCTGACTGTGAATGTCAAAGTGATTCTGAGGTCGTGGACAAGAACGGTAATAAAGCATTCGCCTATAAAGACCCGGTATGTACCTGCTCATTATTCACCGAAGTAATCAACTCACATCCCTAGGGCTTGTTTGCATTTAGGACATCAAGAGGCGTTGAGGTGATAGAGTGCAATGCAGTAAGCCGAGCATGTGGTTCTCTCCGTTGATTTCTTTGGATGATCAGTTTTTGCTGGACCAGGCCTGTAGCTGCAATTCAGATTGTGTCAATCGCATTTCTCAGAGACCTCGTGATGTTCCCCTCGAGATCTTTAAGACTCAAGGGAAGGGCTGGGGTGTTCGTGCATCTATTGATATCGTGCGTGGAAAGGTTCTGGGAATGTATTCAGGGTAGGTTGACTCGCATATTCATTATCATCAATCTAAGTCTGCTCTATCATCTAGGAGATTGATGTGAGTGGACTGCTTGGGAGTCGATCGCTCAATTAACAAATCCTGGACAGAACAAGGGAAGAAGCTTTGAATCATGAAGGAGGGTATATTTTTGACTTGGATGGGCAGGAAAATGCTGAAGATGGTGGGATGAGAGGAAAGTTCAGTGTTGATGCAGAGATCTGTGGTATGGTTTTGACTCTCCTTCGAATTCCGATTTCAATCTTTTTTCCAGGAAATTGGACTCGTTTTATCAAGTATGCTTCTCAGCGACCTTAACTTCTGGATTAGGCAGCTGACAATCTCAGTCATTCATGCAGTCCAAATCTTAGTGTATACCTTGCCGTTTACGACACCATCCCAGCCGTCGGTATTTTCTATCAATTTCTTTCTCTCTGCTCATCTCAAATTGCAGACAAATCAGCCATATATCAACCTGGTAGCTAATGAGTTCGTCAAGAGCGGTACAGAACTCACTCTTGATTACGATCCAAGTTATTCTGATGATCAGTTGAGACCTTTGGAGGGTATGAGGAAGTGTTCTTGTGGAAGTAGGGTGTGTCGAGGCTGGGTGTGGATAACATAAATTGAATCTTAGCATTGGTCTTCATATCCAGAATTGAACAATTTGTTACATGGTGCTGAAACACAGTCTGGTAGGTACTAAGTGCACTACTTAATACTAGACAATAGAAAGGAGAAGAAAAAGGGAAGCAGAGAAAAGAGGAGATTTTAGAGAAGATGTTATGTCTCAGAAGAGCAAAAAGTACTAGTTCTCTGTTGTAAAAATTTGACTATATGCTTGATTTGGACATCTTCTAGGTTAGGCCTTTACCTAAAAGACAGAAGTCTGTTATGATTAATTGAATTGATGACCATATGTAGTGCAACCAATGAGTTTGTCACAAACTTCATTCAGACCATAACTCCAGGAATACTTGACTGATTTTCGACAATCTAAAATGGCCACCAAAAGCCCTTAAGAAGACCTTTCAAACAGTACCAAAAACATCTCAAAGTGATCAGTATCCACCAAGTTATCAGCAGATTAGTCAGTGATCACTAAGTCACCAGACACTAAATCACCAATATCTCGGAAACTGCTTAATATAATCATTTGCTTTAATGACTATTGTGAAGCTCTCTTCAATGTACTTCTTTTCAGCCATAAATAGATCCCCAAGGCAATAAGATCCCATGGAGATACAAGGTCCTCAATGTTTGCACATAACACTATCTTTATCCTATAGATTATCATCTATCCTTGAATAGAACAAAGAACTGCCCTAAGACAGTTAGGTTATCTCTATTTTCAAGAACAATAGCACTGCTATATATAGAACAATAGGTAGTGATCATGTGGTAGGCTGTTCTGGTGCACAGACCACCACAATCATGTATTTAAGGACTGTATATCTGAGGATAAACCTCAGACTTAACAACATCTTTTGCTACTATCTAAATTTTCACTTTTTTAAGCCTTTTGATAATCAACTCATAAATCAGTAAGTGACCATTTGTGATAGAGTTGTATTAAGCCTGAGGAATCAGACAATGCTGGCAGGACAATGAAAATAACTTAGAGGTTGTTTATTGGAGAACTAGACTAAGGAGGACAAGCAGTAACTAATTGTGGGATAAGTCTAGAAGCTATGAAGTTTCTTGGTTGTCTTTGGCCAGTAGTATTCTAGATAATTATATAATGAGTTTTTGGAAGAAAGATTCAGTGACAGAGATCACATGAGATCAGGAGCATAACAGGTTGTATTAACCCTAGGACTAAGAAATCTCTATTTGGGAATAAACAAAGAGAACCTGACAGAGTTCTGGATGACTACTTTTACTATTTACACTTGGTCTGTTGTAAGGAGCTTTTATTACAGGAAGATTAGAATACAATGTCAGAAATGTAGAGTGGAGTAAGGGTTAGCTAATAGAGTAACTCTGAGATAGTGTAAATCAAGGAGTAAAAGTAACGTATATTTCAAGATATATTAATCAAGGAGCAGGAGCTCAGAGACAATGATGAAAGATGATCTTGGCTTTAATGTATATGTTGTACTCCCAATCTCCTATCACAAGTAATTGTTAATTTCAGAAACAAGGAGATGTCATCAGATAGCTTGAGTGGAGGTCTGAAGTCTAAGTTGGAAAGTATATAGGAAGAAAAGGAATATGGACAATAGATAAGTAGATGTTAATCTATAGACTAGATTACTACCATATATTTACTCTATATATATACTATAACTGGAATAGGAAAGATCCAGTCTGCACCACAATACTCCTACATAGCTAGGAGTAATTATTTAGGAGATAAATAATAAAGAAAAGAAAATAAATAATAAAATACAACCAAAAATTTAGTATATAATAGTACTCTCCCCTCAAGGCTGAGCCCTTGAAGCCCTGATGCATAAGCAATTCAACTATCACCTGATTGGATGAATAAAAGAACTTTACTAAAATTTTTTATTTTTGATCCTCAACCATTACTATGTCTATCAACATAGACATTATAAATGCCATTGACACTATTGAAGCTATTGAGCTCATCCTTTCTAACAACAAAGTCTATGAACAAAAGAGGTTGCACTGCTATAACAAGCTCCAGAAGAAAAAGGAGAAAGAGGCCACTGAATGTTTATAAAGAAGACAAGTATATGCAGTAGAAAAGAAATATCAAGATAAACTCACAGAGCAATTCTGGCTCCAACAAGAACAGGAGGAGCAAGATCATCTCTGTAAAGAAAAAAAGGAGTAGAATAAACATGCAGAGCATGTAAGAGGATGGCTGTTACCTTAGGTCAGGATGTTCTCTTATATTAGTCTGTATATTGTCTTGATCATTTTATTTATCTAAATCAGAAAGTGCTATTATTGGACTATAGCTCACATGACTGTGCACAGACCATCCTTTGTAGTACATATAAGGGCTTGTATTAGTAGATTTACCCTTACTTGAATATCACTCCAGCTTTTGGGATCTTTACTTAGCTCTTTGGTATGACCTCTAGCTGATTGCTAGTTGTTGCCCTTACAGAGTAGAAAAAGATCTTAAATACACTAACCTCCAAATTCCTTGATAATTACTTCCACCAATTGAGAATACAGTAACAGGACATTTGTTGTGTAACTCAAGTCAAGTTAACTCAACAACTAAGTCTTTGAGGGTTACAAAGAGAACTTGATAGGGTTCTCACTCAATTGTGCCAGCCACTTATACAAGTATGCTATTTGCCCCTGTTTACATTGATGGTATTCTACAACCAGCCAAGAGGCTACTAGTTCAATTCCCTTGTCTGTCATTCTATAAATATATATCTTTGGTCATAGTCAAGATAACTTATAACAGTATCCCTCTCTTAAAGGTCTTTGTCCTAAAAACTTTACAATTCATTGTATGGGTCTTGTAAATTGCCTATTTCATCTTCTTTGTCCTACTCTTTTACCCTTGGTCTCTCTATTTCTTGTTTCTCTTCTTCTTCCTGAATTGTTTCCAGTATTCTTCTTCTTTGTATTCCTTTCTAATGTCTTCAATTTCTTTTCAATCATTCCCAATATTTCTGGTCAAACCTCTTATCATCCCATCTATACAGTATCTTTGCTATATACCTCTCTAGTAATTCTCTTTTATAAAACTCTCTATGATCTTCTTTTCTTGTTTATCTTAACTTCTTTCCATACTCTTTTTCAAACCTTTCTACCAGGTCCCTTGCATTCTCTAAGTTCTCCCTCAGTTCTAAAGTGTTTTCTTTTGCTGTATATCCCTTCTATTGTACTGGATATCTATCCTTTCCTCTAAACTTCCTTTTATTTAATATTTTTTCCACTTTATATTCTTTTTTCTCTTCAATTATTACTAGAAGAGGCTGTTTCTCTTTCTGGTCCTCTATTTGATCTTTATACATATGTACTCTACTGATATTTACTACTGAATGTATTTTTATTATACTTGGTAACTCTAGTTCAATTGTGTTTGTTGATATAATTCTTTTTACCTTATAAGAATCCATAAACTGTTCCATCAATTTTTCTGAACATCTTCCCTTCATTTGGAACTTAAGATATTTTGTACTCAAGAGTACTCAGTTACCCACTCTATACTCCTCTGGCTCACTTCTCTTTCTATTTGCATATTTTCTCATTTTTTCTTGATTCTTTCTCAGCGCTGCTTCTGCTTCCTCATATACTTCTTTCATCCTCTTTGCAAACTCTTCTACTCTCTTAAACTTTTCCTTTTTTCTCATCTTAAATCCCATGCATGGATCTTGTTCATTATTTGCCTTGAATAGTAACACTTTTATACTTGTCTGTACTTTGTTGTTATATACAAACTCTGCTGTTGCTAACCAATCTAGCCACTGTTCCTGATGGTGATCAATAAATATTCTTAGGTATTGTTCTATTTTTTGATTTATTCTTTTTATTTGACCATCTATTTGTAAGTAATAAACTATTGACAATTTGGTGTCAATTCCCAATATTTGATTTAACTTTCTCATCATTCCTGCTATAAACTGTGCTCTCCTATCCATTATAATACTTTCTGGTAATTTATGTAATTTCTAGACATTATCTCAGAACAGTCTTGCCACTTCTTCTGCTAAAGTCTTTTCTGTAGTAGGTACAAAGTATGCTATTTTTGTCATCCTATTATATACTACCAGAATTGCATTATATCCCTGTGCTAGTAGTAACTTTGTAATGAAGTCTGCCATTATATGACTCCAGGATTTTTCTAGTACTGCATTAGACATTAATTTTCCTACTGGTACCTCTGTGCGATTCTTGTTCCTTTAGCATATATCACAAGATTCTACATACTTTTTGACTTTCTTTATTACTCCTGGCCACCAAAAATTTCTGGTGACCAATTTCATTGTCTTTTACTGTTCTCTATGTCCTCCTACTAGCATATTATGGTGTAACTAGATTACTTCCACCCTCAACTTCTCATTTTATAGTACATATACCTTTCTATCTCTTAGTATTAGGCCATTTTCTTCTTTTCATTCTTTATCTCTTAACATCTTCATCTCTACTCACTTTATCTCCTCTATTGCTTTTATTACCTCGTCATCTTTTGCATCTGACTTTCTGATTTCTTTTAGCAGATTTACTCCTTTGATTACCACTTCCATCACCTATGTTGCTCTTACTTCTAACCACTCCTTTTTTACTAGCACTCTATCCTCATTATCTTTTTCTATACCAATTTGCCAGTCTGGCTATCTACTTAGGCTATCTGCTCATTCTATACTGCTCCCTGGCATATGTTTCAGGTAGAAGTCAAATCTTAATAGATACAGGGTCTATCGTACTTGTTTCCTATTTAACTTCAGACTGCTCATGAAATATTTAAGGTTTTTATGATTGCTCCAGATCTCAAATTTACCTTGTGCACCTTCCAGTAAATATCTCTACTCTTCTAGACACTTGATAATTGCTAGCATCTCTCTATCATAGATTTCATAATTCCTTTCTGCTTTGTTCAATAATTTTGAGATAAAAGCTACTGGCCTTTACTCTTTATTCTCATGCTTCATCAATAACACTCCTCCTGTTGCATACTCTGATGTATCTGCTTCTACTCTCATCTCCTTGTCCAAGTTAAGCACTACTAGCACTGGTCTCATTGTAAATACCCTTTTTAACTTCTTGAATGCCATCTCCTATTCCTCTCTTCAATTCTACTTTTCATCTTTTCTGACCAATCTATATAGCAGTTTGGCTAACTTAGCAAAGTCCTTTACAAATTGTTTATATTTCTTTGACTATCTTAGATCTAGGCCATTCAAGAACTTCTGCTATTTTCTCCTCCTTTATCTTAATTTCTTCTGCCCCTATTACCAGTCCAAGAAAGTCAATCTCTTTAACTTTCCAAACATATTTTTCTGGCTTTATATAGAGGTTACTCTCTTCTATTCTCTTTAATACTTCTTCTACTATCTTATTATGCTTTTTTTTATTCTCTGTTCCTACCAGCATATTGTCCATAAATGCTACTATATCTCCAGTGTCAATTAAGTTTCTAAGAATGTCATTCATTATTGCCTGGAAGGTCACTAGTGAGTTTGTGAGACCAAAAAACATGACTGTGGGTTTATACACCCCTAGATGTGTAGTGAATACAGCTTTTCATTCATCCTCTTTCTTTATCTGTACATTGTTATATCCCCATCTCAGATCTATATTTGTGAATACCTTTTTTGTTCCTATAGTATTGATCAAGTCTGAAATGGATAGTTATCCTTGACTGTTTTTTTATTCAGGTATCAATAGTCTTGTACTATTCTTTTCTTTCTATTCTTTTTTTCTACAAAGAATACTAGTGAAATCTGGGATGACTTTGAGAGTCTAATGTACCCTTTTCTTAACTATTCCTCCACGAATTCCCTCACTTCCTCTTTCTCTTCTCTCAATATTAAATATGTCCTTTTTTTCCTTGGCACATTTTCTCTCAGATTTATTGCATAGTTCTAAGGTTTTCTCACTGGTATTCTTTTTGATTCTGCTTTCTCAAATACCTTAAGCCACTTGTGAGATCTCTGTGGTACTATCTTCCTCACTTTTTCTCTATCTAATTCAATTTCATCATCAAACTTCTCCTCTATCAACATCTTTTATTTATCTCTTTCTGGTTTTCCTATTGCTCTGATTTTCCTTTCTACTTTCTTTCCTTTTTTTGTCTCTTTTTTTGCTACTATACTCCTCTCACAAATTGGTGGGTATTTTGTCATTTGACTTTCCCAGTTTCCTAATTTATCTCAGGATTGTGTGCTTGCAACTATGATATACCTAGTATAATGTCTATTTTCCCCAAATTATATACATCTATCCTCATTCTTTTCACATGACTTTTGTAGTATACATTTACCTCCACCTGGTATACAATTGCTCCTCTGCTATTATTTGTGCCATCCATATTCCTTACTACTATAGGTCTTTTTAACTTCTGCAGCTTGAATATATTCCTTGCTGCCATCTTTCTGTCTATAAACATCCCTGTTACACTACTATCCAAGAGTGCTTTCACTGTTATGCCTTCATGTGTATTTACTTTCTCTACCCCAATATTCAGCTATACTTCTCTCAACATTTTGAATATTCTTCTGATGTCCCTTTGCTTATTTTCCTCTTGTACTGTGCTTTCCAGAACTTTTGTCTACATGTTACCCTACTGCACCTTTCTCTCTATAGAGCATGCTACCATTCTCTAATTCCACTATGGTTTTTCTTTCCTGTCCTACATTCTGGGCACAGGATCTCATTTTTTTCTTGTTTTAGCACTCTTTCTCCTATTGCATTCTTTCTTCCACACTTTATATACTACACCATTGTCATCTCTCTCTTTCTTGCTTTTTCCTCTCTCCAGTTCCATGCTTTCTGGCAAAAGTTGCACCATATATTTTTTACTTGTCTTTTGAGGAGAAACTCTTGTTTTTAATTTTTATGGATTTGAACCCCTTTGCTTTCATATCTCCTACACTCTACATAGGTCATTACTGTCTCCTCTATGATCTATCCCCTCTCAAGTAGGAGTGCCTCTTTTGGGGGCATGCTTTCCTTATTATAATATTCCTGTGCCTTTTCCCATGTAGGACATGCCAGTCTCCTTTCTTGCTGTACCTTTTGTGGACCAACTATATGTACTACTTGCTTACTTTTCCCCTCTTTTTTTTATACTTCTATGTTTAGGTATTTTCATTTGTAGTGCCCAATCCTTTAATATCTAAAACACTTTACTTCCTCTACTCTTTCCTGCCACCTCACCTCTACTTCATTTCTTACTCCACACTGCATCACTCTAGTCACCAACATCTCATATCTATTTTGGGGTTTTTCTCTTTTCTCTTTTTCTTCTTTCTTTGTTCTGCAGTTATGGGCTAGGTACACAAACTTCCTACAACTCCAATATTCTCTTTCTCTTCTTCTCTTTAACTGTGCCCTTAGTGAAGCAAGAGCTTGCTTTTCTTTGAGCATGTTGCTCAGGAGGTTGTTATATTGTTGTTGAGATATAGTGTTAATGCCTCAAGATCAAAGTAAAAGGTTTTTGATCTTACTTAAGTTATGTTTGCTAGGGCACAAGATTTTTACCCAGCTGGACACCTACTACCTTACTGACTACTGCTCTAGTACTAGGGTTATACTATTATCTCTAAGAAGAGGATTTCTACTCTAAGCAGCTTCTTAAGAATACACTGCTATTCCTCTGTATGTATAGATCACAATGGACCCCTGGCATAAGGTTGATAAAGTGAAAGAGTACAAGTAGTCTACTAAACACTACCTAATTGCAAGGTTAGGTCTTGGATATGATATCTAGGTTTGGTACTATACTGCCACTAGCAGTTTCTAACTGACTACCAAGTCCTCTTAAGCCAAAGGCCCAGTTATATATAGAGGTGACTAGTGATTGCAATGATCACCAGTTGAAGGTTGAAATGATGTGAGAGTAAGAGAATAGACAAGGCTCAAGATAAACAGTGTCTAAGAAGTGGTATTGAGTTCTTTTGTTGTGTAACTCAAGTTGAGTTAACTTAGTAGCTAAGTCTTTGAGAGTTACAAAGAGAACTTGATAGGGTTCTCACTCAATTGTGCCAGCCACTTATACAAGTATACTATTTGCCCTCATTTACATTGATGGTATTCTACAACCAGCCAAGAGGCTACCAGTTCAATTCCCTTGTCTATTATTCTATAAATATATATTTTTGGTCATAGTCAAGGCAACTTATGACAACATTGTTACTAGAATCAAGGGTAAGATTATCATAAAAAATCTCCAAAAACAAAAAATCCTTTGTACTTTATTCTATAACTATTTCAAAAACATAATACTGACCAGATCACCAGTGCTTCCCAAGAAACATTAAATAGAACTTTTACCAATGGAGAGTCTAGCTCAACAACAGCAATATAAGAAGTTAGAGACAGAATTTAGAGAAGGGAATGTTATGGATAATTACACTTTGTATTTGTATTGTTACCAGTATGGAATAAACTGTAAGCTCCAAAGATTGATGTAAGTATACTCTGTATTTCTGGTATGAAATTAACTTTGTGTAGAAAATTGACTACTTGTCAAGCCTATGCCAAAGCTAGGGTAGCTTATTACCTGTTCTCTAAGAAATCCAAAAGAAAAGCTAATGAAGAATAGACCTCCAAGAGATCAAGGATAGTAGTAAGCAAGTACACAGTAGACAAGAAATAGAAAAAACATATAGAGTATTTGTTAGAGGAATTGGTAGGTTAGGTAGGAAATCTAGTAGATATAGTTAATTGGATCAAAGATAAATTGAAGAAATTGGGTGAATATTTGAGGAGATTAGGTTTTAAGTTGATTACATAGGCAGAGATTGTGAGAGCAGAGATAAAAACAGAGAAGAAAGAAAAAAGAAAAAACAAAGAGAAGAAAAAAGCAAAGAGAAAATGGAAATAGACAGTTTAGAGATGGAGGTAATAGAGATTGGAGATTCAGATATAGAAGAAGTTGAGAAGCAGTAGTGTAGTTGGTTGGATTATCATTAAGTGAATATTATATTGTTGTCTACTCTAAGAGATTTTAGTATGAGGAATTGGAAGGAAATTATTACAAGTATTTTAAGAGTGAAGCATTATTCTGTTGCAATAGAAACTATATGATTTGGAATACAAGTATTCAACTCTGCACAAAAGAAACTGCAACTCTGAAAAATACAAGTAAGCAATACATGCATAAAAAAAACTGCATAGAGAGTAAAATACAAGTACTTGACTTTGATTTTTTCTTTTTCTTTTTTCTTTTATTTTATTTTTTGATTTTGGTTTTATTTTTTGTTTGTTTTTTTTTGAAATGGAGTTAGAAGAATAAGAGAGATTGAAGATATAAATAATAGAAAGCAAAAAGGGGAAAGATAGAAAGGAAATAGAAAGTTAGAGGGTATATATAATCATTAGTCTTTTAGTCCGATTTAAGTAGTTCAGACTTAGATGGATATCTAGAGTAAAAATTGCTTATTAGTTTTTGAGTATGAGTTAACTCCATAGTAAACAACTACTTAGAGTTATTCTTGGTATCCTTATACCCAAGCCAGATAACCTTGTATAATAATTTGCATGCTCTCCAACAATTAATCTTGGAGTTAACTATCTTGGAGATTTCATATTCGGATTCTCTATCACAATTGTGATATCCAGGATAGCTACAGTAGTACCAATATACTTGCTGATATAAGATCCAGGAATTAATTATATAATAGTGGATATATAATAGTGACTCAGTAAACAGAAACTTCTTAACTTGTTTTCTAACTAGCTCCTAGAACTCATCTTACTTTCCAGTTCTCTACTTGCTTTCTCTCTTCTCCTAGTTAATCCCTCTAGGGACAGATTGACTAGGCTAGTTAATTCTCACTTGTGATTCAAAGCTTGACATTCTCTATCAATAATAATTGGTGCTAGCAGAGGATCAGAGTATTGCATGAAAGTATTAGGTATAGCTGGTTTAAGTATGAAGATATAGAAGACTGGGTAGACTATTCTTATTGACTCTGAAAGTTGGATGGTAAAGGACTATAAACTAGGTTGAGCAATGATTTTATAAGGACCAAAGTACTTCTTAGGGAGTTTCTTTGATAGATGAGTAGTCCAAAAGAACTGTGCTTTGACAAAGACAGATTGCCTAATATAGAACTCTGGAGATAGTTGTCAACAATTACCAGCATAGGACTGGTAATGATGTTGTACTTGCAATATTTTAGATTTAAATTGTTCCTATAGTCTGGCTAGGTCAACTACAAAATCTTAGACATAGAATAATGCTATATCTCATTCTAGATATATAGTGATGTTTGGATAATAACTCTTGTTGGCAAAGAACAGAAAGACACCAGTAGTGAAATTAGGGGTATTATTATAAGCAAACTTTACAAGGATAATAGTTCAGACCAGTTGCTCTATTGATAGTTATAGTAAATATAGAGGTACTACTCCAGTTTCTGATTGGTCTATTCTGTTTGTCTATTTAATTTGTAGTGGTACCCTAATATAAAGTATAAGGGCATATCTAGTACAATACCAAGGGAGTGAAAGAAATAGGAAACAAATTTGGAGCCTCAGTCTAAGGTAATATGAGAGGGAACCCTGTTATGAGATGACTTTCAAGAAGAAAACTATTTCTTGTATGTTCATCAACTTGATAGGAAACATCCAAGAATACAATGTAAAAAAGATATAATTAGTGTAGGAAAGATTATATAAGATATGTATAGTTATTAGTAAGGGTCACATAATTGTAGGAGATAGGTGCATAGACCAATAGATATTTGTATAAGTAGCTAGTGCAATACAATGGAGAACTCTATTGAGTTCTTCCTAAACAACCATCTTGGTTGAGCCTAAGTCTTTATGACTTTGTACTAATACTACTTCTGAGATACTAGACTAACTTCTAGAACAACCCTGCAACAAATTAAATATTACATAGTAATATTTAATTACTTTTAGCTTATTTCTAAAACTCTAGACTTTGATGACTAGAACTGTAAGAACAGGAATACACTAGTGCCAAAATGTATATATAATGTAAAGTACCTCTCCAGAAGCCTTATCCTAATCTCTAAGGATTCTCCTATATAAGAGAACTACACTAAATCATACTCTTAATATATAAGAGGACAACAGTCACCTTAGGATAAGACTTAGCTAAGTGTCTGATTTATAATCTATCTAGTAGATCTTATCTTATAATATATATTTATTTACTCCCTTACCTCTTTGTTTACTATAAAGATCAGATACTTGCTAACATCATAAACTCCATTGACGAGTATTCTTCTCTACTAATTCTTTGTTAATAAAATCCCTTCTATTGTCTTTATCTCCATCCTCTTCTTCAATTGAACCTATTTCTTTTGTCTTATTATTTTAGAACTAATTGTCAGTAGTTTTATTGTTCTACTATACAAAAGTAGTAGTCTGGCTGCTGTAGCTATAGAGTATTTAAGAGTCTTCTGTAACAGAAATCAGGTAGTGAAATACTAGAACAGTTTATCATCTTTATATTATCTCATAAATCTATAGGTCAGTAGCCAAATGACAAATGGACACTGTTATACTTGCAAACTACTTATCAATAATAAACTATTTCTTTGTTACTTTAACTAGAGCCCACCATAAAGGGCTTCTAACCTATAAGGGCAACCAGAGCAAAGCAGACTTCCAAGAGAATCCTCAGTCTATAAATACTCTCTGGGGTATGTTATAACTCACCTTCCAGGAAAATCCTTAGAGAATAGGATAAGGCTCCTAGAGGGATGCTCTATACTATATATACAAGTCTAGTTATTCTGGAATGTCCTAGCAGTTAGAGCGGAGAGTAAAAGAGCTGATCAAACTAATTAAATGTTAGATAATAATATTGAATTAGAGCAGAGTTGCTCTGATGGATTGCCACTAGTGATTCAAGAGTGAAGTTTAGTGCAATCCTTTTATATGACCTTCCTTTCCAAATTCCTTTTGATCATACTTTTGCTGAAAAGGTCTTTCTTGTACTGAATAATCCCTTCTCCCTCTCTAACAACTCCTTTGCTGCAAATACTGAATTTTTCTTTTTCAACCTTCAATTATCAATCATATCAAACTCTACTTCTTCATTATCCCATTCCTCTTCTGGTCTGCTCACCATATCTGATCAATAGCCTCAGTCACATACCATGCATCCAAGATTTGTTCCTGCTCAGTGACCAGATTAATCAGATCTACCACAAGTCCAATCTCTATATATTCTACCTCTATCTCCATTTGTTGTTCCAATTCCTTATCTATCTTTTGTTCCACCAGCTGCTCCATCTGTCATGCTATCTACCATATGTAAGAACTTAAACTGTGGCATCTTAGAACTACTCCTAGTCTGAGTTAACAAGGAGAACTCAATAGAGTTTCTATTCAATTGCTATATACTACTTATATGCATTCCATATTTACTTCTATTTATAAAGTCCTGTGTATCTTTTTTGAGTCATTTTCTCTTATGCATCCATTAATTTCCTAATTAAATGAAAAGAAAAAGAAAAAAAAATATAAATAATAACTTAGTTGTTTGGCCATATCATGACACTACTCCTCTCTCAAGATTCCTTGTCCTGAGGATTTTTACAACTTGTAGTAGAGATCGCAGATGTTTCCCATTTCATTGTTATCTTTTTCTGCCCACTTTTTGATTCCCAAGTTTTCTTGTTTAATTTCCTTCTCTTCCTCTTTTATCATTTTCATCATTTTTCATTCTCTTACTCTTCCTTCTTTCTATTTTCTCCAAATTCTTTCTAACCTTGCTTAGTATTCCTCATCATATCTTTTATCTGACTATCCAAATAATTTTCTCACCATAAACCTTTCTAGTAATTCTCCTCTTTTGAATGTTCCTTTTTTCTGTTCTTGTCTTTGAACATCCTCTATGTCTCACCAATATTCTTTCTTGAATTCCTCAACTGCTTTTTTTGCATTTCCCAAGTTTTTCTTTTCTTTCCAGGTATTGGATTCTACTGTAAACCCTTTCTACTATACCAAGTATTTGTTCTTCTCTCTTATTTATTATTTGTTTAGAATTCTCTCAACCTCCCACTCCTTCTTTCTCTTGATTATGACTAGAGCTAGTTGTTCCTTTTTCTGCCTCTTTACTTGCCCTATGTATTTTTGTATTCTACTGATGTTGACTACCAGATGTATTTTTACTGTACTAGATAGTTTTAATTCTACTGTGTTTGATAATACAATTTTCTTTATCTTGTAAGGCCCTACAAACCTCTCTGTTAATTTTTCTGTTCTCCTCTCAATCATTTGATATTTCAGATTCTTAGTACTTAACATTACTAGGTCTTCTACTTTATACTCATTGACTTCTGCCCTCTTTCTATCTACATATTTCTTCATTTCTTCTTGTGTTTTCCCCAGTATTACTTTTGCTTCTTCCTAAATTTTTTTCATTTTTGTCACAAATTTCTCAGCTCTCTTATATTTCTTCTTCCTTCTTGTTTCAAACCCTATTCTAGGATCTTGTCCATAATTTGCCTTAAAAGGTAATGTTTTAGTACCTGAGTATACTTTATTATTGTAGGTAAACTCTGCTGTTTCTAACCAATTGGGCCACTGTTCCTACCTATAGTCAATAAACATTCTTAAGTACTGCTCTAGTTCCTAATTAACCCTTTCAGTCTGTTCATCTATTTAAGGGTAGAACGCTATCAACAATTTACTTTTAATCTCCAATATCCTATTTAACTTTCACATTATCCCTGCTGCAAACTGGGGTCTCTTGTCTAAAATGGTACTCTCAGGTAACCTATATAACTTCCATATATTGTTTCTAAACAACCTGGCTAGTTTTTCTACTAATGTTTTTTCTGTAGTAGAAATAAAATGTACTATTTTTGTCAATCTGTCAACTACTACTAAAATTGAGTTGTATCCTTGTACCAACAGCAACTTAGTGATGAAATCTGCTGAAATATATACCCAAGGTTTCTCTAGAATTGAATTTGATATTAGTTTTTCTGCCAGTTGTTCTGTGCAGTTTTTATTATACTGGCAGATGTCATACCCCTTTATATATTACTTCACTTCTTTTGTGACCTCTAGTTACCAAAAGTTCCTAGTGATCAATTCCACTGTTTTCTACTATTTCTTGTGTTCTCCTATTGGTATATCATAATGCAACTGAATAATTTCTACTCTCAGTTTCTTATCTTTTGGTATATATATCTTCTCTTCATTATATATAATATCATTGACTTCTCTCCACTTTTCATCTCTTAGCATCTTTACTCTTGCTTATTTCATTTCTTCTACTGTCTTGATCACCTTGTCATCTTTTACTTTTGACTGCTTTACTTTCTCTAGTAAATCTACTCCTTTTACTATTACTTCTACTTTCTGTTTTTTTGACTTCCAACCATTCTAGCTTTACCAATATTTTGTTCTCATTGTTCTTTTCTACTCCTACTTTCCAGTCCAGCTTCCTATTTGGGCTGTTTGTTTTTCCCATCTTACTCCCTGGAACATATTTTAGCATAAAGTTGAATCTTGATAGATACAAGATCCACCTGGCTTGTCTTCTATTCAATTTCTGTACTTTTATAAAATATTCAAGGTTCTTATGATCTGTCCAGATCTCAAACTTTGTTGTAGTTCTTTCTAGAAAGTGCCTCTATGCCTCTAAACACCTAACTACAGCTAATATCTCTTTGTCATGTATCTCATAGTTCCTTTCAGTGTCACTTAGAGATTTTGAGATAAAGGCCACTGGTCTCTATAAGTCATCTGAGTACTTCATCAAGAGTACTCCTTTAGTTACATAATTCAAGCCATTTGCTTCCACCCTAAATTCCTTATCTAAATCTAGGGCTACCAATACTGGTTTTGTTGTGAAGATCCTTTTAAGTTTGTCAAATGCTTGTTACTGCTCATCTTCCTACTGCTACTTTACATCTTTCCTTATTAGTATATTCATTGGTCTCGCTACTTGAGTGAAGTCCTTGATAAACCTCCTATAGTAATTTGCAAGGCCTAAGAACTTTCTAATGTCTTTTATATTTTTTGGTTCTAGTCAACTCAGTACTCCATCCACTTTCTCCTTCTCTATCTTTATTCCATTGGGTCCTATAATAACTCCAAGGAATCCAATCTTCTCTACTTTCTATACATACTTTTCTGGCTTTATATAAAGATCATTCTCCTCTAGCCTTTTCAGTACTTCTTCCACAATTTTATTATGTTCTTCCTTTGTTTCAGTTCTTACCAATATATTATCTACAAATGCAGTGACTTTGCTTTCATTTACCAAGTCTCTCAGGATCTTATTATTATAAGATGGTTCCAAGAAACTATTTCCCACATATTCCTTAATCTAGTAGATAATATCCAGAAGTATAATACAAGAGGGATATAAATAGTGTGGGAAAGCTTATATAAGATATATATAGTTATTAGTAAGGGTCATGTGATTGCAGGAGATGGGTGCACAGACCAACAAATACTTGTATAAGTAGTTGTACAATCCAATGGAAAACTCTATTGAGTTCTTTCTGAACAACTACCTTGGTTGAGCCTAAGTCTTTACAATCTTACACTAATATAAGAACTCAATACCCATTGTTGACCCTACACCTCATAGTCTTGACATCTCTATTCCTACTTACTCTCTCATTGTTCTTGCTAATGAGCACAATGCTCAGAAGCTTTTTGGAAAGTGGATCCTAGTTGTAAAGGGGACTTCACTATTAGTTAGGGACAGTGGATAGATAGCTAGGACAAAACTTGTGTCCCTGCCTAAGACCTAACCTTTATATTAAGTGGGCTCATATTTGGTCTTTTGTTATCAGCTTTGTATCACTGGTCCATTGTGATCAGTCTATACAGGAGAATGACAGTAACCTCTTAAAGACCTGTCTAGTTTGGAGATTTCCTTCTTGGGGATAATATTGTTTTACCTTTCTAGCCAGTAACTAGTCATAAGTTCAGACAAAGAAGACTGCTTATCCTCATATGAGAGATCATTATCACCATCATTATTGCTATTACTACTGCCATGCATGTTTCAACAACAATAGCAACAACAACAATAACCTATAGAGCAATCTACTGCTCCTGTACCACAATTCACTCCCTCCACTTGGGAGGAGCAACTTCTTACCCTAATTGCTAGTTTACAACAGCAAATAGCCACCTTATTACAGCAAAATAGAGGAGCTAGAGTGAAGGTAGCAAAACCTCCTTTGTTTAGTGGAAAAATAAAGGAGATGAGCACATTCATCAGTGCAGCTTATCTATACTTGAGTATGAAAATGACAGGGAATCAGAGACAACAAAGATGACCTGGATACTGTCTTATGTGTAGGAAGGGGTGGCAGAGGCATGGAAAAATAATCTGTTAAATGAGTTATCAAAGAGAGAATTGGAAGTAAAGATAGCAGAAGAGCTATTTGGCAAAATGAGAAATAAGTTTGGGGAGATAGTGGAAGAGAAGCAAAAAATAGAGCAGTTGAGGACAATAGAGCAAGGGAAGAGGACCTATAACAAGTATGTTCAGGAATTCAAGAAGGTGACATGAGGAAGTGGCTATGAGGGACAATCCCTCATTGAAGAATTTAAAAGAGGGCTGAGTGGAATACTTAGAAGGAAGTTGGCAGAAGCAAAAAGCCCCCCTAGTATAATAGAAGAATAGCAGAAAAGAGCAGTGAGATTGGATAGAAACCAAAGACAAAGTAGAGTAGAAGAGAGAATGTTAGGGAGGAATGTGGTATGCCTATAGAGAAATATGCAGCCTAGAAAAGACTTTGGTAGAGGATTATATAGGGGAAAAGAAGAACAAATTGTGTGGAGGGCAGGGGGTTAGAACTTTAGGGGAGGAGCACAAAGCAATTGGGGGGGGACAGGGACTAGGAAGAGACTCTAATACAATAGATGTTAATAGAGGGAGAGAAGAGGACAAAATGTGCTATGTCTGTGGAAAGTGGGGCTATATGACCAAAAACTATTGGCAAAAAAAGGAAAGAGAGGGAAGAGTAGTAGAAACACTACAAGAGTTAACAAAAGACAATGGAGGACAGTAAGCTCCTAGCTAGCCTTCTCAAATATGTACAGTATATTATACCCAGAAAAGCTGGAAAATAAAATTTCATGTCAAAGCAACACTAAAAGAGTAAGAGATATATAGTGTACATTCCAGCTGCTAAGAGAAGTGTAGATGACAGTGGGGTTGGAAAAGCTGGAGAATCATACAGGGGTAGCAGTAAAAACACTGCTAGATAGTAGAGCAACAGATCTATTTATGGACATAGAGTTTGTAAAAGAAAAGGGATTAAAGCTAGAAAGACTAAAAAATCCCCTGCTAGTACAAAATATAGATAGGACTGTAAACATAGGAAGGACAATCATTTATCAGATAGAGTATAATATATTCTTTAAGGGACATGCTGAGAGAGCATGAATAATATGTATAATTTAGGAAAGATAGAGATAATATTGGGAATACCATGGCTAGCTGCCCATAACCTAGAGATTGACTGGGAGAAAGGTGAGGTGAAAATGACATGGTGCCTACCAATATATGAAAGGAGGAAACAAGAAACATAGGAGAAAAGGCAGGTAAGAAAGATGGAGAAAGAAAAGATAGTAGAGGAATTAGTACCGAGGAGGTTCTAGAAGTGGAAAAAGGTACTTGAAAAGAAAGAGTCAGAAAGAATACCTACTAGAAAGCCATAGGACTATATGATAAAATTAAAGAAGGGATTTATGCTAAGAAAGGAAAAAGTATATTTGTTGTCAAGAGAGAAAAAAGAAAAGATACAGGCATTTGTGGAGAATCAACTGCAAAAGAGATATATTCAACCATCAAAATTGCCACAGACCTCACCAGTCTATTTTGTAACAAAGAAGGATAGAAAGAGGAGAATAGTACAAGACTATCATTATATAAATCAGTAAATGGTAAAGAATAGGTACCTTTTACCCCTAATTGCAGATATCCTGGATAGAGTGGAAAAGAAAAAGGTATTTACAAAACTCAACCATAGATGGAAATATAATAATGTGAGGATCAAGGAAGGGAATGAATAAAAGGTGGTGTTCATAATGCATATTAGAGCATATAAACCAATGGTCATGTATTTCAGACTAACAAATTCTCCAGCCAGCTTCCAAACTATAATGAATAATCTATTCTAAGATATGATCAATCAAGGAAATACAGCAACATTCATTGACAATATAATAGTAGCCACAGATACTAAAGAAGAGCATGATGAGCTAGTAGAGGAGGTATTGAAGAGGTTAGAAGAAAACAACCTGTTTGTCAAACTAGAAAAGTGTCAGTGGAAAGTAAAAGAAGTGGAATTTCTAGGCATGGTGATTGGTCCCCAGAGAGTTGAAATGTAAAAGGAAAAGATAGGTAGAGTGTTAAGTTAGCTGGCACCAAAAAACATAAAAGAAGTATAAAAGTTTCTGGAACTTGCTAACTACTATAGGCAGTTTATTAAAGACTTTACTAGAATTGCAGCCCCATTGCACCAGTTAGTTAAAAAGAAAGAAAAGTGGAGATGAAAAAGAGAACAAGTAAAAGCACTCAAAAGGTTGAAGAAAGTGTTTACAACTGAGCCAGTCCTGGTTATCCCAGACTTAGATAAGGAGATGAAAGTAGAGGTCAATACTTCAGACTATACAACAGGAGGAGTACTATCAGTCAAATATGGAAATAAGAAATAGAGGCCAGTTACCTTCATCTCCAAATTATTGAATGTGACAGAGCACAACTACAAAATTCATGACAAGGAAATGTTAGTAGTAATTCAATACTTAGAGACATGGAGACATTACTTAGAGAAAACAAAAATAAAGTTTGAAATCTGGACAGACCATAAAAACCTCTAGTACTTTGTAACTAGCCAGAAGCTGAATTAAAGACAAGCCAGATAGGCATTGTACCTGTCACAATTTGACTTTTGTTATCAATAAACAGTGAATGTTCTTAGTAATCACCCTAGGTGGATGTTCAAGAAGAACTCGATAGAGTTTTTTGTTGGATTGGACTTCTACTTATACTATTTTTACAGTGGCTGTGCTCTTAGTCCATGGTCACATGTCCTTCCAGAATGTTCTTGTGATCATCTGATCTTGTTATGTGACCTTAGTTCCCACACTATTTATATCTCAACCCTATTGTATGTCTTGAGGTTTTGGATTAAATGTTTGAATACTTGGGAAACTTTTCTTTTTTTGGGGCTCTCATAACAACTTTACTCTAAAGCATGTTCTAGGCAAAAGTATGGAAAAGGTAGATGAATTGAGTTAAAGACCAGATTAGCAGAAAGAAGTGGAGAACAATAATAAGAACTAGATATAGATAAAGCCAGAGTGGATAAAACAAATAAAGACATTGGTAAAAGAAAATAATCTAAGGGAAAAGATCAAGAAAGTGCAAGGGAAAAATAAGAAGGTAGTAAAAGCAGTAGAGAAACTAAAGAAGGTAGGAATAAAAACACTAAGAGATGAGAAATAGACAGTAGAAGAAGGGTTAGTCATAAAGGAAAAACAAGTATATGTTCCAGAAGGAGAGCTAAGAGAAGAGATGATATATTTACATCATGATATGCTAGTAGAAGGACATGGAAGAAGATAGAAGACAACAGAGTTGATAACAAGGAACTATTGGTGGCTAGGAGTAACAAAAGAAGTAGAAAGATATATAGAGAGATATGATACTTGTCAACAATACAAAAATAGAAATAAAGCACCAGCAGGAAAACTAATGTCTAATGTAATTCCAGAAAAACAATAGAGTCATATTTTGGCAGACTTTATTACCAAGCTACCTTTGGCATAAGGCTATGATATGATCTTAGTAGTTTGTAATTGGTTCAGTAAAATAGCCCATTTTATAGTAACTATGGAAAAAACATTGGCAGAGGGACTTGCTAGACTGCTTAGGGATCATGTCTGGAAGTTGTATGGACTTCTAGAAAGTATCATATCAGACAGAGAAGTACAGTTTGCAGCAGGGATGATAAAGGAGCTAAACAAGTTATTGGGAATTCAAATAAAGCTGTCAACAGCCTATCACTCCCAAGTAGATAGGCAGACAGAGAGGATGAATCAGGAACTAGAATAGTACCTGAAGGTCTTTATTGATCATAGACAAGAGCAATGGCCAGAATAGCTAGAGACCACTGAATTCATATATAACAACAAGATTTATTTAGTAACAAAAAACCTCTCCATTTAAAACAAACTACAGTCAGGATCCAAGAATAGGATTTGAAGAGAGAAGAAAGGGAAAGTTTAAGGTGGCAGAAAAGTTTGTAGAAAAAATGAAGAAAATCCAGGAAGAAATAAGAGCAGTACTGGAAAAGACATAGAAAGAGATGAAGAGATATATAGACAAAAAGCAAGGGAAAGTAGAGGAATACAAAATCAAAGACTTAGTATTATTAAGTACAAAGGATCTCAAATAGCAGATGGTGGAAAGAAGATTGGAGAAGTTAACAGAATGGTTTATAGGACCTTATAGGGTTAAGAGAATTATCTTAACCAATACTATAGAATTAGAACTATCTAGTTTTGTTAAGATACATCCTGTAGTTAATATAAGTTAAGTACAGTTGTACAGGCCTCAGATAAAAGAACAGAGAAAAACCCTACCAAAACTGGCTGTTATTGAAGGAAAAGAAGAATTTGAAGTAGAAAAAATACTAAACAAAAGGGTGGTCAGGAAAAGGAAAAAGTTTCTGGTATAATGAAAGGGATATATAGCAAAAAGAGATACTTGGAAAAATAGAGAAAACTTAAGAAATATAAGAGAGTTGGTTAAAGAGTTTGAGAGGGAGTATAGAGAAGAGGCTGAAGAAGTATGGCAACAGAAAGAAGAAGAGAACAAAAGGGTATTCTTAAGAGAACTACCAAAGAGGTTTACAGCTAAAATACTATAGGGATGGTCAAACAAGGAATATGAAAGGCAAAGGGAGAAAAGATGGGAAGAAAACTAGAGATGATAGAAAAATTCTTCAGAACAAGAAAACTTAAAGAGGAGGCTGTATTATGAGACAGTTCTGTTATGGGAGCCCCAAGCAGGAAAAAGTCTCCCGTGCATTTAAACACTTAGTCCAAAACCTCAAAGTATACAATGGGGTTGAGATATAAATAGCAGGGGAACTTAAGAAGCCAAGTCACGTGATAAGGTCACAAGGTTGTAGAACATTCTGGAGGAACATGTGATCATGGACTAGTAGCAGTACAGCCACTATAAAAGTAGTATAAGTAGTAGTCCAATCCAAGGAAGAACTCCATCGAGTTCTTCTTGAACATCCACCTAGGGTGATCACTAAGGACATTCACTGTCTATTGATAACATAAGAACTCAATACCACATCTGAGCACTGTTCACCTCAAACCCTGCTCAAAATCACTTAAAGGCACAGTTGGCTTCATACCGGCCCTGCAAGTGATTTCCCCTACCACACTTATTCCACACTCTCCCTTACTAGGGAGCACAGCACTCTCAAGCCTCTTGGATAGCAGGCCCTAGCTGTAAAGGGGACTTCACTGTCAGTTAGAGACAGTGGGTAGATGGCCTGGACAAAGCTCTGTTCCCTGCCCGAGACCTGACCTCTATATTGAGTGGGCTCGTAATTAGCTCTTCACTATCAGCTCTATGCTACCAATCCATTGTGATTGGTCTATGCAGGGGAACAACGGAAACCTCTTAAAGGCCTGTCTAGCTTAGAGATTCCCTTCTTAGGGATAATATTGTTTCACCCTTCTTAGTCAGTAGTCAGTCATAAGTACAGACAAAGAAGACTGTTCATCCTCCTATGAGGAAACATCACCATCACCATCACCATCACCATTGCCATCACCAATGTCTCGCCAACAACAACAGCAACAGGGGGAACACCCTTCAGTACCTGCCCCCCCCCAAACCAGAGAGGAGCAACTCCTCGCCATGATTGCAACCCTGCAGCAGCAGGTCAATACCATGCTCCTTCAGCAACAAGGGAGCAGAGTGGAGGTTGCAAGACCTCAAGTTTTCAGTGGAAGGATGGAAGAGGTGAGCACGTTCGTTAACGCAGCTTGCCTATATATTAGGATGAAGATGACAGAAGAAGCAGCAGCAACCCAGGTGGCCTGGGTATTGTCATATGTGCAGGGAGGAATAGCAGAGGCATGGAAGGATAACTTGTTAGACGAGCTGGCCAAGGGAGAGTCAGAGGTGGAATCAGCAGAGCAACTGTTTACAAAAATAAGAAACGACTTTGGGGAGACATTGGAAGAGGAGAGGAAGATAGAACAACTGAGAACAATTGAGCAAGGAGGGAGAACCTGCAACGAGTATGTGCAGGAATTCAAAAAAGTCGCCAGGGGAGCGGCTATGAGGGAAGACCCCTCATCGAAGAATTTAAACGAGGACTAAACAGGGCCATCAGGAGGAAGTTAGCTGAAGCAGAGGAACCGCCAACCACCATTGGAGAGTGGCAAGAAAGGGCAGTGAGACTGGACAGAAACCAGAGACAAAGCAGGGCAGAAGAGAGAGTACTGGGGAGGAATGCGGCGTGCCCAGGGGGAAATGCACAGCCAAGAGGAGGAGGATCATATGGGGGAAAAGGGGGACAAATAACGTGGAGAACAGGAGGAGGATACAGAGGAAGAGGAGGAGGAAGTACACTTGATAGAGGAGGAGGTCAAATGGGTCCAAGGAGAGACCCAAATGCAATGGATATAGATAGAAGTAGGGGAGGAGACAGGACATGCTATGTATGTGGGAAGTGGGGCCACATGGCCAAAAATTGTTGGGAAAGGCATAAAGGAAGAGTAGTGGAAATGCCACAGGAGTTGGCAAAAGGAAATGGAGGACAGTGAGCTCTTGGCTGGCCTCCAATAATCTATACAGTGTATTGCACCTGGAAAAACTGGGCAATAAATTGAATTCCACCAATACAACTGAGAGAGTAAGAGATATACGGCGCACACTACGGCTATTGAGGGAAGTCTGGTTGAAAGTAGGGTTAGAAAAGTTGGAGAGTCATGAAGGAGTAGCAGTAAAAGCATTGTTGGATAGCGGTGCAACAGGTCTATTCATGGACACAACCTTCGCAAAAGAAAAGGGGTTTAAAATGGAGAAGCTAAAAAAACCCCTCTTAGTTAGGAATGTGGATGGAACAACAAATGCAGGAGGAGCTATAATGCACCAGGTTGAGTGCAATATGTTCTTCAAGGGACATGTGGAAAGAGCAAGAATGGACATATGCAACTTGGGAAAGACAGAGTTGATACTGGGGATGCCATGGCTAGCAGCCCACAATCCAGAAATAGATTGGGAAAAAGGAGAGGTGAAGATGACGCGTTGCCCACCTATATGTGGAAAAAGAAAGCAAGAAGGAAAGGAGAAGAAAGTGAGAAAGACAGAAAAGGACGAGGACAAGGAAGTATTAAGAAAACTGGTGCCTAGGAGATTCTGGAAGTGGAAGAAAGTATTTGGAAAAAAGGAGTCAGAAAGGATGCCAGTGCAAAAGACCTGGGACCATGCCATAGAGTTGAAAGAGGGGTTTACGCCAAGAAAAGGGAAGGTATACTCACTATCGAGAGAAGAAAGAGAGGAAGTACAAAAATTTGTGGAAGACCAACTGAGAAAAGGATATATCTGACCCTCAAGTCACCCCAAACGTCACCAGTACACTTTGTGGTAAAAAAGGATGGCACATGGAGGATGGTACAGGATTATTGACATCTAAACCAGTGGACAGTAAAAAATGGATACCCTTTACCCCTCATCGCAGACATATTGGATGGAGTAGGAAAAAGGAAGGTGTTTACGAAGTTGGACTTAAGATGGGGATATAATAACGTCAGGATTAAGGAAGGGGACGAATGGAAGGCGGCATTCACAACACATATCGGAGCATACGAACCCACAGTCATGTATTTTGGGTTAACAAACTCCCCCTGCCACCTTCCAAGCAATGATGAACGACCTGTTCTGGGACCTCATAAACAAAGAGGGACACAGCAACCTTCATCGATGACATCCTAGTAGCCACAGACACAGAGGAGGGCCATGACGAACTGGTAGAAGAAGTGTTAAAGAGATTGGAGGAGAATAACCTGTTTGTAAAGCCAGAGAAATGCAAATGGAAAGTAAGAGAGGTAGAATTTCTGGGAGTAGTGATTGGTCCAAAAGGAGTAGAAATGCAGAAGGAGAAGGTAGAAGGAGTTCTAAGCTGGCCAGCACCTAGGAACGTCAAGGAAGTGCAAAAATTCCTAGGCCTTGCTAATTACTACAGAAGGTTCATAGAGAACTTTGCTAGGATAGCAGCACCGCTACACGTGCTAGTCAGGAAAGAACAAAAGTGGAAGTGGGAGAGGGAGCAGAAGGAAGCGTTTCGAGAAACTCAAGACAGTATTCACCACAGAACCCATTCTAGCCATCCCAGACATCAATAGGGAGATGAGAGTAGAAGCTGATGCCTCAGACTACGCAACAGGGGGAGTACTGTCGACAAAGTGCGAAGATGGAAAGTGGAGACCTGTAGCCTTCATCTCTAAGTCGTTAAATGCCATGGAGCGAAACTACAAAATTCACGATAAAGAAATGCTGGCAGTTATAAGATGCCTAGAAGCATGGAGGCATTACTTGGAAGGAGCAAAACTCGAATTCAAAATCTGGACAGACCACAAAAACCTCCAGTATTTTATGACGAGTCAAAAACTGAACCACAGACAAGCAAGATGGGCCCTATACCTATCACGGTTTAATTTTACGTTAAAACATGTTCCAGGAAAGAGCATGGGGAAGGCGGATGGACTGAGCAGAAGGCTGGACTGGCAGAAGGGGGTGGAAAAAGATAACGAAGACCAGACACTGATAAAACCAGAATGGATTAGGGGAATGGAAATGTTGATGCAGGAGGAAGATCTAAAAGAAAGAATCAGGAAGGTGCAGGAAGGGGATGAGAAAATCGTAAAAGCAGTAGAGGAGCTGAAAAAGGCAGGAATCAAGACACTGAGAGACGAAGAATGGGAAGTAGAGGATGGAATAGTAATGAAGGAAGGAAGGATATACGTGCCAGAAGGGGACCTCAGAAGGGAAATAATACAATTGCACCATGACACCCCAGTAGGAGGGCATGGAGGGAGATGGAAAATGATAGAGTTGATTGGCAGGAATTACTGGTGGCCAGGAATAACAAAAGAGGTGGGAAGATATGTGGAGGGATGTGATGCTTGTCAAAGGTACAAGAACCAAAGTGAGGCACCAGCAGGAAAACTAATGCCCAACGCAATCCCAGAAAAACCATAGAGTCATATATTGGCAGATTTTATCACCAAACTGCCCTTAGCCCAGGGATACGATGCAATCCTAGTAGTGTGCGATCGTTTTAGTAAAATGGTGCATTTTATAGCAACAATAGAGAAAACGTCAGTGGAGGGACTTGCAAAGCTGTTTTGGGACCACGTATGGAAGTTGCATGGGCTTCCAGAAAGCATCATATCAGACAGGGGAGTGCAGTTTGTGGTGGGAATGATGAAGGAGCTGAATAACTTGCTGGGGATCCAGACAAAACTCTCGACGGCCTATCACCCTCAAACAGATGGGCAAACGGAGAGGATAAACCAGGAGCTAGAACAGTACCTAAGAGTCTTCATCGATCATAGGCAAGAGCAGTGGCCAGATTGGTTGGGAACAGTGGAGTTCACATACAATAACAAGGTCCACACAGCAACAAAAACATCACCGTTCAAAGCAAATTATGGTCAAGACCCAAAGATGGGATTTGAAGGAAGAAGGAAGGGGAAGTACGAAGTGGCAGAAAAATTCATAGAGAGAATAAGGAAAATCCAGGAGGAAGCAAAAGCAGCGTTGGGGAAAGCACAGGAGGAAATGAAGAAATTTGCAAACAGAAAGAGAAGGGAGGAGGAAGAATACAGAGTAGGAGACTTAGTACTGCTAAGCACAAAGGATTTAAAGTGGCAAATGAAAGGAAGGAGATCGGAGAAACTGACCAAATGCTTTGTAGGCCCCTACAAAGTAAAAGGAATCGTCTCGAGTAATGCGATAGAGTTAGAATTACCTAAATCTATTAAAATACACCCTGTAGTTAACGTAAGTAGAGTACGACTCTATAAACCACAGGTGGAGGGACAGAAGAAGATACCACCAAAACCGGTCATCATCGAGGGAGAAGAGGAGTTTGAAGTAGAGAAAATTTTAAACAAAAGAATGATTAGAGGGAAGGAAAAGTTCCTGGTGAGATGGAAAGGCTACACAGTGGAAGAAGACACCTGGGAAAATAGAGAGAACTTGGAAAATGCAAAGGAATTGGTAGAAGAATTCGAGAGGGAGTATGGGGAAGAAGTCAAAGAACTAAGGTAACAGGAGCAAGAGGAAGAAGAAAAGGAGTTCAGTCATGAATTACCTAGGGAATTCATGGCAAAACTACTGTATGGTTAGGGAAGAAAAAGATATGAAAGGGAAAGGGAGAGAAGATGGGACAAAAACTGGGATCAATGGAAAAATTCCTCAGGATGAGGAAACTTGAAGGGGGGGCCATGTTATGGGAGCCCCAAGCAGGAAAAAGTCTCCCATGCATTTAAACACTTAGTCCAAAACCTCAAAGCATACAATGGGGTTGAGATATAAATAGCAGGGGAACTTAGGAAGCCAAGTCACGTGATAAGGTCACAAGGTTGTAGAACATTCTGGAGGGACATGTGATCATGGACTAGTAGCAGTACAGCCACTGTAAAAGTAGTATAAGTAGTAGTCCAATCCAAGGAAGAACTCCATCGAGTTCTTCTTGAACATCCACCTAGGGTGATCACTAAGGACATTCATTGTCTATTGATAACAAGTTCCAAGAAAGAAAACTATTTCTATACATTCCTCAATCCAGTAGATAATATCCAGAAGTATAATACAAGAGGGATATAAATAGTATGGGAAAGCTTATATAAGATATATATAGTTATTAGTAAAGGTCATGTGATTACAGGAGATGGGTGTACAGACCAACAGATATTTGTATAAGTAGTTGTACAATCCAACAAAGAACTTTATCAAGTTCTTTCTAAACAACTACTTGGTTAAGCCCAAGTCTTCATGACCTCATGCTACACTCATTTATCATTGCCTGAAATGTGGCTGGCAAGTTCATCATTCCAAAAAACATCCCAGTTGCTTGAATGATCCTACATATGTTGTAAATACTCCCTTCTACTTATCTTTTTCCTTTATCCTTATATTGTTAAAGCCCCACTGCAAATCTATCTTTGTAAATCTTCTACTATGTATGCAAGAAGGATATGGGAAATGATGGAACTGAATAAGCATGACAAAACTTCACCTAATCATGACTAAGATTTACCTAATAGTTCTTTCTTTATTCAATATTCTAATAAATTTATTAGAAATTAGAAAAAATTCAGGAAAAATTGGAAAAAAGGCAGAAAATATTGGAGGAAGGAAGTATAGTATACTGCAGACTATTGGAGGAAAGGAGCATAGTACACTGTAGACAATACTACTAGAAGTTATTGGAAGAAGATAGTATAATGAACTGAAAACTGTTGAAGGAAAATAGTATAGTGGACTAGAGATAAGACTACTGGCAGTTATTGGAGGAAGAAAGTATAGCAAACTGGAAAATATTGGAGGAAAAGAGTATAGCAGACTGCAGGCAATATTACTGGCATCACAAATGGCTACTTACTGATTTGTGAGTTGATGATTTAATAATCAAAAGGCTTAAAAAAGCGAAATTTAGACAGTAGCAAAAGATGTTATTAAGTCTGAGGTTTATCCTCAGACATACAGTTCTTAAATACATGATTGTGGTGGTCTGTGCACCAGAACAGCCTACCACATGATCACTACCTATTGTTCTATATATAGCAGTGCTATTGTTCTTGAAATAGAGATAACCTAACCATCTTAGGGCAGTCCTTTGTTCTATTCAAGGACAGATGATAATCTATAGGTAAAGATCAGTGTCATGTACAAACATTGAGGACCTTGTATCTCCATGGGATCTTATTGCCTCGGGTTCTATTTATAGCCGAAAGAAGCGCATTGAAGAGAGCTTCACGATGGTCATTGAAGCAAACGATTACGTTGAGCGGTTCCTGAGATATTGGTGATTTAGTGTCTGGTGACTTGGTGATCACAGACTGATCTGCTGATATCTCAATGAATACTGATCGCTTGAGACGTTTTTGGTACCATTAGAAAGGTCTTCTTAAGGGCTTTCGGTGGCCATTTAGATTGTCGAAATCGGTCAAGTATTCCGAGTTATGGTCTGAATGAAGTTTGTGACAACTGGTAGTTATTGAAGGAAGAAGTATAGCAAACTGGAATCTGTTGGAGGAAAGGAGTATAATAGACTGTATACAATACTACTGAGTGTATATACTGCAGACAAGAGCATATTGGAGGAAGGAAGTATAGCATACTATAGAGAATACTAAAACTATTGGAGAAAGAGAGTATAGTAATCTGACAAACAATACTACTGGAGAAAGAGAGTATAGTATACTACAGTATATACACAAGACTACTCACTGTTATGCTTATACAGACTGTTGGAGGAAGGAGCATAGCGACCTAACAAACAACACAGAATTAACTCCACTCAGAATTAGTAGAGGGTTTAAGCCATGCTAGAGACCCAGATGAAAACCTCATACTTTTTCACTCTCTATATGTCAATTAGGTCTGTTATCAATGGTAATAGTAGTTGTTCTTTACAGCTTATTTGTTTAGGTTATGGTAGTCCATAACATCCTCTTACTCCATTTTTTTTGCTCACAAAGAACACTAGCAATATTTGAGAGGATTTAGATAGTCTGATATACCCCTTTCTAATTGGTCATTCACAAAATTCTGGACCTTTTCTCTCTTATTTCTAGATAAAGGGGTAAATCCTTCTTTTGTAGTTTGAACATCTCTTTGAGGTCTATAGTATAATCCAGATTTTTTTGTTAGTATTCTTTTTGATTCTACTTTTCTAAACACCTTTTTCCACTTTAAAAATTTCTGTGGCACTATTTCTTCAATCTTCCTATGGTCCACTTCAACTTCTTCTCTTTTTAATTTTTTTTTATTGTTACTGTCTACCTCATATCTTTTTCTCTTCCAGAGTTACTATTCTCTTCTCTTTTTTTGCTTTTTTCTCTTCTTTTAACTTTGTATTCCTTCATACAGTAGTAGATATTTTGTCATTTTAACCTCTTCTGTTTTCCAGTTGATTTCTGGGTTATGGGTCTATAGTCATGGCATACCCAATATAACATTTGTTTTTCCTAAGTTGCATATATTCATTTATATTTTTTCTATAATATATGTTTGCTTCTACTTGATGTGTTATTGCTCTTGCACTATTATTTGTGCCATCTACATTTCTCACTATTACTGTTTTTCCAATTTCTGCAGCTGAATCTATATTTAGCTGCTATCTTTCTATCCATAAATATTTCTGTTATGCTACTATCCAAGAGTGCTTTTACAGTTATACCTTTATGTATATCTATCTTTTTACTCCAATATTCAGCCATATCTCTCTTAACATTTTAAACATCCTCCTCAAGTCTTTCTGCTTACCCCCCTTTCTTACTATGCCTTTCAGACCCTCTGTCCATGCACTACTTTGCTATGCTTTTGCCTTTGTAGGCTATGTCACTAGTTCTCAGTTCCACTACTCTTTTTTTCTTTCTATTCTATATTCTAGGCATAAGATCTCTTTCTTTTCTGTTCTGACACCTTTCTCATAATCACATCTCTTCTTCTACACTTTATACATTCTACTCTTATCATTCCTCCTTTTTTTGCTTCTCCTTCTCTCTAATTCTATGCTTCTTGGCATAAGTTGCACTATATGTTTCTTAATCATTTCTCAAGGAGGAATTCTTGTTCTTGATTTTTGCAGATCTATACTCTCTTGCCTTCACACTCTCCATAGTCTACATATTTCACCACTGTTTCCTTGTTATTTATCCTCTCTTAGGTAAGAGTGTACCTTTTGGAGGCACATTCCACTTTTCATAGTACTCTTGTACCTTTCTTGTATGGAACACACTGGCCTTCCTTACTACTATGTCTTTTATAGTCTAACCACATATACTGTCTCTTCCTCTCTTTTTCTCTTCTTTCTAACTTTAATATTTGGGCATTCCCATTTGAGATGCCTGATACTCTAATATCTGAAACATTTCACTTTTCCATCATCTCTTGCTCCTCACTTTTACCTCTTCCTTTACTCCACATTACATCACCTTACTCACTATCACTTCAAATTTATTTTTGGGGAATCAACTTCCCTTCTTTTCTATCTTTTTATTCCTGCAGTTATGGACCAGATACCTATACCTTTATACCTCCAACACTCTTTTTTCTCTATCTTCTATTTCTACCCTTAGTTTGGCAAGAGCATACTATTGGTTGAGTATCTGCTCATAAGAGAGTCATACTACTCTAGAGACATGATGCTATGTCTCCAGAGAAGTCAAATAAGAAATAATCTTACTACTGTTACATCTACTGGGGCACAAGATCTTCATAGGTTATACTATCACCCCAAGGAGAGGATCTCTAACCTAAATGCCTTCTTAAGGATGCAGCATTACTCCTCTACATGTACAGTCCACAATAGGACTTTAGTACAAGGTTTTTACTAAGAACAGTACAAGTATACTATATAATACCACTCAATTGTGAGGTCAGGTCTCAGACACAATACCTGAGCTTGGTACTGTGCTTTTACCAATAGTTCCTAACTGACTATTAAGTCTTCTTAAGCCTAGAGCCTAGCTATGTTGTAGTGGTTCTAAGTTGTATCATCAAGTACTGAGAAAGATAAGAGAATAAGAAGTAGCAGGGTTCTGTAATGAGCAGTGCTGATGAAAAAATCGAGTTCTAGTGTAAGAACTTAGACTGTGATGCCTTAGAACCACTCCTAGTCCAAGTTGACAAGGAAAACTCAATAGAGTTCTTATTTGATTGCTATATACTACTTATATACATTCTGTATTTACTTCTATTTATAAAGTTCTATACATCTCTTTGAGTCATTCCCTCTCATGCATCTATTGATTTTCTAATTAAAGAAAAAGAAAAAGAAAAGAAATATAAATAATAACTTAGCTGTTTGGGTCATATTATAACAAGTCTAGAATAGAGAAAGAAAGGGAAGAAGACTGTCATAGTTATACTATGACCAGTAGTTATATACTGTATGGTTTACCACTATACCAAAAGGGTAACATTAGCAAGGCTACTTGCTAATAAGGGTCCAGCTATTTATATAGTTCTTTGAACAGGTATTTTGTTATACCTCTATGTTACTACTTAGTAGTTACTTTTTTGTGACAAAATATTATATATCTTTTGCTAATGGTTTTCAAAATGCTCTGCTTCTGGAGAGAATAGAAGAAGAGAAAGAAGATAGTTTTTAAATCCTTTAGATGTTTCACAAAATCTTGAGAATGCTATAGCTGA
The DNA here is from genome assembly GCA_019327925.1 of Leucocoprinus sp. KB1807203. Classification (NCBI taxonomy): domain Eukaryota; kingdom Fungi; phylum Basidiomycota; class Agaricomycetes; order Agaricales; family Agaricaceae; genus Leucocoprinus; species Leucocoprinus sp. KB1807203. The sequence continues at coordinate 410,088 of JAHTMQ010000088.1, forward strand.
TCTACAAAGATGACAAATAGCTTAAATAAATGAAATGATAAATGGGTAGAGAAATGAAAGAGAAAATGGTCTAGATTATGAAGAACAACTGGTAAATAAGAATGGTGATCAAGATGTTGATAGAATAATAGTAGAAAATGTTAATAGAATTCAAACAGTAGTAAGTAACAGATTTTGATATTATTGATTATAAATTCTTACAAGATATTGCAGAATATCATTGATGGAGATAATCAAATATACCAATCAATAATGAAGTTGTTGATATGGTATAATAATTTTTTGCTTATATAACTTTGATTACTGAGGATTTTGTTAGAATAATACTTTAGAAGAAGATAGTGGTGCTCTACTACCATTCTTCAACTTGTTCTTTATCCTCTTGCTGGTCAACCATTTTCAGAAACCAATATATAATATATTGACTTAGGTATTCTATCTGTTGTTTGCCCACACTGCCATATACTTTATATCACAAACTTTATTTGGACCATAACTCCAGGAATACTTGACTGATCTTGACAATCTAAATGGCCACCAAAAGCCCTTAAGAGACCTTTCAAACAGTACCAAAAACATCTCAAAGTGATCATTATCCACCAGTTATTAGCAGATCAGTCATTGATTCAAGTTACCAGATACTAAATCACCAATATCTCGGGAACTGCTTAATGTAATTGTTTGCTTTAATGGACTATCATGAAGCCTCTTCAATGTACTTCTTTCTGCTATAAATAGATCCTGAGGCAATAAGATTCCATGGAGATACAAGGTCCTCATATTTGTACATAATACTAATCTTTATCCATAGATTATTATCTATTCTTGAATAGAACAAAGGACTGCCCTAAAACAGTTAGGTTATCTCTATTTCAAGAACAATAGCACTCCTATATGTAGAACAATAGGTAGTGATCATGTGATAGGCTATCCTGGTATATAGACCACCACAATCATATATTTAAGGACTGTATGTCTAGGATAAACCTCAGACTTAATAACATCTTTTGCTACTATCTAAACTTTGCTTTTTGAGCCTTTTGATTATCAACTCACACAAATCAGTAAGTGGCCATTTGTGATAGTTTGTTAAGTCTACTGTTTTCTGTTCCTATTATCTCTGCAAAGGATATGAGATTATGTTCATTCCAGATGTGGATCTAGGAGGCTATAAGGGGGTCTCTTTGTCTCTGTTACAGGACAAAATGACTTTCCTGAGGGTGTCTCTGTTTCTATTATAGGACAGATGACTCACTGAGGGCTCAGAGTAGGTTTCTGTCAAGAACCTATCTCTATAGTAAGCTGGACCCCAGGCATAAAGGAGAAGATCTGTCTCTCAAACTATTGAGAGCAGACTAGCTTGTGTATCACAGCTGGTCCTGAAAGACTTTGGATTTGTGTAAACATTTCCAAAAAAACCCTTGTAAATGGCTAGAACCACTCTGTCATGACACAGCCAAAACAGCTAAGTCATTATTTATTTTCTTTTCTTTTTCTTTTCTTTCTTTCAATTAGGAAACTAGCAGACACACAAGATAAAATAACTAAGAAGAGATGCATGGGAGTTTATAAATAGAAGTAAACACAAGAGGGGTATAAGTAGTGTACTATAATCAAATGAGAACTCCATTGAGTTCTCCTTGTTAACTTAGATTAGGAGTGGTTCTAAGACATCTCAGTCTAAGTTCTTACACACTCTGAGACCCCTATTCCTCCTCTATGAGCCAGTATGAGAAACTGGACATGACGTCAAACTCTCCTCTCAAGACAGGACCTACATTGTTGGAAGAACACTTTTAGTATAGTTGTAGTATAGTTTCTGCCTACCACACTTCATCTGCTGAACTAGGGATGTTGTGCTCACTTTTGCCTTCAAGCCATGCCTGCCATCAGAAACACCAAGACTCTTGCTGAATGTCTCTCACTGAAAAAGGAGAGTGCGACAGAGAAGTCGTTGCTGAAAAGGATAGGAATGGAACCCACTCCATCTACCAAACTCTATGATAGACTTGTCAAAACAGACCCTTGCTGGCATAAAGTAGATGATTTCTACTTTGCATTCTGCCCTCCAGAATTACATTTTTGCAAAACCAAGAAGTTATTACACATAAAGGAGTACAAAGAACTTCTGGAACCCACCTTGGATCATATATCACTATTTTTTACTAAAATAAGTAAAAACGAGATCTGGGCTAAGGATCCATAGTATGACTTACTGTGGAAATGGTTCAATTGACTACAGGATGTAATTATAGAGCTGGATGAAATTGGTCACAAGCTTACAGCTAAGGAATAGAGAATGCTAAAAGGCACTTGTAAGTGTCTGAAGGATATAGATCTTTCCAAACCAGCTACTAGAGTACCAGAGATTTGTAAAGCTCTTCTAGAGCTCAATATCACTATTCCATAAACATAATATTATTGGAATGGTATTTAGTATAATATAATGGTATTAAGAGGCTAAATTTGGGTGTTTTTTTCCTTTTACCCTCTTGAAAACATACTCAAGAACTGTAATTAATTACTTAAATAGATATATCAACTTTCAACAACTTTACTACTACTGTTTCCTTTTTTGATTTTAGTGCTGAGAATTGGAATGCACTTGTCAAAGATAGCATAAGTGCTGAGTACATACCCTAGAATGAAACTGAGATACAGATGCTGTGAAATGTATATCAGGAAACTTCTCTCCTTTTCAAGAACTATATTGACCAGGTGCTCAATAGAGCAATCAACTATTATAATGGTACCTTGACCACCACATACAACAGAATTGCAACTTTGGAGGCAGAAGTCACCTGTTTTTGGAAAGAGCTGACAAGGTTCCCTGGAGGAAATATTGCCTCCAAAACCAAGGTACCAGAGCTACCAACATTTACAAGCTCTGAAAATAAGATACATCTACATGATTGGTTGAGCCAGATTGCTCTCTATTGTTTGGCATCTGGTATTATATTAAATGATCAGAAAATCATATGTGCTCTCACCTGTTTATGTGCTCCTACCAGCACATATATGAAATCATAATATGACAAGGTTCAGACAGGATTAATTGTTGGTTCTTAGAGCAATTTTGCCCAAGAACTCAAAAATATTTATGAACAACAAGATGACAAGGAAGGAGCAAAGAAGGAATTAATGGTACTCTGGGTCAACAAGGACCTAGTAAAAAAGAACTTTGTCAAGTATGCAAAACAATACAGGATGTTAACAAGAATTGTCAACTATAGTGATGAAGTTCACATCAACAAAATGAAGGAGGTCATTCCTAATGAGCTGTGAAATATGCTTGTTATCTATGAAATTACAAATCAGTCTCCAAAAACATGAGATAACTACCTCAAATTATTGATGCAAGCATATAAGGCCTTATATCTAGACAAGGCCTAGGGTGCAATATTTGGTCTAGAGGCAATTGAAGAGAAAAATAGAGGAAAAAAGGACCTAGATACAATGAAAATAGATGAGATTTAGAAAAAGAAAGGGAAGAGCTTGCAATACTGCCAGATATGTGCTAGAAAAGGCTTTAAGAATAAGTCAAAGACACACAATACAGTAGACTGTTACAACAAGCCTGGTAATGAGAACAAGTGTCCTTATAAGACCTCTTCCTAGAAACCATCTCTACTAGGTCCAAGCAAGAATAAAAATTAGTCATTTAGAGCATGGCTAATGAAGATATTGGAGAAAGATAGTAACAATCCAGATTCCCCTTTCGAGGATGTCAAAATTAATAGCATATCAATTAAGGAAATCCCTGATCCTATTCCTCCAAGTGGAAAGAGAAAGGGAATGCCCAAATTGGATTTTTCCTTGGGACTGTAGAGTATAATGTCTGTGATCTACAGTCGGAGGAAAGTGTACTCTCTATTAGCTTGCAAAAGTCAGAAGTAGTACTGGAATCTTGTAATAATATAGTGTGCAACAAGACTATCTCCTTTAAAATTCCAGTTATACTTTAGGTATATGGAAAGAAAGTACAGACCAAGGCTTTAGTTGATTCGGGAGCTACTACAAACTTCATTGACAGAGTTGTTATGGAAAATAATAACCTGGTAACTTATAAACTGGCAAATCTGTATTATGTAATCAATGTGGATAGCACTCCCAACAAGGTAGGATATATAACTGAGTATATCTGAGCTTATGTAGAAATTGGATTGCACAGGATGACCCAGTACCTCTTTGTCACTAACTTAGAGAATAAAGAGATGATGATTGGATATTTGTACTTGTATAAGCATAATCTCTTCCACTGCTTTAACTACTTCATTATCCCTTACTCTTGACTGTCTTATTTTCTCTAATAGATCCACTCCCTCCACTATCACTTCCACTTTTTCTGTTCTTCTATTCTCTAACCATTTTTTCTTTACCAACATCTTATTCTCATTGTCTCTTTCCACTCCAACCTTTCAGTCTGGTCTCCTGCTCAGGCTGTCTGCTTTTCCCATCTTTGTTCCAGGAACGTATTTTAACACAAAGTCAAATCTTGATAGGTATAGTGCCCATCTAGCTTGTCATCTATTCAACTTTTGTACTTTCATAAAGTATTCAAGATTTTTATGATCTGTCCAAATCTCAAATTTTACTACTGTTCCTTCTAGAAAATGCCTCCATGCCTCTAGACACCTGACTATTACTAACATTTCCTTGTCATGTATCTCATAATTCCTTTCTGTATCACTTAGAGATTTTGAAATGAAAGCTACTGGTCTCTATAAGTCATCAGAGCACTTCATTGAAAGCACTCCTCCAGTTGCATAATTTGAGGTGTCTGCTCTACCCTGAACTCTTTGTCTAAGTCTGGGGCTGCTAGTACTGGTCTTGTTGTAAAGGTCTTCTTGAGCTCATCAAATGCAGCCTATTCTTCTCCTTCCCACCTCCACTTCATATCTTTCCTCATCAGCACATTCATTGGCCTAGCTACTTGAGCAAAGTCCTTAATAAACCTCCTGTAATAATTTGCGAGGCCTAAAAATTTCCTGACATCTTTTACATTCCTTGGCTCTGGCCAACTCAGCACTCGTCCACCTTCTCTTTCTCCATCTCTATTTCACTGGGTCCTATGACTACACCCAGGAATCCAATCTTTCTTACTTTCCATGCACACTTTTCTGGCTTGACATACAAGTTGTTCTCTTCTAACCTTCTTAGGACCTCCTCTACTATTTTATCATGTCCCTCCTCCATTTCTGTCCCAACTAGCACATCGTCCACAAATACTGCTACTTTTTCCTTCATTAATCATATCTCTCAGGATCTTGTTTCATCATTGCTTGGAATATAGCTGGTGAATTTGTCATCCCAAAAAACATAACAGTTGGCTCAAAGGATCCAACATGTATGGTAAATGCTCCCTTCCACTCATCCCCCTCCTTTATCCTCACATTGTTAAAGCCCTATCATAAGTCCATTTTGGTGAATACTTTCTTACTCCCTATGTTGTCAATTAGATCTGTAATTAGTAGCAGGGGGTAATTATTCTTTATGGTTTGTTTCATTTAGGCTACAATAGTCCATAACCATCTCTTCTTCCATCTTTCTTGTCCACAAAGAAAACTGGTGACATCTAAGGGGATTTTGATGGTCTAATATACCCTCTTTCTTAACTGGTCATCTACAAATTTCTGAACCTCCTTCCTCTCATCTTTGAAAAGGGGATAGATCCTTCCTTTTTGTAGTTTAAATGTCTTCTTGAGATCTATGGCATGATCCCAGATTTTTCTTGTTGGCATCCTCTCTGACTCTATTTTCCCAAATACCTTTTCCTATCTAAGAAATCTCTGTAGTACCATTTCTTCAATTTTCCTATAGTCTGTCTTGACTTCTTCTTCTCTTCCCCAGTCTTCCTTATCATCTACTACCCATCTCACAATCTTTTCTTCTTCCAATGTTGCTACTCTTTTTACTCTCTTTCTCATCTTCTCCTTCTTTAGCCTTGTATTCCTTCCACACAATGGTGGGTACCTTGTCATCTTGACTTCTCTGGTCTCCCAATTTATCTCTGGGTTGTATGCTTGCAACCATGGCATCCCCAATATAACATCTGTTTTTCCTAGATTGCATATATCCATTCTTATCCTTTTTACGTAGCCTTTATAGTACACGTTTGCTTCCACCTGATAGGTAATGGCTTCTGTACTGTTGTTGGTCCTATCAACATTTCTAACCATTATTGGTCTCTCCAATTTCTATAGCCTAAATCTATATTTTGCTGTCATCTTCCGATCTATAAACATTCCCATTGCACCACTATCTAGGAGCACTTTTACTGTTACACCTTTGTACATATTCATCTTTTCTATTCCTATGTCTATCCATACTTCTCTCAGTATTTTGAACATTCTCCTCACTTCTCTTGCTGTACCTTCTGCCCATACCCTGTCTTGCTGTGCTTTTCCCTTTGTGGGGTGTGCCACTTCTTTTTCCTTTCTCTTTTGCTTTGGGCATCCACACTACTTGGCTTTCTCTAACTTCTTTCCTTTGAAAACTCCTTGTCCTATATTGTTTTCTCTATATATTCCTTTCTTTCTATACCATCTGCATTCTATATAAGTCACTATGACCTCCCCTGTCGTCCATCCCAACTCTAGTGGCCTCATATCCTCTGGCACGTCCTTCATTTCACAATATTCCTGCACCTTTTCCCATTGCTGCGCTTTTTCCTCTGTGGGGCATGCTACTTCTTCTCACCTCCTTTTCTCTTTCTCCACTGCAATGTTTGGACACTCCCATTTGTGGTGCCCAGTTCCTCTATATCTAAAACATTGTACTTCCTCCACCACTTCTTGCCTTCTCACTTTTACCTCCTTCCTTAGACCATATCTCATCACTCTGCTTGACAGCACTTTGAATCTATTCTGGAGAGTTGATCTCCCTTTCTCCTCTTGTTCTCTATTTCTGCAGTTACAGACCAAGTGCCCAAACTTTCTACACCCCTAGCACATCCTTTCTTCCCTTCCCTCTATTTCTGCCCTTAGTTTGGCCAGGGCATGCTGTTGGTTGAGCATACTGCCCATAAGAGAGTTATATTGTTCCAGAGACATGGTGCTATATCTCTGAAGAAGTCAAAATAGGAGTGATCTTACTAATGTTATGTCTACTGGGGCGTAAGATCTTCACCCAGCTAGATACCTACTGTCCTACTTACTACTGCCCTAATACTATGGTTATACTATCACCCCAAGGAGAGGATCTCTAACCTAAATGCCTTCTTAAGAATGTAGTGTTAATCTCCTGCATAGATAGATGACAATGCACCTGTAGCACGAAGTTTATAGTATAAAAGGAGTACAAGTAATTATCCAGTCCACTTGATTGTAAGGTCAGGTCTTAGTAGTGATACCCAAACTTGGTACCACACCTTCACCTGCAATCCCTAACTGACTGCAAAGTTCTCTTAAGCCTAGGGTCCAGCTATGTTGTAGTGGTCCTGAGTTGTGTCACTTAGGTACTGAGGAAGATAAGAGAGTAAAGGTGACAAGGCTTTGTGATGAGCAGTGTCAATAAAGGAATTGAGTTCTGGTGTAAGGACTTAGACTGAGACGTCTTAGAACTACTCCTAGTCTGAGTTGACAAAGAGAACTCAATGGAGTTCTTATTTGATTATAGTACACTACTTATACACCTCCTGTGTTTACTTCTATTTATAAACTCCCACACATCTCTTTTAGTTGTTCCATCTTGTGCATCCACCAATTTCCTAATTAAAAGAAAAGAAAAAAAAAGAAAATAAATAATAACTTAGCTATTTTTGGCTGTATCATAACAATGAGACAAAGAAAAGGGAAGAAAAGGGCTTACTCACAGTGTGTATCTGATACATGCTATTATGCCTATTGTCTACATATTAGAGAAGGTCCTCAGCCACCTCTCTTTTGTGGTAGAAAGTTGTTCCAGCAATTTATTGTTGATGCATGGACAAATTATGAGCAAAGAAAACTCAACTAGGCTAGAATATATCAGTATACTCTTAGATTTGAGCTTTATCAAAGACTTTAGGATGATGCTATATATAATAGACATAATGGTGAAGATACTAGGCCTTTGGGATACAAACTTATTTTTCCTTTCTCTTATATAAGAAGTTCTAGGTTTACAATCTAGCTTTTCCAGGATGCTATAGCTGTTTGCAGATATTTTCACAAACCAGATCTCTTCCTTACTATGACTGCCAATTCTAAGTGGCCAAAAATTATTCATAGTCTTTTTCCTGGACAAACAACCACTAATCATCCTAATATTGTATCACATGTTTTTGAGCAAAAAAAGAAAGTACTTTTTAAACTTATTGACAGTGGTTTCTTTGGTATTCCTATAGTTCATATTCATACTATTGAGTTTCAGAAAAGAGATCTTCCCTATACTCACTTGCTTATCTTTCTTTATTCTCAAGATTATATTCAAGATTCTTATCATATAAACTCTATGATCTCAGCTCAACTACCTGATCCTCAGCTTAATCCTCTTCTCTATGCAAAAGTTACCAAGTATATGTTGCATAGTCCATATGGCGCCAACAATCCCCAAGCCAAGTGTATGGTCAATAGATAATGTAGTAAACACTTTTCCAAAGACTATAGAGAGAGAACAGATTGAGCTGAGGACAGTTATCCACTCTATGCTAGATCTGACAATGGCTTGATTTTTGAATGCAATGGAGCTAGGTTTACCAATCAATATGTGGTTCCTCACTGTCTTCAACTTTTTCTTCTTTTTGATTGTCATATCAATAGAGAGGTCTCTGCTGGATTGAAAACTGTTAAGTGTTACAAAAAAGTGACTACTAAATAGTGACATGGAGGTATAACAAAATACCTGTTCAAAGAACTACATAAATAGCTAGACCCTCATTAGTAAATAGCCTTGCTAATATCACCCTTTTGGTATGGTAGTAAACCATACAGTATGTAACTACTGGTCCATAGTACAACTGTGACAGTTACTATCACAGATAGCCACTTACTGATTTGTGAGTTAATGATTTGACAATCAAAAGGCTCAAAAAAGTGAAAGTTTAGATAGTAGCAAAAGATGTTGTTAAGTCTGAGGTTTATCCTCAGACATACAGTCCTTAAATACATGATTGTGGTGGTCTGTGCACCAGAACAGCCTACCACATGATCACTACCTATTGTTCTATATATAGCAGTGCTATTGTTCTTGAAATAGAGATAACCTAACTGTCTTAGGGCAGTTCTTTGTTCTATTCAAGGATAGATGATAATCTATGGATAAAGATTAGTGTTATGTGCAAACATTGAGGACCTTGTATCTCCATGGGATCTTATTGCCTTGGGGTCTATTTATGGCTGAAAGAAGTACATTGAAGAGAGCTTCACAATGGTCATTAAAGCAAATGATTATATTAAGCAGTTCCGAGATATTGGTGATTTAGTGTCTGGTGACTTAGTGATCACTGACTAATCTGCTGATAACTTGGTGGATACTGATCACTTTGAGATGTTTTTGGTACTGTTTGAAAGGTCTTCTTAAGGGCTTTTGGTGGCCATTTAGATTGTCGAAATCAGTCAAGTATTCCTAGAGTTATGGTCTGAATGAAGTTTGTGACATCAAGTATCTCAACAAGTACATCTACAAGGGTCCTAATAGAGCAACTATAGAGATTAGTGGTGGGGTGCAGAATAAGATCAAAACACACTTAGATAGTTGGTTTATTGGTTCAATAGAAGCTTACTAGAAGATTTTTGAGTTTAATATATATAGAGAGTCACTAGCTGTCCAATATCTTTCTGTTCATCTTCCCAATGAGCACTATATCAATTTTCATGCACACCAGACTGTCAATGAAGTATTGGCCAGGCAAAATATAGAAAAGACTCAGCTTACTGCTTAGTTTAATTACAACTCTATATATGATAATGGTTTAGATTTTATCTACTAGCAGTTCCCTCAACACTGTACCTGGAATGCTAAAGCCAAGTTATGGTATCCAAGACAATGTTCTAAGATAATTGGAAGAATGTACTTTGTATTATCATCTAAGAGAGAGCAGTTTTTTTTACAACTTCTTTTGACTGTATTTGAAGGTGGAAAGAGTTGGGAATATCTGAGGACCTGGAATAGCCAAGTGTTTGTTGCATTCAAGAAGGTATGTATGACAAGAGGATTACTGGAGGATGATCATGAGTAGAGGATTTGCTTGGAGAAAGCAATTGCAATACAGCCTAGAATAGCATGTTGTCAGTTATTAGTA